>CAUYUJ010016792.1:80000-82400 GCA_963575745.1 Prorocentrum cordatum
GCCTCCCGCCTCCCGGCCTCCCGGTCTCCCGGCCTCCCGGCCTCCCGGCCTCCCGGCCTCCAGCCTCCCGCCTCCCGCCTCCCGCCTCCCGCCTCCCGCCTCCCGCCTCCCGCCTCCCGCCTCCCGCCTGCTTCCTCCCTCCTCCCTCCTCCCTCCTCCCTCCTCCCTCCTCCCTCCTCCCTCCTCCCTCCTCCCTCCTCCTCCTCCCTCCTCCTTCCTCCGCCTCCGCTCCCTCCTCCTTCCTCCCTCCTCCGCTTCCTCCGCCCTCCCTCTTCCCGCCTCCCTCCTCTCCCTCTCCTCCGCCCGCCCCTCCCTCCGCCTCCGCCCTCCTCCCCCGCCTCCTCCGCCCTCCTCCGCCGTCCCCCGCCGCCGTCCGCCGCCCTCCGCCGCCCTTCGCCGCCGCCTCCCGCCCTCCGCCCTCCGCCTCCGCCCTCCCCTCTCTCCGCCTCCCCTCTCTCCGCCTCCTCCGCCCTCCTGTCCTCCCTCCTCCCTCCTCCTTCATCCCTCCTCCCTCCTCCCTCATCCCCCTCCTGTCCTCCCTCCTCCTCCCCTTCCTCCCTCGCCCTCCTACTCCCCCTCCCTCCCTCCTACTTTTCGCCCTCCTCCGCCCTCATCCGCCTCCTCCCCTCTTCCTCCCTTCCTCCCTTCCTCCTCCCCTCCTCCCTCCCTCCCCACCCCTCCCCCCCTCCCCCCCTCCCCCCCTCCCCCCCCCCCCCTCCCCCCCCCTCCCCCCCTCCCCCCTCCCCCCCTCCCCCCCTCCCCCCCTCCCCCATCCCCCCCTCCCCCACCCCCCCCCCCCGCCCCCCCTCACCCCCTCCCCCCTCCCTTCCGCTCCCTCCCTCCCTCCCTCCCTCCCGCCCGCCCCCGCCCGCCCGCCCGCCCGCCCGCCCGCCCGCCCGCCCGCCCTCCCCCCTCCCTCCCTCCCTCCTCCTCCTCCGCCTCCTCCGCCTGCCTCCTCGCCTCCGCCTCCTCCTCCCACCTCCTCCTCCTCCTCCATCCTCCCGCCTCCTCCTCCTATCCTCCTCTCCTCCTCCTCCTCCTCCTCCTCCTCCTCCTCCTCTTCCTCCTCCTCCTCCTCCTCCTCCTCCTTATCATCATCCTCCTCTTCTTCTTCGTCTTGTTATAATAATAGTAATAAAAATAATAATAATAATAATAATAATAATAATAACAATAATAATAATTATTACTATTACTACTATTATTATTAATAGTATTAATAGTATTATTAGTATTCGTATTATTATTACTAGTAGTATAATTATTATTATCATTAGTATTATTATTAGTAGTATTAGTATTATTATTATTATAGGTGTTATTATTAATATTATTAGTATTCGTATTCTTAGTATTATTAGCATTATTATTCGCACTCTTATTATTAGTATTATTAGTAGTATTAGTATTAGTCTTAGTGTTCGTATTAGTATTAGCATTAGTATTAGTATTAGTATTGGTATTCGTATTCGTATTAGTATTCGTATCAGTAGTATTCGTAGTATTAGTAGTATTAGTAGTATTACTACTACGAGTATTACTACGATTAATACGACTAATAGTATTACAAGTATTACTATTATTAATATTATTATGAGTGTTGGTATTAGTACTAGTATTAGTAATAGTATCAATAGTATAAATAATATGTATATTATTATTACTAGTATTAGTATTAGTATTAGTATTAGTAGTATTAGTATTATTTGTACTATCAGTAGTGTTATTATTATTAGTATTAGTGTTAGTAGTAGTAGTAGTAATATTCGTATTCGTATTAGTATTAGTATTAGTAGTAGTATTATTAGTAGTATTAGTGTTAGTAGTATTATTAGTATTAATATTATTACTATTACTATTACTATCATTATCATTAATATTATTATGAATTGTTATCATTAGTATTACTACTATTATTATTAGTAGTATCATTGTTATTCATATTGGTATTATTATTACTACTACTACTACTATTATTAGTATTCTTCGTAATATTATTCGTATTCTTCGTAGTAGTGGTCTTATTCGTGTTAGTCTTCTTTTTACTATTATTCTTAATATTATTAGTCGTATTATCAGTATTAGCCGTATTATCCTTATTCTTCTTATTCGCATTAGTAGTATTATTCGGTTTATTATTCGTATTCTTCTTCGTATTCTTATTACTATTATGATTATTAGTTGTATTATTATTATTCGTCTTATTCTTATTATTATGATTCGTATGTTTATTATTATTGTTCTTCTGTTTATTATTCTTCTTCTTATTATTCTTATTATTATTATTCGTCGCATTCTTAGTTTTATTAGTTGTATTCCTCCTCCTCCTCCTCCTCCTCCTCCTCCTCCCCCTCCTCCTCCTCCTCCTCCTCCTCCTCCTCCTCCTCCCCCTCCCCCTCC
>CAUYUJ010016792.1:85000-87500 GCA_963575745.1 Prorocentrum cordatum
CTGCCTCCGCATCCCTCCTCCCTCCTCCCTCCTCCCTCCTGCCTCCCTCCTCCCTCCTCCTTCTTCCCTCGTCCCTCCTCCTCCTCCTCCTCCTCCTCCTCGTCCTCCTCGTCCTCCTCCTCCGCCTCCTCCAGCGCTCGCGGCATCGCCCGCTCAGCGGCTGCGGGGTATGCCCACCGTGTCGGTGGACGAGCCGCCGCGGATCGGCTGGACCTCGATGCGGGTGCCTCGGCGGCGACAAGCTCAGGGAGAAGGAGCAGAGGGAGGAGGAGGAGGAGGAGGAGGAGGAGGAGAAGGAGGAGGAGGAGTAGGAGGGAGGACAGAGGGGGATAAGGCAGCAGGAGGAGGAGGAGGAGGAAGAGGCACCACGCCCGAGACATGCTGTCGAGGGACAGGCCCTCTCTCTGAGTCTCGGGCGGCGCCCAGGCGCGGCACCTGCCTTGTCTGCGCCAAGACTCGCGCCCTGGCTGGCGCGCCGGCGGGCGTGCTTGCCCGGGCGGCCTCGCCTTGAGTCCTTACTCTTCGGTCCCTTCTCGAGCTCCTGCATCTCCAGCGCCTCCTCCTGCCCCTCCTTCAATTCGGTCACCTCCTGAGCCTCCTCCTCAACGTCGTTCTCCTCCACCTCCTGGGTACCCATCGTAGGCGCTGGCGTAGGCCTCGCTGTGGTTGTGGCCGTAACTGGAACGTTCATAGGTGCCACGTGATTGCCAGAAGGATTCCCAAAATTGAAATGCCCTCTGGAGCTCTTCGATTGTGTTCTTCTGCTCGGCCATGCGTTTTTTTAACATGCAACTGGTCTGCAATATCTTGTTGTGCCGCGAGCTGACGCCCCTTGCTGGCTACGCGGAGGTTCCGTGACCAGGTATTGTAGGTGTTGTCCTCGGAGCCGAGCTTATATCTATTATCCGGCTTCACTCACTGCAAGAGTGCGTCTTGCCGACGCCTGGACATGGCTCTGGCTGCCGCGGGTGCGGCTGCTGCCAGAGACCCGACCTTTGCGGAGCTGGACTGGGTCTCACAGGAGCGCCTCGGTAGGTCTCTGGACGACCTGCAGAAGCTGCTACACCCTGCGGACCGTGGAGAACGAGACCACTGGGAGCGATGTGCTCACCAGGGCCACTCACCTTAGCACACCCAGGCTGCAGAAAGAAACACATGTGGCACGTGCCACAGAGTGCATCGACCCAGGCGCAACCATCCGTCCTGACTTACCAGTGCATCTGGCGAACGTACGCGAAACATACACATCAACCAGCGCATGTCCTATTCCGATTTCGACGTCCTGATACCCACGTGTTGGGCCACGCCTCATCTACACTCAAGGCTGCGCGGCCTTCCCGGAAGCCAACTCAGGATCTGGCTGGGGCTTGGCGAAGAGGAGGCTGCGATCAGTTTCGTGGTCGGCTCCCAACTTAGAGATCCTCGGAGAGATCGTCACGTCTGACCGCGTCGCTGCGTCGCCTGGAGCACCGCCCAGCCTCCCCAGGGAACCCCGGCATCGAATCGACAAGTCGAATCGGGTCGACCCGTCGGATCGGGCGAACTCGAAAGTGGAATCGGGATCGGAGTGTTCGCATCGAGTCGGACCGAATCGGCAACCTCCGCCTCCTCCTCCTCTTCCTCCTCCTCTTCCTCTTCCTCCTCCTCCTCGTCCTCGCCCTCCGCCTCCTCCTCCTCCTCCCCTTCCGCCTCCTCCTCCTCCTCCTCCTCCTCCTCCTCCTCCTCCTCCTCCTCATCCTCCTCCTCCTCCTCCTCCTCCTTCTCCTCCTCCTCCTCCTCCTCCTCCTCCTAAGCGACGATCAAAAAACGGGTCCTACGCGAGATGGCACAGCGACCTTGCGCCGCAGCCTGCGGGGGGGGGGGCGCCGGCGCAGCAGGCCACAGCCGAGACGAGGGCGCTCGCGCGCCATCCTGCGCGGGCAGCCTGCGCGCCAGTGCCGGCGAAGATGGGCGCGCCGCACAAAGGGGTGGGGGGAGGGGGGAGGGCCTCTTAGAAGGAGGCTGCTTCTTAGAAGGCGCCGGCCTTGCATCTACAGATGAGGCCCGCGCCTTCTAAGAAGCAGGGGTGCTTCTAGGAAGCCCCCCCCCCCTCCCCCCACCCCCCTCTGCGCGTGGCCGACTTCTCCCGTCGCTCACCTGGAAATGAGCACCTTTTATCCCCTCACTCACTCTCTAACTCCGTGGCGCGCAAGGCTCCTCTGTGCCTCTGCCGCTACAGCGCAGCGCGCGGAGACGCCACGCACCGTGCCGCGGCCGCTCCACTCCCGGTTCCGCGAAAGAACACACGGCATGGTTTGACGGCGGGACGTCGCGACGGGCTGAGAGCAGCCCCGCGCCCCCACTCAGACCACACACGACCTGCCATGTGGTGCCACACCATCCCCATCCCCAGCGGCGTGGCCTGGGCCCGCTGGCCGATGTAACCCCCCTAGATGGGGATATAGGCCGCCCCCTTCGGGTTTCGAGGGGCGCATCCCCGGCGTATCCCCAACTGGGGGGG
>CAUYUJ010016792.1:90000-111017 GCA_963575745.1 Prorocentrum cordatum
CGAGGGTCGCACTGGTGCAGTGAGCACTTGGGCCCTGGGGGCTAAACAAACAGATGCACCTCACCACACGCCTGGGTCGAGAATCGAAGACGCCTCGGGAAACGCCAACGCGGCAGGGTGCAAACAGCTCGTCCGCTGATGACGACGGGGATGACAAGACGCCTTTTCCGTCAGCGGCGAGGCGGCGAAATCCGCTCCAGCGAAGAGCTAGGTAAGGGCACAAACTAGCGAATTGGCTGGCATGCAAGGAGGGAGGGGGGAGGCCGAGAAGAAGGAGGGACGCTCAGACGCCAAAGAATTCGACGATGAGCAGCCCGCGGGCAGCAGCAGCCACGCGCGCAGGGCCAGAGCGCGGTGGGCGGCCGTGGCGAACCACGGTGGCAACGGTAGTGGGGAGTGGCAGCCAGCCAGGGGCCGGGGGAGCACAGGAAATACCGCGAGCATCGTACCGCGGCGACCCGAGGAAAAAGCACAGCACTGAGCTGTACCGGGGCGGGAGCACCAGATAGCAGGCAGTGACGGGGATGATAAGACGCAAAGGAACGGTCAGAAAGCCATTCGCCCAGCGACGGCGAGCGGTCGGTGAGGCTAGACAACATTGACCTCAGATGCAAGCAAGGATTGTTGCACGGGCGTGCAGTCACCGTGGTACCACCAGGAACTCTGAACAAGGAGCCAAGGAGCTTTTCTGGCGAAGACGAGCATCGGCTGCAAATGGGTTCTCCCCGACCACAATTTAAGGAACGGCCCGGTTGCTGCTCTTTCTAGTCTGTCGTCTCCCTCTCCTCATCATCACCATCGCCACTGGCAGCACTGTGAACATCACCAGCAGAAGCAGCATCACCACCATCACCACCATCATCCCCACCGTCATCTCATCGCCACCACCATCATCGTCACCACTGGCAGCACTGTGAACATCACCAGCATAAGCAGCATCACCACCATCACCACCATCATCCCCATCATCATCTCCTCGCCACTACTATCATCATCACCGACGGTATCACTGCGAACATCACCAGCATAACCAGCATCACCACCGTCACCATCACGATCACCGCCGCCATCTCCTCGCCACAGCCATCATCATCACGACTGTCGTCACTGTCACCACCACCTTCACCACCACCACCCACAATTGCCACCACCATCAGCACCCAGAGATCCGATGCCGTGATCCTTTCCATACGGGGTCTCCGAAGTCTGGACCCCTTTACCGGGACCAGTTTTTCATCCTTCAAGGGGCCCAAGGACACACAAAGAAATACACACAAGTATAATGATTCCCCAGATTTTCCCATATTTTTGGGGTCTTTGTCCTCCCGCCAAATTCCAATATTTTCCTATATTTTCCTGGGAGTCGACGATTAATTGTGGCTGTCTGTTTTTTTCCCTCCTGAATCCTGAGTCGTTTTTTGACGGTCCCGAGGCCCGGCAAGGGCCACCAGAGGCCGAGAACTGCGAGAGAAACCTCCGTCGTGATTTGTTCAATATACAGTGGATCTCTGGGCATCATCCGCAGCACCTGCCTCGACCCCTGCTGCCCCCTCGCCCGCTCCAGCAGCACCCCTCCCGGCGGCGGCCGCGCCCTCGCGAGCTCGGCTTGCTGCACCAGCTGGTCCAGCTCCTCGGAGAGCCGCCCAGGTGCAGAAGAGAGGGGCCCCGAGGGGGGGGGGAGGGGGGACGAGGGACGAGCGACGAGGAGGAGAGGGGAGAAGGAGGAAGAGGAGGAGGAGGACGAGGAGGAGAGGGGAAGGAGCTTTCTTGCTTCGCTCGACCATCGGTCATCGACCACCCCGGGGGGGGGGAAAGGAGGGCCCTAAGGAGGACGAGGGGGAAGCGAAGCGGCGCGAAGCGCCCTGGGAGGGCGGCGCAAGGGAGGCCGGAGCCCTCAGGAGTCGTCCTGGGCGACTGTGGTCGACGTGGAGGTGGTGTGGAAAGTCGGATGCTGGACGCTGGATGTCGGAATGCTGACCTAGTGTACTCTGGAGCGCGATGGGCGATGGGTGGAGGTGGAAATGGGAGTGGGAGGTCGGACGCTCGAGGCTGGAGGTCAAAATGCTGTGTGGGTCAAGGGTGGAGGTCGAAAGGTGAAGGTGGAAGTGGGACGTCGGATGTTGGAGTCTGGAGGTCTGACTGCTCAGCTGGTGGGAGCTTGTGGTCGATAGGTGGAGGTGAATTTCGAAAAGGGGTCGGAGTGCTTAGCAGGTGCAGGCTGGAAGTCGCCAGCTGCAAGTAGAAATGGGATGTCGGACGCTGGGATGTCGGAAGCTGGAGGTCTAAGAGGCGGAGGTGGAAACTGGACGTCGGATGTTGGAGACTGGAGGTCGGAGTGTCAGCTGGTGGAAGCTTGTGGTTCATAGGTGGTGCACATGGCAATCGGAAGCTGGAGGCTGGAGGCCTGAGTACGCAGCAGGTGTAGGCTGGAAGTCGATAGGTGGAAATGGAGGTGGAATGTCGGACGGTGGAGTTGGATGCCGCACCACTGGGCTCGTGGAGGCAAGTCGAAGAGGTGAGGGTGGAAGCGGGAGGCAGGATGTCGGTCCTGTACAGGGCAGTTTTTAATACATATGATACATGTATTTATGGTTTTTGTACATAGTTAATGTATGAATACATGTATGCATGAACTCATCGTTGTGTTTAGTTCTAAATCCCTGCATGTTTAATACATGATCCGCACGCGGAGCTTGTGATAAAACGGTCCTGTAGGTAGGAGTGCTAATCTCGTGAAGTCTAAAGACGGAGGTGGACGCGGGGTGTCGAATGCTGGAGGTCGGAGGTTGGAGTACGTGGCACGCGTAGGCTGGAGGTCGATGGGTGGAGGCGGTGGTGGAAAGCCGGATGCTGAAGGTAAGAGGTCGGAGTGCTGAGCTGGCGGAGGTTGGAGGTCGATAGGTGAAGGTGGGAGTGGAATGTTGGACGCTGGGAGCTGGAGGTCTGGGGTGCTGCGCTGACGTAAGCTGGAAGTCGATAGCTGGAGGTGGAGGTGGGACGTCGGAGTATTGGGGCAAAACCTGCACGCGGGAGACTGGAGGTCGATAAGTGGAAACAAAGGTCGGAAAACTGAGTCGGAGTCGGAGAAACCGAAGGCGGAGAAGCTGATGATGATGATGATGATGATGATGATGATGATGATGATGATAATGATAATGATGATGATGATGATGATGATGATGATGATGATGATGATGATGATGATGATGGTGGTGATGATGATGATGATGATGATGATGATGATGATGATGATGATGATGATGTGATGCTGATGCTGATGCTGATGCTGAGGCTGATGCTGATGGTGATACTGATGCTGATGGTAATGATTATAATGTTGACGATGATGAGCATGCTGATGACGATGATGATAATGGCGGTAATGATGATGATGACCTGATCGACGAAACGGCTCGGCACGTTCCTGTAGAGGGGGTGCAATGTGGGGGTTGGGGGTCTTCGGAAGTGGGTGCGGGAACAACTGCCCGAATCCATCAAACGAGGCATGCGTTGCAAAAAAAACTACTGGTTGCGACGATCCCACCACCGCTAGTTCTGCGCCAGATACCGCCACTGTGCGTCGCCATCGGCACCGGGTTCGCTTCCCCCCAAAAAAAATGCGACGTGATCGTCCCACGATAGTCTTTGCCCTCCCTGTCCGCGGAAAGGCTGGTCGTGAGTCGTGCAGGCTGGGGTCCCAGCTCGCATTCAAAAGCGTTCATATGTGGACACAATGGTTGGCGCGTCGCGCTGCCAATTTCCATGTGCTTCTGATACATACATATATCCAGCCAACAAACGGCGTACGCGGATGTACTCTGTCTTGGAGAAAACACATGGAATTTCATCTTCGCTGCCACTGTGGTGCTGGCTGCGCTGTTCGGTGCAAGCGTCGGTGCTGATGCCACCAGTGTTGATGTTAATGCTGATGCTGTCGGCGCTGGTTGGTGGCGCTGCTGTCGGCGTTCGATGCCTGTTTGATGCGTTTTGCCCCAGCTCGTATCCTCAATGTTTCACTGACAAGTCTCAGCATGTTCGGCTGCGCCCATCGTAAAGAAGTGGTGCGCATGTACTTCGCCAGGGCCCAAGATAAATATGCGCAAATGACACCAAGTGTTATCGTGCCGCTGGCGAGCTGCAATGTGTTGCGTAGTGGGACAGTCTCGTTAATGAGCTCATGTCGCAATTAGTTTAACGAAAACCACCCAATGGCGATTATGATATGCAGTTCAATGGCGGGGAAGCCAGAGAACGATGGTTTTCTTTCCAACTACGTTGTCTCTGGTCGAGTGGTCATATGTTGATACGCGCACCGTCCAACATGTCGTGTGCCACTGTCATTCCCATCCTCCAGCTGTTGTTCGCACGTGCGTTGGATTTGTCTGTCTGCACTGTAAGACAACAGATGGGCGCGTCTATAGCCAGACACCGCAGTGCACAAGTGAGCTGTCGCAAGTTCGGAGCGCACAGAACCAAGGCGGTTTACAAGCGAATGTGAGCTGATGCTCCCCGGGGAGGAACCAAGCTTGATTCCAAGTTTCCTGCGGTGCCGGTTGGGCTTGAGCTGCCTAAAAACGCGCTCCGAAAACGCATTGAACAAGAATGAGTTGAGCGTGTCGCCCTGCTGCCCACCTCGCTGAATTGAAAGACTTACGCTGCTGGTGTCGGGTATCGCAGAGGTTGTCTGGTCGTCGTACAGGTGACGTAGGAATTCGATGCAGGTGTCTGGCATGTGCTGCTGAAGCAGAATATGTCATAGCTCGCTATGGTCGACGCCATCGAATGCCCTCGACCGCGGCTGCCCACAGGTGCAACTGCCATGAACGATATTTCTCGCGCAGCAATGCCGCGATAAAGAAGTGGCCCTCTGCGCTGGAGCCTCGCTTGGAGCCAGAAGTGATCAAAGATTTGTTGCGAGCCAAACGTGGCTTCTCGCAGTTCTCAGAGGAGGCACGACATAGACTTGTAGAAATAACGGAAGGATAGCAAACTGTCAGTAGGTGAGCAGCAACTTGGGGTCACTACACTTGTAGGTCAACGTGGCCGCTGTCTTGTTCTACTGCTCAGATGGCCCATCCATCCAGTTATCTAATGTCGCTGAAGAGCTGGAATTGGTGCCGTCCAAAAACTGCTCGGACTGCCTGTAACAGCTCTGATGTGAGTCCCGCGGCGTCGCTGTATTTAGTCTTGTTCAACTGGTTGGTGACTTGGCGTAGCTCTTCCATTACGAACGGAGGTATCTACGACGTCGGCGCCGTTGCCTCGTCGCCGCATTCCTGCCCCTTGGGCATTTGTACAGCTGCTCGTTGGAAGCGGCGAAAATGCCCGGAATGCCGTCGGTCGATGGCTTCCGCGCCAGTCGCTGCCGTCATTGATGCGTTTCTCGCTCGGCGCGTTCGCGCGCGTGCTTCGCGAGTCGGAACTGCTTCGACATGTGCTTGCTGAGCGCAGCCCGGGCAAATGCGCCTCTGCGCGGCGCGGCGCGGCGTTGCTCTATGAGTTCTCACTTCGGCATTCGGCACGAACGGCTTCGCGCGATTGATACTGGATAGGCGTGCTCCGGTCTGCGCTGCTGTCTGCGCGAGCTCGCGCGAGGGCTTCGCCACTTGCCGATGCAATTGCCCCTTTCGCCGGGGCGAATTGCGCCGCCATTGTCGACGAGCCTGCTGTAGACGCCGGCAGCACAGCGGGTCGTCGGCGAGCGGGCGAGGCGGCCAGCGGTCGAGTCCACGCGCCCTTTCCTTCTGCTTCCTCGACGCGCAGGCGTTGGGGGCAACGCCCACGCGCGCTGCTTGGCCGTCTGAGCCGAAGTCCGAGTTGCCGCGCGCGCTCGTCGATGAGTTGGTTGCGACATGCTCTATGAAGGAGCACGCCAGCGACGCGCGCGCCGCGGCTTCTTCTCTCCGCACTGCCAGCGAAAGCGATGAAATCAGGACGTCGCTAGTCAAAGAAAAGATGATGACCCTGCTTGGAGCGCATGCCTGCCCACGCGCCGAGTCACGTTCCGCGCGCGATGCGATTCCCCGCCCCACGCTCCCACGCCGCAGGCCCCCGCCCCTGGTCGATCAGCCGACTTGGCGCGGAAGTCCTCAGCGATGATAGCATTGCGCTTCTGCCGGCCGGCGCCGTCGCGGAGCGCGGCCAGGGAGTCGCGCGCGCGGCGGGCGCGGGCGCTGGGGCAACTGCCGCGCGTTCGAGGCGGAGGTCGACGCGGGCGACGCGCACGCTTGCGCGCGCGAAGCTGCCGATGGCGCGCAAGAACCGCCGGCGAATTCAAAACGCAACGCTTCGCGAGCAAGCGTTGCGGCCGGCCGCGGCAAATACACGGGGCCCCAAGTTGGTCGCGCACACATCGCGAAGCTTGCTCTTCCAAGTCCCGCCGACGGCCGCAATGTCCAACGTCGCACTTTTCAAAGCTACGCAAGCGCAGCATTGCAAGCGCCGACCCCTGCGGCGCTCGCCCGCCAGAGAGAAGCCCCCCAAAAGGCCTGGAGACGCGCGCCCTTCCACCTGATGCCACGCCCAACCACAGTGCCAGCGGCAACAGGTGGTCAAGCTTGCGTCGCACAGCGCTGCTGTCCAGCGCCGCGCGCTGGCCCGCTCAATTGACTGGCATCGCTCTCGCCCGCGTCGGCCGCGCACGCGTCGAACGCCCCCCTGACAACGCGCACTCGGCCCTCGCCAAAGCAAGGGGGCCCCCGCGCGGCTCGCATGGACACCAGCGCCCTGCATCCGTTCTCAAAGGCTCGCAAGTGGCATCCGCATACAACGCAATGCTCGATCGAGTCTCCCCCGTCGCACTGACAGAGCCGCCAGCGACCAACAGCGCCCTGGCGCCATCGTTGCATGCACCACCCGCTGCGCCGCGTACTGATCCAGCAGAATACAACGCATGGAGGAACGCGGCTCCGCCGGCCGACAACGTCTCCACGGCGCAGAACGCCTCTCTCCTCGCTTCGCCTTCAGCGAAGCACCCACTCAATGCCCGTCGAAACTCGGCCACCCGACCGAACGAGCGCACGATGGACATGGAAAATGCGCATACCAACTCTGGAATTTCGCTGTTTCTCGCACCAGCGAGGTCCAAATTGGCACCGGATGCAATCTTGAATCCATCGAGATCAAGCAGTTAAAAAGCAATCCTGGAGCTGAGTGACAACATATCTCCTCTTCCAATAATTGCGAGGTTAACATCATCGCTGCCATAATTCATCCGCCGCTTCTTGCACTGCACAACTCGAAGGTTGCGTTGCCAGTCCGGAGCTAATGCCAAACATGTTTTGGCCATCGCAAAATAGCAAATCGCGACAATGGCCCTGCTAAGGATACAGCCCGGGCGCCTCCCCGAGATGGTCGAACATGTTCATTGGAACCCACAGCCCAGGGCATCCGATGACGGACCTGGACGCGCCCTGCCCGGCGCGCCGCTCGTGTCGCACCGGCGCCCTGAGTTGCGAGGGAAATGAAAAGTTGGCCGCCCCCGCCGCCTGAAACAGCGAGGAGGCGCGGAACGCTGGGAGGTTCAGCGACTTAGCCAAGCGGGCGACCTGCAGAACACACCCAGCAACGCCGTCGCAGTCGTGGATGTTAGCGCCAGGCCCGATCAGGAAACCCAGACATTCCCAATGAGACCGGATAAAGAGAGCGCGCCACGCTGGAATGATGAGCCCCAGCTGCGCCTCCATCGCGGCCGGGTCGAATCTCAAACCAGAAGGGCGCCGCCGCGCACTCCCTGCCAGTCGGGGGCAACTTCGAAACCTGACCAGCTCGCCCAAGCACGCTGTCCACGTTTGGCCCAGACCCCCACGGATCGCACCATGCCAAACAAACGTCATCAACGCACCCTCTGCGGATGCCCCTCGGCCCAACGGTCCGCCGCAAGTCCCTCGCGAATCAGCTGGTCAACGGACTGGATGGCATTGGCGGACTTTGGAAGCAGCCCCAAATGCACATCGCAACCCAACGCGCCCCTTCTTGACGTCGTTGACGCCACGGGCCTGGACGGCGCCGGCGACGCGCCGCGGGATTCGATCGCCCTCCGCGCGGCCCCAGGCGAAAGACGGCGGCGGCAAAATCCAAAGACATCAGACGCAGACTTGTCATCCTCGAACAGCGCCCTCGCCACCGCGCGCGTTTCCGCGCCGGCGACAATCGCTGCCACGCTCAGAACCACGCCGGCAGATGCTCGCCTGCCAGGCGACGAAAGAATAAGCGAGATACGCAATGTCCTTCGCGAAGAGCTCGGCGTCGGAATTCGCCCCGGAAAACGGCCGAGCGCCGCCGGGGTTGCGCGCCCACTCCTCCGCCGCGACGTTTGGCAACAGCCAGGAAAATGCACGGTCGACGCAACGCCGGCGCGCGCCCAACAGCAATCCACTTCAAAAACGCCCCACATTGAATGCGCGTCGCACATGATCACTGGCACCCGCCCCGTCGCCACGCGTCTCCTGGAGACCTATCGCGGCGACCTGCTCGAACGTGCCATCGACGATCTTCACCTCAGGCCCGCGCATGAAGATATCGCCGCAGAACAGGCCCGCCAAGTTCCGAGCGTCGATGCTCACAGCGAAGAGTTTCTGACTCCGCGCGCTTGCGCGCGAACTGACTCGACGTCGAAGCCGCTGCAAACCGCGCAGCCAAACCCCATGCACGTCGGGGACACACTGCTCACAACGTGTCCGAGGCCCGTCGCCAGACATACCCCCTGGAACTTCGAGTAGGTAGGATTTGCCCATTTCGTCCAAGACATTCCGCTTAGAATTCAAAACTTGGACCTCCTGCTGACGTTTACCCGCGTCGCCCCAATAAGACGGCTCATCTCCAAGTTCTCCCCAGTGTAGCTTCTGCGCGCTTGCTAACCCCCCCGACATCCTCGAGCGCGCGCGACAAGTGCTTGTCAGATGGGCGAAACTGGTCATGACAGTCGCACGCTGAGGAAAACCATGCGCCCACCACATCCGCCCCCCACTTGAAGTGCGCAGGGAGATCCGTCGATCAGAGCCCTCATGCAGGTCGAACTGCTGCAACTCGTCGACACCGAGGTCCAACACGTGTTTCTTCACCCGCCAGTGTTCCATGATACCGTCGAGACAGACCGACAACTTGGACTCTCGAAAGAGCCAATGGATAGAATGCCCCGCGCTCGACAGACTTCACCTCCATAGGCTCCATCTTGTTTGAGTATGCGATATCTGGTGCAAGCTAATGCGGTTGCGCGATAGGCCTTACATTGCTCGTTCGTCCTCTGCAAATTGAAGCGAGCTGGCCGAGCCTCCGATGCTTCCCCTGCGATCTTGAAGTTCTTGATGCTGTCAAAACTGTATGCGATGAGCTGCGCGGCAAACTCATTCGAGGCAAGCTGTACGCATACGTCTGAACCCATAACCCCTTTGTTGGCAAAGGTGATATGCTCGCCATAACTCGACATAGTCTCCAAACCCGATGAGAAATGTGGCGATTGCCTCCTCGCGGTTCTTTTTTGGTGTGTTGTTCAGGGGCCCGTCCACCGTGGCACGTTTGACGAGTTTCTCCCCCACCTCTCGCGTAATCCCTCCCCCTTCATTGTGCTGGAGACCGGAACATCGACAGAAGATCAACGCGTCGCGGCTGAGCTGGCCCTCTTCGTCTCCCTGCCAACCCCACCCTCCACCAATGCACCCTGTAGCGCGGCAACCTGTTTTTTCAACTCTGCAACGGCTGTCTTGCACTCGTCGTGCCTCTTATCGGAGTTCTTATGGTACTTGTCGAACTTAGTGCTAAACTCATCGGTTAGCTTGATCCCGGTCGCTGTACATTCATTAAGGTTATGTTTAGCCTCCCTCTCAGACTGCATGCTGTCCACGATGCGCTGCAACGCCTCCGCGATCCCAGCCATGGCTGATGCACGGCACCCGGATGCTTCGTTTCGTAAGTTTCTTAAGGACTGCTGTCCACCAGTCGGCGTTTTTGAGCCTGGAAGAATCTTGAGTCCAAAGATAGTCACACTAGCTCGCGGATCAAAGTGTCGATGGCGTCGTCAGTGGTAAGACTTTTCGCATGTTTGCGCATGATGACCCGCAGGATGCGTTCATAGTTGGAGTTGTGGCTATCGAGATCTTGGCTGGAGTCATGTCGCGGCTGGGTAGCAGCAGCGTCGTCATGTCTCTGCGGAGCAGTGGATGCTCCCGGCATCGACGATGTATATAGTAGTGGCATGTGTTCGGAGTAGGCGTGCGGGGGTTGGATATTGAAGGCCGGAGTTGGGAGGTCGAAGCTGGGAGGTCGCAACTGTGTTGGATAGCTGGGAGGTGAAGTATGAAGTGAAAGGCTGGAGCCGAAGGGCAATGTCCAGTAGTGCCAGCGTGTCTGGCAACATCGCTGCTTCTGTCAGCGAGGACGCATGTTTGTCGTCGGAGAGTGGGGAAGAACATGACAAAACTTCTTGCCAAAGAGCTGGAATTGAAGTATCCATTAGTTTGGTGGAAACTTCCAAGCTGGATTCAGATGTCGCGCATCGCCAGCGCAAGATACACAACGGGACGTCGCCAGACACAGTGTCGTAGGCTCGGCTTCCTCCTCCTCTTCCTCCTCCTCCACCCATCTCCCCTCTGTTGGGTCAGACGCTGGCTTGGACTGCGCGAGACGTTGGGAAGTCGGACGCTGACGGCTGGATTTCAGAGCGCTGGCTTGGTGCAGGCTAGAGGTCAATTGGCAGAGGGACATCGGATGCTAGAGGTTGGCGGTCGGAGTGCTGAGCTGGTGGAGGCTGCAGGTCGCCCCTCCGCGGCCAGCAGGCCAACGCCCGCAGCCGCGCCAGCAGGCCTGGCCAGCATCGCCGCGCCGCCGCCACCAACCTGGGCTCCGCCATCGGCCAAGGCGTCCGCCATCGAGGCTGGCGCCCGACTCGGCGTGCGGGCCGCCGCCAGCGGGCTCGCCGCCCTGAGGAGCAGGAGGAGGAGGAGGAGGAGGAGGAGGAGGAGGAGGAGGAGGAGGAGGAGGAGGAGGGAGAGGGGGATGGGAGGGGAGGAGGAGGGGGAGGGGAGAGGAGGAGGAGGAGGAGGAGGAGGAGGAGGAGGAGGAGGAGGAGGAGGAGGAGGGAGAGGGGATGGGGAGGGGGAGGGAGGGGAGGAGGAGGGGGAGGAGGAGGAGGAGGAGGAGGAGGAGGAGGAGGAGGAGGAGGAGGAGGGAGAGGAGGAGGAGGGGGAGGGGGAGGGGGAGGAGGAGGAGAGGAGAAGGAGGAGGCGAGGAGGAGGAGGAGGAGGAGGAGGAGGAGGAGGAGAGGAGGGGGAGGGGAAGGAGGGGGAGGAGGAGGAGGAGGAGGGAGGAGGAGGAGGAGGAGGAGGAGGAGGAGGAGGAGGAGGGAGGGGGCGAGAAGGAAGAGGAGGAGGAGGAGGGGAGGCAGAGTAACGAGGGGGATGCGACGCGGTGCGATGAGACCACCGTTGCAGACAGCGTCTGGGTCTAGCTCTGACCAGGTGGGTGAGGCCATGGCCTCGAGAATCTGGCTTGGCTGTATGCACGCAATGCGAGACACATGAAAAAGTTAGGAAGGGAGGAGAAAGAAGAAGAGGAAGTCAGTGATGTCGGTGTCGGCGCGGGCAGGGCGTGTCGTCTCGGCCTTCTCTGGGCGTTCACTTTATGCCCACGTTTCGGTATCATGGGCTGTTTGCGTCCATGTGATGTCGTTTGGTTGTTTTTGTCGATTGGGTCTGTGTGGATGGTCGATGGAGGTATGTTGCTTTGGCGTAAGTAGGCGTTGGTTTCGTCGTCCCGACGCTTGCGTTGGCCACCGTGCTGCCTCTGTCCCTGCTGGCGCCGGTTGAGGTCTGGTTGCCAGCGTGGCACTCGCCGTGCTCACATTGTTCGGTCGTGGTTTGCGGCTCTTGAATCGACAAGCGCGGTCCATTACTCGCAGAGTAGCTACCCGCAAGCGGCCTGGATCCGCCGCGGGGGGCTCACGATACATGACATAGAGGAAGATCGATTGTTTCCAAACGTTTGCGAATAGGCACTTTGCGAATGGTGGAACGCGACCGGTAATTGCAGCCATGCGCCATACTTGTCTTAGGCCGGGCATGTCCCCTACAGGCGCATTTTGGACGGAAAAATAAAAAATCCTTTTCAAAAATATCCACAGATGCCAAAAAAAAATCGACAAATCGTCCCCAGGCGATTGACTATTTCTGAATATTGCTCCTGTCGAGGGACACGCCCGACTTAAAGCTCTGCTCGTCGTGCCGCTTTCTCTGAATGTATTCGACCCAAGGTTCCAACGGGCCTGCAATTGTGCCGTTGCCTTACGCAGCTTCCAACGGGTCTGCAGCAACGAGGGGAAAGGAAGATGAGGGACGGGAATCCTCGCTTCAGCACGGGCCCACGCTGCAGCACCGCATTCCAGAGGGGAGGCGAGGAGCACAAGGGCGGGGGAAAGAAAACAACTGTGGACGAGGAGGAGCAGGAAGAGGAGGAGAAGGATGAGAAAGAGGGAAGGGGGAAGGGGAGGAGCAGGAGGAGAAGCAGCGGCAAGAGCAGCGGCGACAGGAGAAGTACGCACTTCCGCCAAGAATGGCTGGCCGCCGTTCGCATGTCGATCCTGGGAATACTATGTTGATAATGAGGGGGGGGCGCGCCAGGTTCCGACGATTGTGCGATCGGCAAACCTCGCGCGGCATCGGAAGGGGAGGAGGGGGGAGAAAGGGGCGGGGGGGACGGGGAAGCCCGGGCGGCACCCCAAAGACGCTATTCAGCCGACCGTGCGAGAAAGATGCCAGCCCGACTGGACCGTGCCTTTTGGTGCCGATTCGGTCGCCTCCAAGTACCATCGCGCGAGCCTGGCCGGGTGGGGATCAGGAGAGGGGGGAGGGAAGAGCACGAGCAGGATGCGGAGCGAAAGAATAGGGCCACCGGGAGGCGGATCGGATTGCCCTCTGATTCGCCGAGGAGACGGTCAGCTTAGCGCGGCACTCACTAGCTGCTGGCAGAAACACGCGGTATCTTGCAGCACGGGCGCCAAGGTGTAAATGCTCCCCCTGACCATACCCACACCACCCCCACCCATCACGTCATACAGCGCATACGATTCAATGCAACGCGGCAGGAGAAGGGGAGAGGCAAGAGGAGGCAGCGGCATATCAAGTACGGGCGCAAGTGAGATTGCCTGTGAGGGGCCTGAAACCAGTAGCATGGGCTTGCACAGGTGATGGGCCCTCGGGAGCGCACGATATTCGCACGCTCCGCTCGACCTGTGGCCACCGTCTGCACTAAGCACCAACAATTCAGTCACGGCCAGCGCGCACTGAACACACGGAAGAGCGGCTTGGCCAGAAGGAATGTCTGGCGTAACTCAATCCAGGAGAGCGTCACCAACATAGAGAGACCAATGGCACCGGTCCAACATCACCATGCCGTCGACGTGGAAGAAAGGACATCGACATCACCAGGCAAGGGAGGCGCGGGGGGAAAGCACAGAGCAAGCAGCTGCGAGCGGCTGGATGGCAAGAGACAACATTCGACTGTTCTGAACCTCCACCCCATTAACTACAACCCCCAACCTCTCTCGATAACTGACAGGCAGCAACTTATCCGAACAAGCCTCTGCCAAAACTAGGATCATGGGTCCGCGGGGCTACCTCGCGCAAGCGAGCCTGTCTCGCTTCCTGGAGTTTAAACAGCTCTTCTGACACGTGCCCGCGCGCGGCCCTGCGCGATGCGCCCCAAAACTTCGGGCGCCAAGGGTGCAGGGGCGGGCGGGGGGGGGGCCTGATGCCCCCTGCGAGCCACCAATAAAAAAGCACGTGCATCTACATACCCCTGCCCCTCATCAGCCTCCGGTGGGCCTGCAAGTCTAGCCTCCGCCATGTCGTCGTGAACCTGCGAAGTGGAAAGGGTAACCTGCTCCGACGTCGGAGGGGCGCGTAGAGGTCGAAAGCGATCTAACTCGGGGTCGTGTCGGAAACGACGCGCGCGCCGAGAGACGAAGTCGGGGGCCCATCCCTCGTCTGTGCCAGAATGGGGATCCCAGGAGACAAAATCGCATAGTAGTCCATCACGTACTCTACCATCCCCCCCCCCCCCCCCCATGTCATCCGGAACAACGGACTCAACACCATCAACTCCCCCTCCCCACATGGCACGCGCTGCATCAGCGATGCCAGCAGCGGTGCACTTACACAAACCGGCGGGATACGTCTTCTTTTTGGCTGTGCGCCACTCCCTCCTCTCCCTATCAGACCCAAGAAGCGTCTCGCGTCCGCCCCTACCGCGCGAACATCTGCCGTTTCCCGGGGTCGCAAGCAGGGCGGCGCGCAGCCCTGGCAGTCTAAGCGCAACGATCCGAGTGGGGGCCCACGCCGTCTGACCATGTTCACACTGATCAAAGTCGGGCGTCGAGACTGCTGGGGACGACTGGAGAGAACGCATCGGGTGGCAGGTAAACGAGCCGACGGCGTGGAGCCTCCATTCACACGGCCGGGGACCGGGGGTGCTCAAGCCAACATGACGCCCCTGCCTGTATGCGTGCCGCGAAGAGCTCCAGCATAGCATGGCATAGCGCATTGCCCACCCACAGCTGTTCCATCTGACGCTCAGCAACTGCCGTCTTGCCCTAAAATTGATCATGCGTCCGAAGTGGCGGGAGGGCTTGGCCTTCTGCCCATCGAGAGGCGGACCAGATCTCACGCGGCGGCCCTCCACCCGACACCACCACCAGTCGTGCAAGGATGTGATACCTCCATTCTGCGAGTGTGCCCTGATTCATGAGATCCCCGCCCACTGAATGCATGGCTATATCCACAGAGAGGACATATATAGCATAGTCGGCGCTGATATGCGCCCATTCAACCTGTGCCTGCACACCTCCCGCCCTCCTCCGCCCACAAAGCAAATTTAGGACTATCCCAGTGCGACCCGACCTCGGAGGTGGAGCCTCTAAGAAAGCAACATTAGTAGGAGCGTCCTCATCGTCGTAGTTGTCGCAGTAGCGGTAGTAGTAGTAGTAGCGGCAGTAGTAGTAGTAGTAGTAGTAGTAATAGTAGTAGTAGTAGTAGTAGTAGTAGTAGTAGCGCCGGAACCGCCGACGCCACGCCGTAAGTGAAGCAGCAGCAGAAGCAGGCAGCAAGTCGCCGAAACAGCAGCAAAAGCAAGCAGACACGGAGATGAGGGCGGGGCACTGGGGAGCCCTTTACATCTACATCTATATCTACACCAACATCTACATCTACATCTTTACATCAACATCGAGACATACCTTTACATATACATCGCCACCTACATCTACATCTTTACATCTACATCTGCACCTGCATATGGGTGCTGTGCTGCGCTATGCGATGCTATGCTCTGCTATGCTATGATACGCTATGCTGCGCAATGCTATGCTGCGCAATGCTATGCTGGGCTAGGCTAGACTAGGCTAGGCTATGCTATGCTATGTTGCGCTATGCTGCGCTATGCTATGCTGCGCTATGCTATGCTATGCTTTGCTGTGCTATGCTATGGTATGCTATGTGTTTGCTTTGCCTTCGTTTTTGCCTTCACTTTTACCTTTGCTTTGCTTTTGCTCGGCACCCAGGGAGCGCAACTGGGGGAACCGTGCGTTTGCTCTTACCTTTGCTGTTGCTTTTGCTTGGCTCCCAGGGGACTGGGGGAACCGCCCGGGGCGGTTTGCACTGCCCTGCCCCTTTAAGCTAAGCGAGTAAGAACCCTTCTAGGCAGAGCCTTGGTAGGAAGCAAGCACGTCTTTGAACATTGGAATCTATGCAATACAGCAATGAGTCTGACAACTACCCTTGGCCGAGAAGTGGAAGGAGACCGGAGCGGACAGTGCGTCACTCGCCACATCTACCAAGGTTCTCTCGGTGATCCTGCCATCGGAGAGATCTGCCACTAAGGCGATATCGATGCGAGGCTCAGTCAAGGCGTCCACTATCATGGTTTCGCCGGAGTTGAAGACGTCCTCAAGATCTTCCAATGCCATTTTTTTGTCACAGCGAATATCTTCTAAAGATGACCTGGATGACGCAGAGCGTAGAACTTCGCCTCGGTGGACAACTAGGACACGCTTCATATCCTTTTCACGCGAACGCCGCTTCCCTGTGCGGGAAGGCGGGCTGTGCAGCACCACCGAGACACCCCCGCTGGCGCTGCACTGCCCTGCTCGGAGCGCGGGCTGCGCAGCACCACCGCTCCTGCGGCGCCCGACCTCAACTCGGCGAGGCTCATCAGCATGATCGTCGTCGTCGTCGCCGCGACGATGGCGCAGACGGCCGCGACTGCGGCTAGGCTCGCGGCGACCACCGCTTCGACACAAATCGATCACGTCCGCCGCTGTCAAGGGCCTGCCTCCGCGCGATGCGGGGTGGGGCATCACCGGCGGCCCGAGCGTCACCAACTCATCCCAGATGTCCAGTGGTTCCAGCTGGAAGTCGTCGGCAACCTGGAACCACGAGTCGCACCTCTCCAGCCAGTCGTCGTCTTCATCAAGCCACCGCCTGCTGTCCACAGGGCGGACGCGCGTGCACTGGACGGCGCGGCCCTTGCTCCGCCTGATCGACAGGCCCGAGTTGCCAACTCCGTCGTTCAAGACGCTCCACAAGCACTCGAGATCGTTGTCGATCATATGGGTCAGCTGCAAGTGCCGAGAAGCAACACCATTACCATCCCCCCCGCTCTTCTGAAACGTCAAATGGACGTTCGCGTCAGGCACCCCCATCTCGAGCAAGCCTGCGCCCCGGGTCAGACTGACGACCCACGCCTGGCATGGTGCGAGCACCACGTGCCCCGCGTCGTGCGACTGATGAAGTGCATGTCTCGCAGGCCGCACTCAGCCGCAAAGAGCACAACGAACGCCCAGAAACCATCCTCGACAACCGCGTACATCTTGCTAACTTCAACCCGCTGATCGTCGTTCCGCTTGGAAGCGACGTCGCCCACATCGATGGCCACAACAGGCCTGGCGGGCTGCGCAGCACCACCTGGTGCCGAGGCGAGCTGCGCAGCACCGCTGAACGCCTCACTCCTCCAACCTCGGGACATGAGCGTGGGCGGCTGTGTGGCATGGCCTCCGGACTTGAGCCGAAATGGTTATGGAAGGCACTGCTTGCGGGGGCTCCGGTCCGGCCATCGACGCTAGCTCGGCATCTGTCGCGCTTTTGCGTTGCCTTTCCTTTGCTTTGATGTTGCGTTTGCTTTGCTTTGCGTTGCTTGTGCTTTGCTTTGCTGTCGCTACGGTTGGTTTGCCTTTGCTTGCCGCTATGTTATGCTATGATATGCTATGCTATGCTATGCTATGTTATGCTATGCTGCGCTGTGCTGTGCTGTGCTGTGCTGTGCTGCGCTAAGCTATGCTATGATATGCTATGATATGCTGGGCGATACTATGCTATGATGTGCTGCGCTATGCTATGCTACGCGGTGCTATGCTATGCTGTGCCCTGCTATGCTAAAGCTCAGCGAAGCTAAGATGAAGGCAAGCTAAGCTAAGATAAACCTGAGCTAAGATGGAGCTAAGCTAAGCTAATATGAAATAAGCTAAGCTAAGATGAGATAAGCAACGCTAAGCTAAGGGGACGCAACTGGGGGAATCGCGGGGCGGATCCCAGGGGAACCGCCCAGGGCGTGGACCACTGCCCAGCCCCTTGAACATAGAGTGTAAGAACCCTTCTAGGCAAAGCCTAGGTAGGGAAGTACTCGGCATGGGCTCGGCTGGGATGCCAGTGCACCGTTCTGTCAGGAGAAGTCGACTGGGGTATCTCTCAGCGGCGCACTGAACAGGGTCGGCCGGCGGCGGCGGCACAACAGCGGCATCCACAGCTGTGGGAGCTCGTAAGCAGGCATCAAGCCCAGCTGGGAGAGCGGGGTCAGCGGCCGCAGTCTCCACGCGCGCAGCGCCATGGTCCATCGCAGCAATAACCGAATACGCATGCTCTGTGATAAAGCCAGGAGCACGAACGGTCGGCACAACAACATGACGGCGAGACAACGGCACACCTGGGATCCTGTCTGTCATGGAGGCTGAGAGATCGGGATGCGTGATAAGATAATACGGCGCAGCGCCTGAAATAGTAACACCTGGTACAGCAACTGCCGTGGCTGGATAATTCATCAATATAGATAAACACCGCGGGGGATCATGTGCAAAGTGGAAAGGTAGGCATGCAAGACATTGTCCGTCTGGTGACGCCCATGCACGTGCCAAAGCTGCGTTCTGTCGGTGGGCGCGCGCCACATGCACACGTAATGCTCCATGTTTTCGGAAGGCGCGCGCACGCCATGGACGCGTGACACTGGCATCCTCTGTGTCGTCTGCGGCACGTGTAGGTGGGTCTACAAGTAGTCCTTTTACATCCGTCCAAACACGCTCTGGCACTCCCAGGGGGCGGACTTCCCGCCAAAACTTGGCATCCACTGTGGCCGCCTCAACATTTTAAGCACGAGATTGGGCCGTAGCGCGTGACGCCATCTTGAAATTGCGTTTCCAAGCTGTTTGGTTTCGCAGGATGAGGAATTCCCATTCACTGGAAAGCTCAAGCGGTGGCGGGAGAGAAGCACAAGCTACAGCGGCAGCACGCAACCACGAGCAATCATCGATGATCATTCCCAGCCATGACCTGGCGCGGCACCCGCGACGAGGAATGTCGCGCCACTCGGCCCGCAGTAAGGCGCATGCAAGTTTGGACCCGGCGTGCAATAGTGAACCCAACAGTCGCAAACATGCAGCTCTTCTTAGAACGTCGGGCGGGGGTCTTCTGAGCCTGGCCAGCACTTGACCATCACTCATGCACGATTCGGCTTCCACAACACGAGCCTTCGCCGCAGATCGGAAGACTTTCATGACTTCGGCCTCGGCCATGTTGGCCCCCGCCGTTGTTAGCATAGTCCAGGCGCCCGAATTGTAGAAACGCCCCGATAACACCAGACTGTCCGCGAACATCATACATGTCGGTTCGACATGAGCCTTGGTGGAGAAAACTCTAGTGCGCAACACCCGTAACGTAGCTGTGGTACTGCTGGATCGATATCGGACCTCAGGCCCCATGTTGCCTCGGGAATCAATAACTGAGCCAGGATGTACACAGCGCTGGACAATCGGCGCCCGCATAGTCCCAAGTTGCTGTGCCTCCGCAACCACATGCCCACCACACTCGTGCCACGCGTGCTGCCTCGCCTTCTTCGCTCCATCTCCTCTGTAAGCCAAAAGGGCGGCCGCTTCTACAACTCCGAGTCTGAGTAGGTGGCCTCCGCTAGCAAACACATCGGCAACCGCGGTAAGCGCACAGCACATGGCAGGATACAGATCGGAGGCAGGGGCAATCACAATGATGGTGCCGTCGTCAGCAAAGGTAACGTCCAACAGCGGCACGGTGGTAGCAGCGTCGGCATCCGTCACTATACTCTGCACGCTATTGCGCTCATCTGTAGGCAAATGCAGGGCTAGTCATTCAGCGCCCAATTGAGCTCGCACAGCGCGCATGCACTCACCGACAAGAGTCTCGCACAGTGCATCCGCGAGAGGTTGCCCAAGGAAAACCGAACGCCGCGGCAAGGAAATCTGGTCGGAACCCTCGCACAGGAACCAGGGGGCATGGTAGCATTGTGAAATCTGAGCTGCTGTGTGCGCGTGCAATGTGCTGTTCACCACTCGTGGTTCCACAATAGGTGTCTGCTCTCGTATACGCCGTGCGAGCTCATGCATGGCACTCGCCGATCGTCCTGCTGCCCCGACAACACACGCAACGGCATCTGCGTCGAGCGGCGAGCGAACGAGTAGTTCCCGTAAGGCGCGGTAAAATGCCCGCACCAGATCCAGGGATAGCGCGTCGAAAGACAGAGCACGCGCAGCCGCAACAGCTTGCGCAAGACGAATAATGACTGACGCTGGCCAGTTCCCCGACCTGGCATTCCCCCGAACTGCGTTTCCCCTGCTGCGACAAGTAGCACTGGCATCAGCCGGGTCCGCAAGCATCTACGCGATGCCTTCCCGAGCTGCGACGACACCTGAATAGAGCGGGAGATGGCGCAGACACTGGGGTCGGCTGTGTTGGACTCCAGCAAATCGTGAGAAAAAAACCCCTTCCACTGAATAGGCTCAATTAGGGCGACGGGGGTCTTGAGTTGCAGCGGGCAATACAGGGCAGCGAGCTCGGTAGCAAAAACATGCACCAGAACTCCCGTGAAACCGTCACAGCCAGGGGCAGCGCGCTTGGTCTGGCGGCAGGCATGCTGAAACTCAGGCAGGGTCGGCAGTGTATCACTAGGCACAAGATCGGAGGGCATCCGATCATATGGCACCCGTGCGAAGCGACCCGCAAGCCGAGTCACATCTGCAAGCTCGAAGGTAGCTGCCAATTCTAGCGCGCCAAACGCTGCGGCCAGCGACGGGCTGCCTGAAGCTGCGAAGTTAACGGCTGGGCATGCAAATCCTTGGGGATGGGAAGCCCTGTAAGCATGCGCTTGCGGCGGGGCCCTGCACCGACACGGCGCATGGCCGCGAAAGCTCCGCTGCCTGTCTCTGGGACCACGCATCTTAAATGCCTTTCACAATGTAATCGCACTGCTTGACAGCGCCCAGCGTGGTAGATCTTTTGATCGCAAACGCCGTACCACGCATGAAAACGCATGTGCAGGCCCACAAGAGATCCTGCCACCTCCAGAAGTTGGGAATAAGACCTTGTAGTTGATACAGGGCGCGCGGAGTGCCTACCAGGGGAAAGTTATTCTCTTGCACAGGGTGTCTAGAGCTCCGACCACTTTATTTCGGCGTCGTCGCCCCCCCCCTCCCCAGCTGCCCAGTGCTGGTGCTGGTGCTGGTGCTGGTGCTGGTGCTGGTGCCGCTGCTGGTGCTGCTGGTGCTGGTGCTGGCGCTGGTGCTGGTGCTGGTGCTGGTGCCGCTGCTGGTCCGCCCCGACCACCTTATTTCGGCGTCGTCGCCCCCCCCCCCTTCCCCAGCTGCCCAGTGCCCTTCGGCGTCGCACAGCCCCTTCCGCCCCGACCACTTTATTTCGGCGTCGTCGCCCCCCCCCCCTCCCCCCCCCCAGCTGCCC
>CAUYUJ010016792.1:111117-201117 GCA_963575745.1 Prorocentrum cordatum
GACCACTTTATTTCGGCGTCGTCGTCGCCCACCCCCCCCCTCCCACTCTCACCAGCATCCCAGCACACCGCCCCCTCCGCCCCGATCGCCTTATTCTCTTGCACAGCTGTGCTCTAGAGCTCGGACATCTTTATTTTCGTCGTTCGTCGTGTCGTTCGTCCCCCTCGCCCCCCCCCTGTCCACGCTTCCCAGGGTAGCCCCCCTGGGCCACGGAACCCTTTATTTTCGTCGTTCGTCGTGTCGTTCGTCCCCCTCGCCCCCCCCGTCCCCCTCGCCCCCCCCCCCCCCTTCCCAGGGTACCCCTCGCCCCCCCCCCTGGGTCCCCTCGCCCCTCCCCTGTCCACGCTTCCCAGGGTAGCCCCCCTGGGCCACGGAACCCTTTACTTTCGTCGTTCGTCGTCGTTCGTCCCCCTCGCACCCTCCCCGCCCCCCTCGCCCCCCCCCCTGTCCGCGCCCCCCACCCCCCGGCTCCCACTGAGGGGCCGAGGCCTAGAAACCCAGGCCAGGCCCCAGAAATAGGAGGCTAGCCCCCCGGCTCTTGGGGAACCACTGAGGCACTCTTGGCCGAGGCCTAGAAACAAAACCAGGCCAGGCCCCAGAAATCGTCGTCGTCGTCCTCCTCCTCCTCCGCTTTCTTCCTGGATCCTCCTAAACCCCTCCTGGAGGAAGGAGGCGAGGGCTTCCTGTCCTTCGCAGCTCCTTTGTGCAAGAGCCAGGGCACGCGTGCCATTTGTTCGCCAGCAGGCGCCCTACGCGGCTCCCAGGTGTTAGTACACGACACAATCTTCACAAGGCCTCCAGATGTACGATATGGAAGGGAGGGGCAGACAGCCCCCCTCTCACATCCTGCAAGGGTTGCGCAAACTCCACTGCAGCCTCGAAAACCTGCGACCCAACATATGCAACTATTTCACATGCATCAATGAGCAACGCACAAGAGGAACCCTCTCGCACTGACCACACTCACCTGCACTGCCGGTAGTCCAACCACTCCTCCACCTCCTTCCCATCTGTGGCCCACGCGCAAAAGGCAGCGGCAAGCAGCAGTAAGTTGAGTCGTCGCCGCAACATGCGTAGCTCCCGTCGTCCAGAACAGCGATGGTCCATGAGCGTCAGCGAGCGAACCGAGAGCCATGTCTGACGCGGCAAACGTCCCGCGGGTGACTTCTCCACGGGGAAGCACTCGGTGACCGCCTGGGCTATCTCGCCATTCAAATCTTGCGCGTGATCATCAGGGTGCAACTGGAAAACTGGCCGCGGAATATCTCTGACCACGTTAGCAAACTTGGCCGCACACTAGGCGTCCTGGGACGTTGTCTGATCGGGGGATGTTTGCCCAAGAGGAAGCAGCCCGCACGGGGCCCGCACCGCTGACTTGCACGTCGGCCATAACAACGAAATGGTTATCAGATCGCATATATAGATCCACTGTCGGATCAACTCCTTGTCGACTGATCGAACTGAGAGAGGCTCGAGGCACTGCCAATGCGGCGTCTCGGGCCCTGGGGGGCCGCGCCAGGCGGCATCCACGTACCACGTGGAAAGGCTCCGAAAAAAAAAGAAGACACCGCACTCTGTCCCGTAGCTCGTAGGAAATCATGAAACAAGTGTCCAGCATCGTTCTCCTGCTCGGCGCCCACGGGCCCCGACAGTGGCGCTTGCGTCCAGTAGACAGAACAGCGGGGCCTGACTAGGCCGCGCAAGTGCAACATCACGCATACGCGTCCACCACTACACCACCATGCCGAGACCCCCCGTCGCACGCGCACGCGGCGCGCGCGCAACAAGAACATCGATGCGCAGCGAGGGGGCCCGCACAGCTACAAGCAAATGCCGTGAGTAATGCGAGAATGCCGAAAATGTCGCCTGCTTAGCAAGCAGCCAGGAAGGTACTCCAGTCCTGTGTCAACCCAACGCAACCCCGCAGCATAGATTTGCTTCGGCCGCTGACGTCATCACGAGATCCGGATCAACTTCGCGCCTAGCGTTGTATCTCAGTCGCGTCTCAAGCGTGCCTACGACAAGATATTGGCAACGTGCAAACTGATGCGCAAGGGCCAGCACGCGGCCGGGGATAGCAATGCCAGCTGCATCCCGGCACGCGCATCGTATTTGCATTCCTTGAGAGCGTGTAAGTCGTCTCCGCGGTCGCATTGTAAGTACGCTAGCGACTGCGAACCTGAATTTACAGAAAGTCGATGGCGTGGTATCCTGTGGACTGCCCGGATCTGGATGCTGACTGTCTCGAACCGTCGATCCAGCAGCGGGCGACGAGAGTGCTCGCAGAGGGGGCACCTCCGCAGGAGCAATCTTGTCGAGACGGGCTGGGGTTAGCTTTAGGAGCTCCCTCGCACCACGGCGGGCGTCGGCTGTCAGCCATAACCATGGAACATTGTCCATCTGAGAGAATAGTATAAACCGAGGAACGCCGTCTTCTGGACGATCCGATATATCCCGAATCGACACTAGGCGAGCAAGTGCATCTACAAGTTCGTTCAGTGGATACGCAGTGCGATCTGGAACATGCAACCATGTTACCACAGTGCGTCCTCGAGAAAGCTTTACCAGGGAATCTCACAGGATGGGCAACACACCGCAAGAATTGCACATCACACCTCCTGCAGCAGCTTCCACCACCATCATGTTATCCGAACGAGCAATAATGCGCCTCGGGTGATATATCGAAGGCGCCTGAAGGAGCCAACAAACAAACCAAAGACCAGCATGGAACTCGGCGGCACTCGACGGGCCCACGTACTCCTCTTTAAGTGCTGGGGCGGATCTGGCCATGTAACACCCATCCGATGTTTCGCGGCCTGCGCCACGCCACACGCAGCAAGCGCCCATGATGGTGGCCCCTTCATGTCCGCACTGTCTGACCCTCCCGATAAGTCTGTGCACGCTACAAAATGCCCCATGTCATCGTCGCGAACATCATTGGAGCAGGCATACTGTGCCAGGAAATCAACGGCACTAGAATGGAGACGATAGTGAAAGAGGCATGTCACAGGATGTCGCGCGGATGGCGGCGCCACGAAAATGGGAGAGAGCACTGCGTCTTGCCACGGGCCGCGAGCAATGCCGCTACATTGCCGCGATCGGGAACTGGACTGACGGGCGGCACATTCAAAATGAGAGACGGGGCCGGGCGCCCCGGCAGAGCCGCGGCGCTCGGAGCCCACGAGGGCTGACCCCCGCTGGCGCCCAGCGGCTCGGCAGGCTGGCTCACCCCATGTGCGACGGGCTCGCCTGCGTCACGTCGATATCTCCATCCGATCTCTGGCCAGCGCGAACCTCCTCCGCGTTGGTGCGGCGCGGGCTGCGGCCGCGGCTTCCGGCCCCTGCTGGCCCCTCCCCCCCCACGGGTTCGGGTCGCCCCTCGCCCGGCACCACGCGTGGGAGCACGCCTCCTGGTAGCGCCACTGAACCTTACCCTGCGACGACTGCCTTGATGGCGGGCTGCCCAGCAGCCGCCAGGCCCTGGGCCTGCAGGGCTGCCTTCTCGTTCGCTGCTGCCTTCGCACGGGCCTCGGCAGCAGCACGAGCACGCGCCTGGCGAGCCGCCTCGCGCTCGCCCTACGCAGCCTGACTGGCAGCGGCTGTGGCGTTGGCCTCCTGCTGTGCGTTCTCATCCTTGTCGGCGTCCGCTGCATCAATCGCTGCCTGTGCCTGGAGCTGAGCTGCCGTCATAGCAGGACATGCCGCGGCAGGGAGCTGTGCGGCAGCGGCCTGTGGCACTGTGGCGTCGCGCTGCGTGGGCTGCGCAGTCGGGGCAGGATTGGCATCAGCAGCTGGCTGCGTGGCTGGAGTCGTCGCAGCAGTAGTCGCCGCCACGCTGGCTGCCGCCGTGATCTGCGTCAGTGCCGACTGCAGTCCGTCCGGGGCCGTGGCCAGCCCCGCGACCTGCTGTGCCACGCTCACCTGGCCCTGCTGGACCTCGGCGACGGTCGCGACCGAGGCGCCTGACATCTGGGCGGGCGCCGTCGCCACGGGCGCGGCGGGCGCCGCGCCCTCCGCCACGGGCGTCGCGGCGCCCTGCATCTCGACGTCATTGGCGGCGGCTGGCAGCGGGGAGAGGGTCTCGAGCTGCTGGGGCAAGACCTGTGCACGGGTCAGCTCGCTGGCACGACGCCGCTGGACCAGCTGGCGAGCCTCGTGCTCAATCATGGCCTCGTGCGCCGCCTTCTCTGCACGTTCGGAGCGGCGTTGGGCCCGCTCGACGAACGCCCGCTGCCTCGCACGGCGCACCTCCGGGGTCCTGGCCACGATGATCATTGTCATCAAGACTGAGTATTCTTGCTCCTGCGCCTCCAGGATGCTGGTCGGCCGACGAAGGACGAGACGCGGGACGCGCGAAGCATCTTTGCCGACGCCACTGCCATGCAGCGGAGGTTGCGCCTGCGGGTGGCCAAGGCAGCAGGGTCCGTCGGCAGCTGCACCCAGGCCGGGTGCGCACGCGCCTGCTCTGGCATTGCAGGGAGCACCCCGAGCGCCTCCTGCGGGCCTGTCGGACGATCCGCCGTCTCCTCAGTCGACTCGGGCCCACTCTCATCGAACGCGACGTCAATAGCTGGCGAGCGACGGCGGGACGACCGGCGTCGGGAGGGCACCTCTGGGGCTGGTCCTCCGCAGGCTCGCCATCTCGCTGCTGGGGCTGGGGCGGCAGCGGAGCGCGGCTGGGGCTGCGCTGACGAGCGCTGCTGTGCGCCGGCCTTGAGGTGCGCCTCCGCCTCCGCTGGTCGAGTCCACTTCCTCCGTGCTGATCTCGCCCGCTGCCCGCTGCTGCATGCTGCTGCTGGTGCTGCTGGTGCTGCTGCTGCCCGCTGCCTGCATGCTGCTGCTGGTGCTGCGGCTGGTCGCGGAAGACGCTGAACGCCGCGGGACTCTGCTGCGGGAGCGGGTAGCAGGTCCTGCACATCACGTCACTGGCGGCGTTTGCGCGCCCGCATGCTGGACACCACCACGGCGGGGGCGGCGGGGACGGCGGGGACTGACCGCCCTTTCCTCCGCCCTTGCTTCTGGCCTGCCACGCCATCGCGCTGTGGTGCGTCGCCAGGCACCTCGAAGCACTCGCTATGCGAAGAACAAATCGAGCTTGAGCGCGCTGAGCACGAGCACGCCTGTGCCACGCCGGCTCGCTGCCGCCGCCGCTGGGGCGCTGGCGCGGCGTGCCGCCACCAGGGGGGCATCGCCGCGAGCAGCGCGAGAGGCACGCCAGGAGCAGGCCCGCCGCGAGCAGCGCGAGCGGCGGCGCGGTGGGGCCCGCGCGCCCGAGGCGCGGGCGCGGGCCGGCGCGCGTGGCTGCCCGCCCCGAGGGAGGTTCGCCGTACCTGGTACGGCGCCCGAAACCTCTCGAACCGGGGCGGCAGCTATCGGGAGGCGGGAGGAGGGAGGTGGCCGAAAGTCACGTAAACGAGAACATGGATTACAGATTTGTGGGTTCGGGACGCGGGCGCGAAAACGAGTAACCAACCTTACTTGACAGTCAACGCCTCCAGCAAGTAATACGACCCGATGTGGCGACGGTGCGTGTCGATTATGGCATGCGCGGGTCTGTTTGGGGTAAAGTGTTGTCGGTAAGGATGACCAAGGATGCTCGGATGCACCAGCGGAGGAAGATCGAGTGGCCCCCGTCGGCGATTTGGCAGGGCAAGCCCTAACGCTTCAATCGCCAATGATGGCGCTGTGCGCAACGCCAGCCAAGCAGCCGCGCATAGGCTCGAGCACAATCCAGGGTGCATGAGAGCATGTCAGTGAAAGGGCAACCAACACCAGGACCTTACACGAGACCAAACTTGGCCCGCTCGCCACCAAACGACCATCGCAAGCAGCCACCATGAACACTCAGTGAGGTACCGACACGCATTTGCTCGGCAATCGAAGTGCGAGCGGATCGGGACCATAGATCCATGGATTTGACGAACGGACCTAGGGGGCTCCATCCGTAGATTGGCGACATGCGCCCAGACCTCCCCCCGAAGGCAACGCAATTTTGTTTACCCAGCCCCCCGAACCGAGGTGCCAGTCCACGTCGCGCATGCACTTGCTTTACCACAGCGAGCGGGCGAGCGCACGGATTAACAACGTGGACTAGCGGGGAACGCTCGGGAGTAAGACACCCAACAACAGAAACACACACGGCACGCTTTCTGGCGGCAGCGGCCTCGCGCGCAGCGACGAGGCGCAGAGGGCGCAACAGTCGGAGCAGCGCGCGCGACGGCCCGGCCCTCAGCATCGCTTGGGATGCAAACCTACCGGCGTCGGCCATCTGGGCATAGATGGCAGGCAGGGTACACGCGAGACCATGGGAGAGGCCCACCACGGCCGCACATCCGGGCGTGGACAGCGTGGAGAACGCAGGGGAGGGCCCCGACGCAGGCACTCGGAGACACGCACTCCTCTTGGCGCCGCGGCGCGGCAGCGGCAGTCCGCACGCGCGTCCGGGCAACCGGGGGCCACGGCATGGAGAGTGGCCCCGCGTGCAACGAGGAGGTGGAGAGGAAGAGGGACGGCCGCGGAGGAGGGGCAGCGACGCGCACACAAACTGGTGTTCGTCGGCGGCGAGGCAGAGGCAGTCCGCTCCAGCGCGTGGCGGCCACGCACACACACACACACAAGCAGAAGGCGAAAAGCTCCACCGGCACCGCCGGGGGGCCCCCTGGCGGCTCGATAGGGGCCCACCACGCGCGGCCGCGCGGGCGGGGCGAGGGGCAAAGGGGCGCAGGCGGGGGACCCGGGCGGGGAGGGGGGGGAGGACCGATTGGAGGCGGCAGGACAGCGTGGAGACAGCCTCCACGGACGGCAAGACGGGGGGACCAGGGACTGCAGACACCATCCGCCAGGCAAGCGCGGGAGGCAGTGAGACGTTCGCCGCGACCCAGGATCGGACGGAGGAGGAGGAGGAAGGAGGAGGAGGAGGAGGAGGAGGAGGAGGAGGAGGAGGTGGGGGAGGAGGAGGAGGAGGAGGAGGAGGAGGAGGAGGAGGAGGAGGAGGAGGAGGAGCGATGATGAGGAGGAGCGACCGCACTGCAGGGAAGTATAGTCAGACCTGGGACAGGAAGGAGAACATCCTTCAAGAACATGAGGCCCTCCGCCGGCCAAAACGAACAGCATTCGAGGGTACCCTCCCCCAAGATGCACAAGAGCATCCAACGCATTTTTGCGTCGGCGGCTGGGCAGAGGGACTGCTCCAGCGATGAGAACATACACTCACACACACGCACCCAGACACACGAAGAAAGTTAGATTACCCTCCCCGAACCGAACTCGATCTTATACCTCGGTCCGACTGTACATGGGAGGGAGGGGGAGAAAACAAGGAAAATAAGAGTAGTCAAGCTGCCACAAAGGTATGACGGAACCCACACCCCCACCCTTCACCACCACCCCGCAGCACCAGCCCGCCATGCGGCATGTGGCAAACATTGGCCGAATGGCACGAGCAGCAAGACTGTGAGCATGCAGTGCCGAGACCTTGCTAAATTCAACGCTTGCATATAAACCTGAGGTCACCGATGTGTGCCCTGACAGAAGAAATGCTTTACTGGAACATGTACGTCCGGACCATTCGCTTACCCGCTTGCTTTGATCCGCGATTCCGCTTCGGGGATGGAGGAGGGAGGGAGGAGGAAAGCAAAGGAAGGAGAGGGGGATGAGGGGAGGGAAAGTGAGGAGGGAGGAGTCATCAGGAAAGGAGGATGAAAAAGGGGGAGGGAGAGCGATGGCGATGGGAGAAGGGAGGAGAAAAGGTGAAGGAGAAGAGGGAGGAAGCTGGAGGGAGGGAGAAGGGAGGAGGGATAAGGAATACCCTCATCCTAATCCGAGTCCTCATCCTCCTCCTACTCCCCCTCCTCCTCATCATCGTCATAATCATCACCACCACCACCACCACCACCATCATCATCATCATCATCATCATCATCATCAGCAGCAGCAGCATCATCAACATCATCATCATCATCATCATCATCATCATCATCATCATCATCATCATCATCATCATCATGGTCATCATCAGCAGCATAACCATCAGTATCGCCACCACCACCACCACAACCATCACCATCATCCTCATTCCCATCATCAACATCATCATCATCATCATCATCATCATCAGCAGCAGCATCATCATCACCAGATAAATGATCATACTCATCACCAACATCAGCATTGTCTTCAACATCATCAGCATCATCATCACCACCCCCACCATCATCATCATCATCATCATCACCCTCATCATCATCAGCATCATCACCACCACCACCACCACCGCCATCCTCAGCATCATCATCATGATCATCATGATCATCATGATTATCATCATCATGACCATCATCATCATCATAATCATTATCATCATCATCATCATCATCATCATCATCATCATCATCGTCATCATCATCATCATTAATATTGTCATCATCCTCCTCGTCATCGTCCTAATCATCATCCTCATCATCATCATCATCACCACCACCACCACAATCATCATCATCATCATCACCACCATCATCATCACCATCGTAATCGCCATCATAATCACCATCCTTATCCTCATCTTGCTTCTCCTCCTCCTCCTCCTCCTCCTCCTCCTCCTCACCCTCCTCCTCGCGGGCGAAGGAGGCGGAGGAGCAGGAGCTTGCCTGGAGTCTGGGCTCCGTGGAGGTGCCAGCTCGCGCGGTCGCGCGAGTCGAGACAGCGCCGAGCGAGCGCGCGCGCGGCTGAGGCGGGCGCCAGACGCTCAGTGGCCTCCGCGCCCTCGTCCTCGAACTGTTTCTTGAGGAAGTTCTTGAAAGCTTTGAGCCTGGGGGCGCGCCAGCCCGCCCGCCCCTGTGCCCGGACCTCTGGCGCACCGAAAAGAAGCGGCACGGAGGTCTTCCTCTGGGGGCCCTCGCTGGGCCCCGGGACCATCAAAAAACGACTCGGGATGCAAAACCCGACCTGGGGAAAGGGTCGGGACTTCCGAGGCCCCGTGTTGAAAAAAACATATCTGGGTTGCGCTCCTCGACAGTCGCTTCTCGATCGAGCATGCAAGCCTCTGGACGGGCTCCGGCCTGCCTGGGGCCTCTGGATGCCCTCGGAGGCCTCTGGGGCCTCGAGAAATCACATCCCTCCCCCCCTGGCTCATCAGTAACTGTCTCGAGCTGTTGCATGCAAAACCTCAGCCTCGCCGCACTGGCGAATTACGCTGGGGGGGAGGGTATGAGAAGGGAAGTGGGAGGGATAGCCTTGCCTCCTCCTCATCTGCATCCTCCTTCTTCTCCTCCTCATCCTCCTCCTCATCCTTCTTCTTATTCGTATTAATACTTTTACCATTCCAAATATTATTATTCTTAGTTATATGTATAATAGTCGTATGTTTCGCCTTATTGATAATATTATAGTATTATCATTAGCATGATTAGTACTACTATTGCTAATAGACTTCTTAATACGATTAGTATTAGTCGCCGTATTAGTATGAATACTGTCATCCTTATTAGTATGATTATTATTGGTAGTAGTCGTATTATTCTTAGTACTAACCTGATTATCCCTATTATTATGAGTGTTATCAGTAGTACAATTAGTAGTACTATTCTTCTGAGTATTACTCTTATTAGTGGACTCATTGTTCGTAACATTGTTAGTATTCAAATTCGTTCGTTTTCTCTTTTTATTCTTCACATTAGAATAATTATTCTTGTTTTCATTCATATTAACATGCTTATTACTGCTCATCATCATCATCGTCATCATCAGCATCAGCATCATCATCATCATCATCATCATCAGCATCATCATCATCATCATCATCATCGTCATCGTGATCGTCATCATCATCGTCATCATGATCATAATCATCAGCAGCAGCATCATCATACTCACAGTCGTCATCATAATCATTTTGTCATCATCGTCAACATCATCACCATCAGCATCAGCATTATCATCACCATCATAATCGTCATCATCATATTCAGCATCAGCTTCAGCTTCATCTTCATTCAAGAAACTCCCGAGGGGGTCTAGATCCTAGGGGTTTAGATCCTAGGGGTATCGGGCGTGTGCTTGATGGAAAGCATTTGGCTTGTGATGGAAAACATTTGGATTTAGATTGAAAACACTTGGGCGTTGATGGACATGGCTGGATGCCATTTGGTTTCATGATGTTGATGCTGATGGTTATGATTAAAATGGTTACATGATTATGATAATGGTAATAATGATTAACATGATGCATATGATGACGATGACGATGACGATGATGATGATGATGGTAATGGTGATGATGGCTCTTGCTTTGTTTGCACAAGGTGTGTACTGATAACAACAATGCATCAGTACATCCCCAATCTAGCAGGAGGTATAAGCCACTCTGCCGCCCCGCGTCTATATGTGCATTCAGATGCGCAGCAGGAGGCTGAAGCACTCTGCTTCAGAGAGCGATCACGATCCAGGCATCCAGGCATCCAGGAATTCAGGCATCCAGACATCCATGCATCCATGCATCCATGCATTCATGCATCCATGCATCCATGCATCTATGCATCCATGCGTCCATGCATCCATGCATGCCTGCATCCATGCATCCATCACATCTACCATGTCGACAAATCGATCGCATCCATCACATCCATGCATCCATGCATCCCGTCCATGCATCCCTGCATCCCTGCATGCCTCCGCCCCCGCCGCTGGCGACGACGACGACGACGACGGTGGCGCCGACGACGACGCCGACGCCGCGGCCGACGGCGCCGACGACGACGACGCCGACGACGACGGCGCCGACGACGACGACGACGGCGCCGACGACAACGCTGGTGCCGACGACGCCGACGCCGACGACGACGGCGCCGGCGCCGACGTCGACGACGACGACGACGATGGCGCCGTCGACGGCGACGACGCCACCGCCGACGGCGCCGACGACGACAACGATGACGACGACGATGGCGCCGACGACGGCGGCGACGACGATGACGCCGACGACGACGCCGACGACGACGACGCCGACGCCGACGACGACGACGACGACGACCAAGACGGCGCCGACGACGACGGCGACGCCGCCGCTGACGAGGCCGACGACGACGACGACAGCGCCGACGTCGACGGCGACGACGACGACGACGACGTCGCCGACGGCGCCGACGACCACGACGACGACGGCGCCGACGACGGCGGCGACGACGACGACGAGGGCGCCGACGACGACGCCGACGACGACGACGCCGACGGCGCCGCGATCGAATCAAAATCCACATCGAAAAGTAGAGCGCAAAAACAATCAGAATCCATCAAAATCCATCAGAATCCATCAAAATCCATCAAATCCATCAGAATCCATCATTTGATGAATTTTGATGGATGTGTCTCGAAATGGCTTGGATTTTGATGGATTCTGATGGATTTTGATGGATTTTGATGGATTCTGATGGATTTTGATTCTCAGCTGGCGGCGACGACGGCGACGACGACGACGAAGGCGACGACAACGCCGACACCGCGGTCTGCCGCGTCCCGTCGATCGTCGTCGATCGTCGTCGATCGTCCTCGATCGACGATCGAAGATCGACGGACGACGATCGACGATGACGATCGACGACGATCGACGATCGACGATCGACGACAATCGAAGATCCACGGTCGACGATCGACGAACGACGAACGACGAACGATCGACGATCGACGGTCGACGATCGACGATTGACGAATGGTCGACGATCGACGACAGGCGATCGTCGATCGACGATGGACCTTCGACGGCTGACAATCGACGACGACGATCGAAGATGACGACGATCGGCGACGGCGACGATCGACGATCGACGACGATTGACGATCGACTACGAGGCTGACGACGAAGACGAAACCGACGACGAACGACCCGCGACCATGCCAGCCCGAGCCGTTCTGGCGCTCGCCCCCTCGCGCAGTCCATATCAAGTCCCTGTCTTGTTCCGACGACGACGACGACGCTCGACGCTGACGCCGACGACAGACGTCGACGACGAAGCGACGACGACCATGCCGACGCCGAGGACGACGTCTCCGACGACTCCCACGACGACGACAACGACGAAGGCGACGACGACGACGACGACGACGCCGACGACGTCGACGACGTCGACGACGACGCCGCCGACGCCGACGCCGCCGACGACGACGAATAGGGCGGGAGGGCTGCTGCTGCTTGCTTATCCCAGGCCTCGTCATCCTCCTTTTCTTCCTCCTCCTCCTCCTCCTCCTCTTCCTCCTCTCCTCATCCTCCTCATCCTTCTCCTCCTCCTCCTCATCCTGCTCATCCTCCTCATCCTGGCTAGCAGAGTTGCGATGATGACGATGATGATGCTGATGGTGATGACGATGATGATGATGATGATGAAGATGATGAGGATGATGATGATGATGATGATGATGATGATGACGATGATGATTGCAAGCCCAGCCCAAGTTGCAATGGCCGATAGTGACAGGATGGATGGATGGATGAATGGATGAATGGAAGGGCTGGTAGGTGGGTTCATGGATAGATTGATGGATTATGGCGGTTGTGCGTAATGGATGGATGGGTGTATTGATGGACTGATGGGTGTACGGATAGATGAATGGCAATGAAAAATCGATTATTCTCCAGCAATGTTTTCTTAATAAAAACAATCAGGATCTAAACCCCTAGGATCTACACCCCCTCGGAATGTTCAGGATTCATGTTCATCTTCATCATCATCATCATCATCATCATCATCAGCAGCGTAATCATCATCATAAGCAGAATCATCTTCATCATCGTCATCATCATCAGAACCTCCTCCTCCTCATGATCATCAGCAGCATCATCATAATCAGCATAATCCTCATCATCATCATCAACATCGTCATCATCATCACCATCATGATCACCACCACCATTATCATCACCACTACCACCACCATCAGCAGCAGCATCATCAGCATCATCATGATTATCAGCATCATGGTCATCATTGTCAACATCATCCTTACCATCAGCACCATCACCATCAGAATCAGCGTCATAATCATCGTCATCGGCATCATCATCATCATCAACATCATCTGTATCATCATCAACATCATCATCAGAGTCATCATCAGCAGCATCGTCGTCGACATTTATCTCACCACCACCAACATCATAAACAGCAGAACCACAATCATCAGCATCATCATCATTACCCTCATCATCAAGCGTTCCTCATCAGCATCATCACCATCATCCTCATCATCAGCATCAGCTTCATCATCGTCACAATCGTCAGCATCACCGTCATAATCAGCATCATCACCATAATCACCACCACCGTTATCAGCATACTCATCATCACCACCGTAATCAGCATCATCAACATCATCAGCAGCATCATAAGTTGCATCATCGCAGCCGCCACCGTCGTCGTCGTCATCACAATTACCATCAGCTTCATCATGATCACTATAATTAGTATTACAATCCTCAACCTCATCCTCATCCTCATCCTCGTCCCCATCATCATCCCGCATGATGCTCCTCCTCCTCCTCCTCCTCCTCCTCCTCCTCCTCCTCCTCCTCCCCCTCCACAGCATCATCCGTAGCCCTTCTGGCCCATGTCTGTCCCTGGGCCCCCTGCTCCTGGACCCTGCCCCTCGGCGCACCCCCGTCCCCGGACGGGCGCGAGGGCCCAAGTTGATGGGCCTGTTTTCCACCACCACCACCATAAGTTGGAGGGGGAGGAGGTGGAAAACGAGGAGGAGGAGGAGGAGGACAAAGAGGAGGAAGAAGAGGAGGAGGAGGAGGAGGAGGACCCCCTCCCCCTCCAACTTATGGTGGTGGTGGTGGAAAACAGGCCCTTCACAAGCACCGGGGCAGGGCTGCGGGCTCACGGAGGACGGCTGCGGGGGGCTGCCCACGGGCGTGGCGGCCAGCGCCCTGCGCGCACGAGGCAGCAGTCCTCGGGCTGCCGTCGGGCGCCCGCGCGGCGGAAGCGCGCGCGTCGGGCGCCGGCGCGCTCGCGAGGCCGCGCGGCGGGGACGTCCTCGGAGACGGCGCCGCGGCCCGCGCGGCGGGTGGCGCGACCGCGAGCGGGCGGCGCGCCCCGCCCTGCGCCTCGGGGGCTGCTGGTCTCCGAGCTTCTCGTCGCGTCCGCCGGCCACTGGAGCGCGGCGCGGGATGCGGCTGCCGCGCTGGCGAGCGGCTTCGCCGCGCTGGCCTCCGCGGGGCTCAAGGCAGCAAGACGCAGGGCGTGGCGAGGCCCGCACGTGTTGGGGGGGGCCGAGTCCCAAAACAGGGAGAGCGAACGGCACGACGACGAAGGTGGCACGGGCGGCGGCCAGCCGGAAGGGGCAGGCGCGAGCGCGGCAGCAGACCCTCGGTAGGGGCTCCGATTCACGGGGGATGCTCACACCACCATACCCCGCAGAGTGGCGACACAAAGACACGCGAGCACCACTGGAGTTCCTAAACAGTGGCATCTGAGAGGCACTGGCTCTAGAGCGCCAGAGCTGGGTATTCAATGTTTGAATGCCCGACTTTGCGTCGTAACAGCGCCTCTGTCTTCGACGCCGTTGGCGGCCGTCCCATTAATTCCAGTGGCCTCAGTTCTCTTCCTCTAACGGCGCCACCTCCTCCTGATCGCCAAGACAACACCATCATGGAGCGGATAAATACTGCCCCCCCGTGGCACTGAAGTCGTCTCGGCTACGGGCTGGAGAAAATCCGCCGACCCTGTCGGCGTGTGGAAGAGGCTGTTCCTCCTCCTCCTCCTCGAGCGCGCCAGCCACAGAGAAACTCAGCAACGGTGTAGTTGAGTCAAAGGGAAGCCCCTTCCCTTTGATCCCTGCCCCGCGGGGGGTAGGGGTCCCGGGGGTGGGGTCCCGGGGGGGTCCCGGGGCAGATACGACTCCCCCACTCCCCGCCACTCCCGTTTCCCTCCCTCTCCTGGCCCTCCTTTTCCTCTTTCTGCCATGGACGCGCTGCCCAAAAAACAATTGGTCGTCCATCGTCGTCGTGAGCGTCGTAGACGTCATCGTCGTCGTCGTGGTCGTCGTCGTCACGTCGTCCATGTCCACCATCAGCCTTTCCGGGGAACCACCCCAGACAAGAATATGTGTACACCCTCCCCCTTGTTTTCCTCAACCTCGTGAGCCGCCCCATGCTCGCCCTCCTCCGTCTCCGCCTCCTACTCCCGCTCCTCCTCGGCCTCGGGCTCCTCCTCTCCATCCCCTTCCTCTTCCCCCTCATTACCATCATCCTCACGTTCCTGTTCCTCCTCCCACTTATCCTGCCGCCTGTTTCACACACACACACACACCCTCCCTCAACGACATCATCATCGTCATCATCACCGACATCATCCGCGTCGTCGCATTCATCATTAACATCCTCGTCATTGCTTTCCTCCTCAGTCTCCTGCTGCTCATGCTCGCCACGCTCTATCCACCGCTGGCCCTCCTCCTTGTCAGCCGTCCTTCTCCTGCAAATGCGTCCCTGCTCGCCTCGCTCTCCCCCTGCTCTCCCCCCCTCGTCTTCCCCTCCTCGTCCTCTCCCCCCATCCTCGTCCTCCTCCTCCCCCCTCTTACCTCCTCCTCCTCCTCCTCCTCCTCGCCCCTCCTGCTCCCTAGCGTCCTCCGCCACCTGCTCCTCAACATCCTCGTCGTCCTCGTCGTCGCCGTCTTCAGGGTCGGCGGCACCGGCCGTCAGGCCTTCGCAATAAATGGCACCACTAGTGCAGAACAATTGGCTGTACACAGAGCTGTATCCCAGTCAACGGGAGAGACGACACTCTGAAGCCAGTTGAGCACAAGACTGCTCGATGCTGGCTGCCGTATGACTCACGGAAGCTACTTGGGCCCAACACGTCGTCCTATCCAAAGCCCCGCCTGCAAGGGCAGACGCGAGCACGGCGGCTGCAGCAGAGAGTAGCCACACTTTGTTGCGGCCACGTCGGGCCAGTTTGTGGCAGCGGCCTTCCCCGCGGCCCGAGGACGCGGCGCAGTCCGTTCTGGACACTCTTCCTCTCGTGCGGCCTTCGACGCCCGCGGTGGGGTTGGACGCAAAGGAGGCGCTGGAGCATGTGCTGCCGAAGTTGGACGTTTGGTCGGACGCCACGATGCTGTCGAAGGTCACCACGTCGAACGAGTATGTGGAGCAATTCCTGTTGCAAACCCTGGAGGGTGAGGTGGATGTGCCTTTCGTGGGGGACCTACCTTTCTTCCAGGACGACCTTGACGTGCCTGCGAAGGCGCGCGTTGGGTTGGAGCAGAGCTTATTTTTCCGGGAGGCCTCGCAGCACGAGGTAGTTTCCACTGCACTCCCAGGAAACTGCGACACGTGTTGTAAAAGCGGACTGGATGCTGAGGCTGGCGCTGCCGTTCCGCGAGTCATGCTATCCCGCAGCATGCGGACGAGCATTTCATGCATGACTCTACTGTCGTCCATCTGGGTGCGGGCACCTGCGGGTGTCTGGCTTTTGCTGCTGATGGCTGAAGTCATCCATGGTCCGCACTCGCAGCAGCGACACGTATGGGTGTAAGGTTTGCGGTGGCTTTCTGGCACCTGGCTCGCCGTTGCCTTCGTGGGCTGTCTGCGACACTGTCCTGTGCCCCGAGTGCCACGACATTGTCAATTGCCCCCGTGACGTGCATAACAACCTGTCCTACACTATGTGAAGTGCTTTCCTGGAAGGCTGCCTGGCTGCGTATGCGGAGGCGCAGCAAGAAGAACTCGCCATCCCTGTTCGGCCTCGTCGGAGTCGGGTCTTACTCCGCGTAAATCGTCTCGGTCGCTGTGCGCGTAGGCTTGGAACTCCTTGTCATCGGCGAATGCGTGCACGGGGGGACGGGCAGAGTGGTGCAGCGGCAAATGCTCGTCATCTTCATCACCATCAGCATCAACATCATCATCATCATCATCATCATCATCAGCATCATCATCATCATCATCATCATCATCATCATCATCATCATCATCATCATCATCATCATCATCATCATCATCATCACCAGCATCAGCATCAGCATCAGCATCAGCATCAGCATCAGCATCAGCAGCATCATCATCAGCATCAGCATCAGCATCATCATCAGCATCAGCAGCATCAGACTCAGCATCATCATCAGCATCATCATCAGCATCATCACCATCCTCATCCTCATCCTCATCCTCATCCTCACCCTCATCCTCATCCTCACCTCCTCCTCCACATCCTCATCCTCATCCTCATCCTCATCAGTATCGTCATCAGTACCATCATCACCATCATCAGTATCATCAGCATCAGCATCATCATCATCATAATCCTCATCATCATCCTCATCCTCATCCCCATCCTGATCCTCATCCTCACCTCCTCTTCCTCCTTCTCCTCCTAATCCTCATCCTCATCCTCATCAGTATCATCGTCAGTATCATCAGCATCATCATCATCATCATCATCATCATCAGCATCATCATCATCATCAGCATCATCATCAACAGCATCATCGTCATGAGCATCATCAGCGTCATCAGCATCAGCATCATCATCATCAGCAGCATCAGAATCAGCAGCATCGTCATCATCATCAGCATCATCATCATCATCATCATCATCAGCATCATCATCATCATCATCATCATCATCATCATCATCATCATCATCAGTATCCTTGGGTGTCCGTTTCATGGGAGCCTGCGTGGCCCCTGGCGCTGTCCGATTTGGGCCTGATTTGGCCCACATTTGGACCAGAATTGGATGAGATTCGCCCCTGCACATCAAGGGAGGCGACAGGAACGAGGCGGAGGAGGAGGAGGAGAAACAGGAAGTACGAGGAGGAGCAGGAGGAGGAACCAAATGCGGCCCCAGTACGGTCCAAATACAGGAAAACTGATTTCAATGTCGCCGCCCAAGGCTCCCATGAACAGACATCGAATCAGCATCGGTATCATCGCCATATCATCATCATCAGCAGCAGCATCATCATCATCATCAGCATCATCATCATCATCATAATCATCATCATCTTCATCATCAGCAGCAGCAGCAACAACATGTCTACAGTCCTCCCATGAGTTCTTAGCATCCATAGATGTAGCTATTGTGCACAGCCATGTTCGATTTGAAGTTGTCAGCTTGCTTCAGAGTTGGGTTCGTAATTGTTGGGTTCTCGTACTCAGTAGCCTCCTACTTGTTTGCAGAGCAGCACTTGTTTTAGGACATGTGATAATATGCCGTCCATAATCATCCATATTGCTATGATGCTTGCTGATAGGCCTGATCTAGGCCCGAGGAGGTTCTTTGGCAGAGGACGGAATGCCCATGGTGCACAGAGCCAACCGTCCCAACGCGGCAGAGAGCCAGGCCGACGGAAAGGGGATTGGGGTGAGGAAGGGGACGGACAGGCAGGAAGTGCTGAAGTGCCGTTCTCTAATCTGTCCCTCTCTCATCTCGGTCATCCTCCATTGCCTAACCGTTGCCCCCCAAGCAGCTCAACTCAGTGTTCCTTCTTATAGGCGGGGTTGTATAAAATGTCAAGTTCAGGTAAGATGTCCAATGCAGCGAGTGTGGAATCCCACTGTGAGCCAGCCTTGACCCACTGCCGTCTCTTCTACCCCTCGTTGCCCGACACGAAAAAGAAACCCAAGGTCCATGACAAGACCCCAGCCGAGATTCTTGCGAGAATTGTTAAATGGCTTGGGCGGACAGCTGACGTACAAAAAGCTAATAAGGCCCAAATCGTTACAACACACGTTGTGCGATGGGCCCAGCAAGGCTTCCAAGACCCGTCTGACGACATACGTTTTCGGCAAATACGATGCCTGTTGGTCACATGGATTGAACGGGGTAGATCGAATCATCGTATCTGGAATTGCTTCTATGGGCTCAGTATGGTACAAGCGTTGTTCTTTTTCCAAAAATATAATGCACAAAAAATACATACGCGTTCTCTTGCGAGCTAGCAAGCCTGCGTTACAACATGCCCTCCTCACAAGACAATGCAACACTCCCTTTTGGCACAGCTACGTACAACAGCTACATACTGCAGTGTGGGAGCCAGAGAGGCGAGACAATCCTGAATGTATGCTGTATGTTGCAAATTCGACGGAAACAGGTGCCTGGTATCTTGGCAAAGCCCAGGGAAGACGAGAGACCAATAAACGTACATGGTATGGACCAGCACGGAGATTCCGTGAACACGTTGAAGCCTCCTTCCAGCAAAAGGGCAGCCAGATACATAGACCTAGATACAAAACATGGGGCAGTACAGCGACATGGTCATTATGTTCTCTGCCAATCACATTCCGTACTACGAAGAGAATCCTCAGATTTGAAGAGTTACGCATACAAATAGTACACCCCCCATCGCAGCGCACAGTGCCTAACCCGAGCCACGAACACCAGCCCCACACAGGGCGCCAGTATAAATGGCAACGTGTCATGCATGACGTGGAACGGGAATGTGTACTTAACTTGGTCTCTGGAATCCAGCACAAGAGTGAGCTTCGCAACAGCTTTTATCAACAGAAATGTACGTTTGATATGCTCGTTAAGTATTGATTTGAGAAATACTGCCTCTCAACAAAAAAAAAAACGAGTTGAAGCAACAATGTATCCTCGAGGATATGAAGCTGGGCTGGCCACATGTCTATCCCAGCATGGCACGAGACTCAATTACCACAGGATGTGGCGCCACGGATACGTGGTTGACTACTGCCTCAAGGCGTGGCAAGAGTCTGCGATGCTACAATATGAACAATGCCAGTGTGCCAGAGGAAAAATTGAAAGATTCCTACATTCAGGTAATTTGCTGTCGAGATACGTGGTTTACATTCGTATACCACATGATAGGCCAGCCGTCATCCATGCCATGCGTGATGTTGTGCACACATACCTGCAGCGTGTTTGTACCAAGCGCCCTCTTCTCTTTGCGTACTTAAATCCAAGATGCGAGTGGTCAGTGCAGCATTCCCCAGATTCAGTGAGCCTATCACACAGCACAATAAAGTTGCGGCAGTTTTCCCTGTTCCCTTCTATCATGAGATACGGAGAACCCCTGAGTTCCAACACAAGCTTGAGACAGCCATTGCATGGTCTAACTTGTACTGGAGCCTGCCAGAGGCTCCTACTGACCACAAGCGTTGGACAGAGTTGGAGCAGCAGTTGCGCATGCATTTCTGGAAACATCAGATTGTTGGTAGGTTTGGCCAAGTGGTGGATGTGGAACAGTTGCAAACAAAGTGCATGCATGCTCTTTCCGCACTTGCACGTGAAAAAAAAGCCTGTCTCTCATCCTGCTGTTTCTGTTGCCCCATTGTCAGCCCCAGCAATGTCTCCCGCAGGAAAAATGAGTACAGTGTCAGTGCCCCGCTTGCGTGTATCCGCCAATGTACCCTTGAAGAGTTCAAAGGAGCGGTCTGGGTGGGAGTCGATAAAGACCCCCATCGGCGAGCAGGTGCTTCTTGGCAGTCCTACCTCAACCTCCTTGGTGGGATTTTCGTTATTGACCCAGAACATTATACGCAGCGTAAACGTAACAAGAAGTTGGTTCCAAAACAATGTCGTAGCCAGCTGCAGGCCTCACCTGATGACGTGGCTTCCACATTTCTTACTCATAAAGGCAAATATTTCTCACATGAGACGGGTATGTTGGAATGTTGTAAATCCCATGCCCATGTTCGTGAACATGTTGTCAGGGATACGTGCGACACATAAGAAATTTATACAGCTTGCAGCGAGAGCCGTCAGACTTGCAAAGAAATATTCAAGTGACTTTATATGGACTATATGGTCCCCCCAACAGTTGCCTGTGCTCATCTCCCAGCGAGTTGCTAGGCTTAAATTTGTTCCGAAGTATGAATGTTCTTGTGCCAGATGTAGGAAGCCCAAACCACCAGTCAACTTTTGCAAGGCAGATGCATCAAAGTTCTTCAAAGATGCGAATGTTGAAAGAGGAGCCCATCGCATTGATGATATGCGATCCAGAATCACAGCACAGAAAGGTGCGACAGGAATTGCGATCCGACGAGGCCGTAAAGCAACAGGACGCCTTGTTTGCCCAGGACAAAAAATTAAGGCCCAACAGGTTTACATATCCTTCACGCACATTCGGCATGCACCCATGTACAGTCGTGAAGACAAATACTTTGCAGTTGGAGAGCCCATCTTCCGAAGAGAGAGAGGATGGGCCATGGGGGCCCCGATGTCAGACCCGGCGACCCTTGCAGACTTGGGGGAATGCATCAGGCAAGTGTACCTCTCCCCTCCCCTTGCTGCCTCCGTGGGTCTGGCATTCGGTGGAATGCAGGTGCATGACATTATCCAGAGTCTGTTGTATGTGGATGACAGTTTGTGCATGTCAAAGGTTCTATATAGTAATTGCTTGTTCGCATCCATATGTAAAACGTTTCCGTCAGACATGGGCTTCACAGCTGAAGCGCTTCAGCTTCCCATTGAATATATCCAAGTTCGGATTGACCCAATTGCATCTAGACTTCCCACCCCCAATAGACAATCATTTGTATGTAATGCTTTCTCGGTTAACCATGCCTTTGCTAGAGGAGAGGTTGACCAACCAAAGGTTGCTAAATTCCCTGAGCACCTCTCTTGCCCCAGGACCCTCCCCCAGCGATTCATACACCGCAAGGTGTGGGAAAGAACCACTAACTTTAACTTCATGGCTGAAGGGGGACCTGAGCGTGCGAGAGAAGCTACCGTTGACACTGTTTGTGAATTGTTTCGTCTTGGCTGGCCCCTTCAAATCATCGGAGCAGGAATGTGTAACCTTCCCCGATGTCACTCATCGGCCTACATCCTTGTGGTTCGGAAGCTGGCTAGGCTGCTACGAAAAAAGGCACCGCTTTGGAAGAATTGCGAGATGCGAAGGGTCAGCCCAGATGGCACACTCAGTCGTTTCTGCTTTATACGTGTCTCTCTGAGCCCTGGTCCCCTATCCGTAGCCATATGGGTTTGAGCATGCTGCCAATTTCCAACTTCCATTTCGCTGTGATCCTCCCTCGGTGGCCACCTGTGCGCAGTCATGTCGTGGCGTGACAATGGTGGCGGTGGACAGCGGCCCAAGTTCGTCCCTGGCCAGTCCCAGAACTAGCAGAAGTACCAGCACCAGCAGCAGTACCAGCAGAGACCCCAGCAGAACAACTACAACAGCCAGGATGCATGTGTCCAGGGTGCTCTCCAGGAGGTCCGCAAGGCGAATGCTGCATTTCAAGCACGTGACGAGAAGCATGCTGCACGCCAGGAAAAGAAGAACTCCATCACGACAGTGCAGAACACGGTTGCGGAGATGCTTGGTTTGACAGTCTCGGACAAGAAGGAAAAGAAGGAGAAGAAGCTAAAGAAGATAAAGAAAGATGGTGGCGTCCTGAAGACTGCGAAGAAGCAACAATTCTCGTTCTTCGAGCTTGCAGGTAAAAAGATCATCAAAGCAAGAAACAGTGATACGTCGGTTTCAAGCAGTACTGCATCGTCATCGCCATCTTCAACACAAGCAATTAATTTCAAGAAAGTCGGCAAGCAATGGCAGAAGCTGAACAAGAAGAAGTCTGAGAAAGCCGACACGGAGAAGCAGCAGATGGTCATGCGCATGCAGATGATGATGAACCAGTCGCCCAATGATGACATCCCGACCATGCCAGTGCAGCTTGCGAAACCTAATGATCTGAAAACGATGCTCTCGCAGATGCAACAGTTCTTTACGGTGACGAATGGATCGTCTGGCAGTGCCGCGAGCAGTGCAGTGACCCCCAGAGATGTTGAACTCATGGCCCTAAAAATCCAGCTCGAGGAATTGAGGAAGGGAGATTCAGGCAACCCGAAGATCCCGAAAGGTAGGCTCCTCCTTGCAGGTGATGACCCCCCAGACGAGCCTGACCAGCCAGCGGCCACCATCCCAGAAGCGATGCTCCAGCTGGCGAAAGGGTTACTTCCAGATGAGAACGTTGGTGAGTGACCAACGGTGCGTGACGAGTGGGTCAAGAAGTTTGCCAATGTACCCAGCATCACGCAGAGTAAGCTAAATGAGTATCTCAAGCGAAATGGTCTCTCGACAACGACGGGGAGGGACAAGGCTTCCAAGATCTACCAGCTGATCACGAAATGCGAGGCCGACTGAGATGACAAAGTGTTTGAGGAGATCTCTAAGGCGCAGGTACCGTCGTGCCATGCGCCTTGGAGCCATCCTTTGGCTCCCGACAGCCCTCGTAGCTGACCTTTTACAGCTCGTGCTCGCACGCATCCCATGCATGCCCATACAGGGTGTCCCAGCGTGCGCGGCAGTGATCTCGCATTCCATATTTCGTTATGCTGCTGCCTTCGTCCTCAACAGGACAAGGGTGGGTGCAGCAGCAGCAGCAACCGCATGTTTACAGTCCTCCCATGAGTTCTCAGTATCCATAGATGTAGCTGTTGCGCACATCCATGTTCGATTTGAAGTTGCCAGCTTGCTTCAGAGTTGGGTTCATAGTTGCTGGGTTCTCGTACGCAGTAGCCTCCTACTTATTTGCAGAGCAGCACTTGGTTTAGGACATGTGATAATATGCCTTCCATACTCATACATATTGCTATTATGATTGCTGATCCTTGGCCTGATCTAGGCCCGAGGAGGTTCTTTGGCAGAGGACGCAATGCCCGTGGTGCACAGCGCCAGCCGTTCCAACGCGGCAGAGAGCCAGGCCGACGGAAAGGGGGTTGGGGTGAGGAAGGGGACGGAGAGGCAGGAAGTGCTGAAGTGCCGTTCTCTAATATGTCCCTCTCTCATCTCGGTCATCTTCCATTGCCTAACTGTTGCCTACCAAGCAGCAGCAGCAGCAGCAGCATCAGCGTCATCATCCTCATCCTCATCAGCATCATCATCATCATCATCATCATCATCATCATCATCATCATCATCATCATCATCATCATCATCATCCTCATCAGCATCATCATCATCATCACCACCATCATCATGATCACCAACATCATAATACGAATCAGATGTCATGCTCCTGATGCTCTTTCTCCTCCGTATCATTCATTATGCTGCACCTTATCCTGGTCCTGCTCGACACGATCACCGCCACCTGCACAAAATTCTGCTGTCTGAATCATTAACGAAGGCTGGACGAATGGTCAGCGCCCACTCCTGCTGTCACCCGCCCCCACGCCAGCCGCGCTTCCGTGGCACTCGGAGCACACCCCAGACGCAGCAGGTCGCCATCAGCTGGCGAGAAGTGCACCATGCGCTTCAGGGCCGCGCGCAGTTTCAGCAGCAGGTGCTGCGCGGCCCAGGAGTCCCATGCACCCGCGTGGGACGCCAAATGCTCCAGGGACCTGGTGCTCTCGGCACCTGTGCGGCCACAGGTCTCCACAGCGATTGGGGGGGGGGGGGGGGGGGGGGGGGGGGCGCGCTGCCGTACCTGGGCGCGCTCGTCGGCCCCGCGACACAAACGCGCGAGGGGCGTGCGAAAGCGGCGGGGGGTCACTGCATGCGGCCGCTGCCTCTGGGGTACTCGGTGGAACTCCCGACGGGGCCGCGAAAAGCACTCCTCCTCCTCCTCTCCTCCTCCTCCTCCTCCTCCTCCTCCTCCTCCTCCTCCTCCTCCTCCTCCTCCTCCTCCTCCTCCTCCTCCTCCTCCTCCTCCTCCTCCTCCTCCTCCTCCTCCTCCTCCTCCTCCTCCTCCTCCTCCTCCTCCTCCTCCTCCTCCTCCTCCTCCTCCTCCTCCTCCTCCTCCTCCTCCTCCTCCTCCTCCTCCTCCTCCTCCTCTCCTCCTCCTCCTCCTCCTCCTCCTCCTCCTCCTCCTCCTCCGCCCCCCAGCTGCCGTCCCGGCCCGAGGCTTTTGGGTGCAGGTATCCAGGATACCTGCGAAGCCTCGCGGGACTCGGCGGCCATACGCGCTCGCCCGCGCCGCCCTCGCTGGTGGCGTGCGGGCCGGCCGTGCTGCTGTGCTGTGGCGTGCGCCGCCCCCAGGGTGGGCGGGCGCACGACGGCGCGGGCGCCCGCAGTGCGCAGGGCGCGGCGCCGGCTGCGCGTGCGCGAGCCCGCCTGGCATAGGCGCGCTCGCGAGCGGCGCACGCAGTCGCGCACCTTGCTGCGCGTCGCCGCGGCAGCGGCGAGGCTGCGCGTGCACCACAGCAGCGGGATCATGTCTGCCCGCGCTGGAGGTTATGGCAGCAAGGGCGGCGGCCAGGGCCGCAAGGGCGGCGGCAAGGGCAGCGCGGGCAGCGGCCACAGCGGGCAGAGTGGCAGCACCCCACCGTGGGCTGTGCCGCCGCCGCCGCCAGGATGGTGGTGCCCGACCTGCGGAGGCCTCAATGGCCCGTCGGACCTGCTCTGCCGCACGTGCATGCCTTTGCCCGCCTGCGGGCCGCAGCACGGCGCGGCGGACCGCGGCAGCGAGGCTGGCGATCGACGCAGCCGCGCGACCGCCACCGCCGTGCCTCTGGCTCGCGCCGACGCAGGCGATCCAGCCAGACCAGGTCGGTCTCCCGCGTGCGCTTCGCGCAGGACGAGGACGACGATTGCGCGGCCAACGAGGGCGGCCACACCTCGGACGGCGGCGACGACGAGCTGCGCAGCCCGGCACTGGGCATTTTGCCCGCGCTGCCGGAGGCCGCCAAGGCTCACCCCGCCTGGGTCGAGCCGCCGAGCGAGGAGCGTGAGCTTGGGGCTCACCGCCGCTCGCTGCGCCAGATGGCCGCCGCCACTGGCAAACGCCTCCAGGCTGCGAAGGATCTAGGCATGTCGGCCGAGCAGATGCGCCCTCAGGAAGAGGAGTATGCCGTGCAGCTCTGTATGATAATTATCGCTCGTCCCTCTGGCGTGAGATGTGACAAGCAACGGTCATATGTCCAGAGAGCGCAGCAGAAGCTGGAGAAAGCTCAGGATGCCGCCGCTGCAGCTCGTGCCGCCCTGGAGGACGCGGACGCCAAGGTCCAGCAGAGGTCGGCCGCCGTGGAGAGGGCCAGGACGCTGCTGGAGCAGCTGGAGGCCACGCGCCCGCCTCCTGCTGCTGCTCAAGAGGCAGCCGACGGAGACGTACCTATGGGCAATCCTGCTGCAGGCACGCCGCCAGCGATGCCAGGCACCCCGCCCGACACGGCCCCGCCGATCGCCGCGCTCGCGGCGCTGCGGGCTGGGCAGCTGGAGCTGGGACAGGCGCTCGTGGGGCTCAGAGGCTTGCTCGCGACGGTCCAGACGGAGATGGCGGCGATGCGGGCCCAGGGCACTGCGGCACCGCCTGCGGCCCCTCCAGAGGTCCGCCCGTTCGCTGGGCCACCGCAGCGCCTTGGGCCTGATGCGGCACCCGCTGGAGAGCCTGCAGCGCCCGCGGCTGCGCCTACGGCGGCGCCGCCGCCCGCGGCACCCGCAGCAGCCCCTGCTGCCGCCCCTGCGGCGGCCACCGCAGCCGCCCCCGCTGGTGCAGCCGCCGCCGCTGGCCCTGGGCAGGGCCCGCCAGCCGCCGCTGCCGACGGGATACCTCCCGCGCAGCGCGGGCGCCAGGCCGCAGGCGCGCGCCCGCGCGCACGCGGGGCCGAGGTCGCGGAGGCGGCGACAGATGCAGCTGATGCCGACGAAGAAGAAGAAGGATGGAAGAAGGCGGATGCGAAGAAGACCCGTGACGCCGAGGCGCGGAGGGCCCGTCGTGATGCCGAGCGCGCACGCCGCCCGACTGGTCAACAGGGGCTTCGCGAGGCCATCGCGAGGCAGGAGGGCGTCGAGAGCCATCGTGGACGAGGTGCGATCCCTCCGGCTCCAGCAGGTCGTGCCGAGCTCGCCCACGAGGCTGGAGCTCCTGATGCCGCCGCCGCCGCAGAACGTCGGCAGCGTCACAGTCGCAGCCACAGCCCACGGCACACGCGTGCTGGCGGGGCCAAGGGATCAGACTCATCGGACCTGTCGGAGCTGGGGTGATGCGACATGACGGGCAGGCTTCGGGGAGTGAGATGCCTGAGCCGCCAGTGCTGCCATCTCACAGCCTGCCCGCTGCTGGCCATCGGCCAGCCACGTCGCCTCGTCCCCACGCTCGGATGGAGTCCGAGCCTGGGCAGCCCCGCTGCCCGATTCCCGACTGCAGTGAGCTTGTCAGGCAGCTACGTCAGCCTTGGCAATCTAGTGCTTCTCTCTCCCCCGCCTTTCTCGGGCAGTGCCAGACGGCTGATCACTGTCTATTTCACCCACACCTTCACAGTAGTACGATTTCGTTTTTTGATACCCACGGAGCCTCCTCCCCCCCTCAGAGGATGAGCAGGTAGCTTGGGTGGAAATCCATACCGATGGGTCTGGAGGGTCTCGCCAACAATCCTTGGGAGGGCCACAGTCTTGGGCATGGTGTGTATTCACAGTTACTACCTCGGGACGGTATGTTTGTGAAGGTTACCTGTGTGGGATTGATCCCGATCTATCCAACTCCGTTGCCAGTCCCTCGGGTGCCGCCGAGTTTCAAGCAGGCCTGTGGCTGGTGCTATGGTTATTGCAAGCCGACGATAGATTTTGCCAGTATCCCATTGTGGTGTACACAGACAACCAGCTTGTGGTTTCGACGGCGGCAGGTGGGACCCAGTATGCGTCATGTGGGGACTTTACGTGGCTTTTTCGACGGTGCCTTGAAGTTGCTACGTCAGTATACGACGCCCACTTGGAAGCACATCCTGGGACACAACGCCCACCCGTTAAATGAGCTTGCAGATACCATTGCACGGTTTGCCTCTATGGGCCTGTTGCCGACCGTAGACGCAGACTTTCAACCGTGGTCAGTATTGCTTGCTGCCGCCGCCCATGTACCTTGGTTATGGATTACTGCCAGCGCCAACGTCGGCTCAGGGGTATACCCGAATGTTGGTGCATGTGAAATGCCGCGTCTTGCCCCTCCCCGTCTGGACCTTCAGACTGCGTTCTCGCCGCCTGCTGGTCGCAGCCCGAAAGACACGAGTGTGCCTCGTGACTCCCGTCCCTCAGGCGTGCTGTCCCTGCCTCAGGTCCGATTCGCCGTGGCTAATGCGCTTACGCTACGGCCCCGCAGGAAGGCAGCAAAGGGAAAAGGCGACAGCAGGATCAGATGCCGCAACCAAGACGCGGCCGGCCTCAATATGCCTGGCAGAATGCTCGCTCTTGCACATCAGTTCTCGTCTCGCCAGTTGCATCTTGTCGGCACTCTTGAGACACGGCTATGCAGGAATGGTTGGACACCAGCAGGGGATTATGCTGTCATCACTGCTGCTGCCGAGGATCGAGGGAAGTTTGGAGTGGCTTTGTGGGTTAACATGCAGCATGAGTATGATGGTAGACACACATTGGCGCGCCGACATGTACGTGTGCTCAGTTTCTCGTCACGCCATCTGCTAGTTGCCATTCGTGCTCCTGGTCTGTGCATTGACGTGTTGGTTGGACATGCCCCTCATTCCCGTCGGCCACCAGACGAGATTCGAGGATGGTGGGATCAGGTTGCGTCAGTTCTCTCTGCCCGGGTTCAGCCAGCGCCGTTGTATTGCCTGCTTGATGCGAATGCCACGGTGGGCTCACAAGTGTCAGACTCAGTGGGTGATGTGGCGCCCGAGGTTGAAAACTTCAATGGAATGTGCTTCCATAAGTTTCTTCGGGATACCGAGCAGTGTGCAGTATCTACTTTTTTGCCGTCGTACTCTGGGGTACACGGCACATGGTTACCGCCTGGGGCCCAGGGTCAAGCACCTAGACGTCGCATCGACTACATTACCACCCCCATCGGACAGATCAACAGTGTGGTGCATCAGGGTGTCGATGTCGATCTCGATCTGTCGCTACGTCGGGACGATCACTTCGTGGTCACTGCTTACATGCGTGTGTGCCATGCCGATCGGTACGAACCTGCCTTGCTATGGCCTCGGTCTCGACACGACATATCGAAGTATGACGACCCTGACTGTCAGCAGGCCTTTGCACAGGCCCTCCAGATGGTACCCCAGCCCCCCTTCACCATGCACCCGGACGACCATGCAGCACATTTGAATGCGGCCTTGCTTGCGGCGGCTGAGCTAGCCTTCCCGCCTAAAGCGTCATCGTCCGGCCGCACGCCACAACATAGCTGGCTCTCCCAGGGCTCTCTGGACCTCATGGATCAGCGCATGCATGGCCGTCGTGCACTACGATACCTACGGTCCAGTTTGCCGCGTCTGCTGCTTGCTACTGCCTTTGTGGCTTGGGCCTCGGACGGGGCCTCTGCGGGAGAATGGTTCTGTCACAGGATACACTGCTGGAGGTTCTCATATCGCGACGGGCCCTCCCACCTACTCCTACTACAGTGCTGCCGTAGGATTGCGCAGGCGACTGACAGCGTACTGGATGCGACGAAGGCTTTCATGGTCCCACTACAGTCGCCCAGCGGGAAAATCAGCCTACCCCCGTTTACGACCGACCATGTCATCGGTTTGCGCTACGTTGGGCGTCTCCCCACGTTGCACGAGCTGGCTGAGGCCCCCAGGGACCTACGGTATGACCTGGATATGATGTTGCGGTTCTACCTGGCGTGGTCCGGAGTTTTTTGGGCACTCAATCTGGTCTTTCTGCGGGGGGCCGCGTACGTCATACAGACATCCACGGGACAAGACTCGGCCTGGCACTGTGCCAACATCGCCAGAGGGGTGCGCACAGCTTGGGACCGACGTCAGTTTGCCGAGGCATATGCCGCTCTGCGTCGGATCGGTGCAGGGTCTAAGAGACGTCGATTCGAGCGAGTCCTTCCTGCGCTACAGGATCTTGCAGGTCAGTCGATCGACTCGGAACGACAGGTTGCACAGCGTTGGCAGCAGCACTTCGCAGGACTCGAACACGCAGCTACGTTGCCCGTCACAGACGTGCCTACGTTCGCAGGACACTTTGGGCGTACCCCCTATGCGCGTATGTCTGCCGAGCCTGTCAACTTGTCTGCTATACCCACCCTCGCCGAGTTCCAGTTCTCGTGCCGACAGGCGCGACGGTCTGCCCCGGGATGCGATGGCATTGCGGGCGGCCTCTTGAAGGCCCACCCGACATTGATCGCCGAGTACTACTACCCTCTACAGCTCAAGTTTGCCCTTACACTGGTAGAGCCGATTCAATGGAAAGGTGGTTTTTATCGGGACCTTATCAAGTCTGGGCAAGCCGACCCGACGAAGTGCTCCAGTTCCAGGTCCATATTAGTCTCGTCACAACTCGGCAAGGCGTCTCGCCGATGCCTTCGGTCCCGACTACTCCCATTTTTGGCTTCTGAGGCCGGGGAAACACAGTTCGGTGGGTTGCCAGGCCGGGGGACCACGCATGCGTCTTTGGTGTTGCGGGTTGCACAGTCGCTGGCCAAGATCCGACGTCAATCATTTGGTGCTCTCTTTCTGGACGTCGTACAGGCCTTCTACAGGGCCATTCGTGAACTCGTGGTGCGTGCCCATCGCGAATCCGACCTCGACGACATATCGGTTGCCGCCATTGTTCGTGCGGCAGGCTTACCGCCCTCGGCCATGCAGCAGCTAACCGACCGACTCCGACAGAGAGCTGCGGCTCTCACCCGATCCGACGTCGACCCCCACACCGTCGCCCAGGTCGAGCAGTGCTATCAGGCACCCTGGTTCGTGTGTGAAGGATCAGGACAGGTTTCGCTCCCTCAACGTTCCTTCTTCCCCGGCCAACCTCTCGCTGATGTGCTCTTCGAGATACAGATGGCTGAGTGTATGCAGGAGGTGCGTGAAAAGCTTCTGACCGCTGACTATCCCTACATGCCCCCGATGGCCACCCAGAGATCCCTCACAGCACTCAACGCCGAGGACCCCGATGACAGGCCCCCCGCAGAGCTCCCCTTGGTCGATATCTCATATGCAGATGACGGCACCGTGATCCTCATCATGCCCGCTGACCAGATTAACGGGGCCCTGTCCAGTTGCCTGGTCATTGTCTCGGACGCATTTGCACGGTGTGGACACATTTTGAACCTCGGACCCTCGAAAACTGCAGCACTCATTATGTGGCGTGGACACGGTACCAAGCGTGCGCGGCATGCGGCATGGCACGAACATGATGGGCACATATGTGGCGTATCGGATGTACTTGGACCGCTTCGTGCGCCGATCGTACATAATTACGTGCATCTGGGTTCCGTATTCGATGCAGGCACTGCTATGGCGCCCGAGATTCGCTACCGCGCGGCTACCACTGTCTCGTCACTACAGGTACTTCGTCGCCGCGTTTTTGCAATGGACGAACTAGACCTCGCCCACAGGCTCGTGCTCGCAGACAGTCTAGTTCTGTCCGGACGACTATACAACGCTGGCGCGCGGCCCGTACTTTCAGACGCCGAAGCTAAGCTGGCCCACGGTGAGACTATGAAGGTTTATCGCGCAGCTGCCCGTGTTCGGTATTGCGAGGACGCGTCTCAGGTGTCCGACGCTCTGGTGCTTGCTAGGTTACGCAGGCCGGCCCCTGCTATCCTACTACGTGCTGCACGACTCCGGCTATTGGGTTCACTTTTTCATACAGGACCCTTGCTGGCCTTTTCGATTGTGGCAGCTGAGTGGCATGCAGCCGCCACCGACATGAAACGACGTCGCACGACCCTTGGACAATGGTTGCAGGATCTTGAGTGGTTGCGCCTTGCCACTAGACAATGTCAGGATTGACCCCCGCCCAAGGAGGACCTACAACCGTGGGAGGACCTCATACGACGCAGCCTACCCGCCTGGAAGCGCATCATTCGCATCGGAGTGCATGCATATACACAGTACACGACGCGCAGCACACTTGCAGCCCACATGGAGTCCCGGTTCTTTGATGAAGTACGCCCTGCGGGAGTGCCCCCCCGGGTATACACCGATGAACGTGGACTTATTATACAGCAGCCACCGCCTGCCCCAGCACATAGTATGGACTGCCCTTGGTGTGGGCTGTCTTTTGCACGGCATCGGGCGCTGCGCACGCACGTGGCTCGCGTACATAGGCAACTAACTACACTTGCACGTGGCTATGCCAACCCGTCAGGGGTATGTCAAACATGTCTGCTCAGGCACAACGCACGGCCACATTTAGTGGATCATCTGTCGATCGATTCGCCTCGCTGCTTGCTGGCTGCTGTGCTGACTATGGACAATCCAGCCTACCACCTACAGCTACCTGCCCAACCGATACTACCACGTGGACATACCACCAACGTCCACATCCCTCGTCGCCACGTTGTCGTACCCACAGTTCGGACGCCGGGCCCCATCACCGAGATTGCGTCCAACCTTGCCGCGTTGGTGTCTCAGGAAGATGCCCGCCGAGCCCTCTTGGAAAGTGACCCGTATCTCACTCCAGAGGCGCGTGCCGCACTCCTACCACCACCACGGCCCGCTGTGGCCGAAGGAGATGCCCCTGAGTCAGTCCAACCACCACCGGTTTACCACGAGCGCTACCCGACGCGAATGTTCTTGACCGAGCAGTTTACCGACATTGCTGCTCAGGATTTGCCCATTGCTATCCGACGGTCGGAATATTTCGCGCTTAACCTGCACTGTGGCCGACGACGGCCTGGTGACATCCAGGCCTGCCTCGAATGGACCGAGTATCATACCGACTTCACCATTTCGGTTTTATCCATCGATATAGCGATCGACCCAGTACTAGGTAACATGATGCGACGCGAAACGCTGGAGGCATGGAAGGAGCATATACGAGCCAGGCGAGTTGTCTTGTCAGGCGGCGGGCCACCCTGTGAGACGTGGGCCGCTATCCGTTGGGCCCCTGATGCAGGCCCCCCCCCCTTCGGTCCCACGCTGATTTCTGGGGTTTGCTGGCCGTCACTCCCCGACAAATGGAGCAGTTACGTGTTGGAAATGAACTACTAGGGGCGATGATCGAACTGTTCGCCGTGCACCTCACCGTCGGCACCTCATGCTGGATGGAACATCCTATGCCTGCGCACTGGCGACCCGACTCGGCCAGTTCTTTCTATTGCCCGCCCCTACGGGCTGTTATGGCATCCCCAGCAGCGTCGGTGACCGACTTTGATCAGTGCGAGCACGGTCAGGTTGCACGTGCACCAACAAGAATACTTGCACTGCGCATGGGCACAATGCACGGACGCTTGTGCGAGACACCTGGGCGTGGACGTTGTTCTCATGGACGTGGGGCTCACGAGGTACTCATGGGGTTCGACAGGCGACGTGATGAGTGGCGCACGGCCAAGAAGAAAACCGACCCTCCGGAACTATGTCAAGTTCTCGCAGACAGCATAATGGACGCAGTCAATCATACGCGCGCGACGTGTGCCGAGCATGATTGGCCAGAGGACATGAGGGAGGAGGAGGAAGAGGAGCTCCGTGGGTCGCTTGCAGCTTTTTACGTCTCGTGGGACCCGTACGTCGGTACGGACGAGTCCTGGGCTCCAGATTTTGTGTCGACGCGTGCTAGGCGGACTCGAGCGGATCCCGAGCGGCATCGGTTCCTGCCACCTGAGCCGCAGTCGTCCTCTCAGCCCATGCCTGGAGTTGTCTTTGATCCCGAGGCTGAGGCCCGCCCCCCAGGGCCCATCGAGGCCTCGGACGAGCAGGAATACGCAGACGCTCTAGCGTTCCTCGATGGCACCGTACCCCCTTCAGCCAGGGGACTCCGAGCCACTGTTTGAGCCTACCGCGCCCTCTCTTCCCCCTTCCGCTCCCCCTCAGCCCGTCGAGTTGACTGATGCGATGCGTGCACGTATTGCGGCTAACCGAGCACAGGCTCGAGAGCGACGCCGTCATCGGCTCGCTCAACGCATCGCTCCCTGGACATTCCAGCCTGGTTTCGGAGCAGGTATTTTGGACATGCCCCAGGTTTAACGTCGCTCGCTGCATACCGAGTGGGATGGGTTTAGGTTGATGATGAGGAGGGAGGTGGTTGATTTTGTCAGTGCACCCCGCTGTCCCATTCCCGATTGCCCCTACTCTCCCACCTCGTTGCCAGTACTTGTCGTAGCAGTGCTACCAGACAGCCTGTGGATGATGCTATGGTTCTTGCAAGCTGACGATGGTTTGCCAGTTTCCCATTGTTGGAGGCATTTCCTGGGACACTTCGCCTCCCGTTAACTGAGCTTGCAGATACCATTGCACGGCTTGCCTCTTTGGGCCTGTTGCCGACCGTATCGTGCGTTGGGCTGCCCGTTCGGGCTTGCATATCCCCTTGTGCCTGTGTGTATGTGTTGATCCCTGTCTATTTCACCCATGCTCCAAGATGGCCGCTGCCATTGGCAAACGCCTCCAGGCTCCGAAGACCCAGGACCAGATGCGCCCTCTGGAAGAGGAGTATGCCCATGGGTCAGTCAGTCAATCGCTCTGTCTTGGCGTGAGATGTGACAGGCTTCGGTCTAGTGTCATGAGAGCCTTGCAGGCTTGAGAGGCTGGCGAGGCCGCCGCTGTGGCTCGTGCCGCCCTGGAGGAGTGGAGGATGAGGTTTAGGGGGCTGCGGCGGACGACGGTGAGAGCAGAGAGCAGGGCGCGCGCGCGTGCCCCGCCGCCCCGCCGCCGCACGCCCGCCCCGCCGCCCCCGCCGCCCGGCGCGAGCGAGCGGCGCGGCAGTGTAGCAGCGAGCGCCTCCTCGCCTCTCCCCTCCGTGAGTGCCTCCTCCTCCCCTCCCGCAGTGTAGCAACAGTCAGAGAGAGCGGCGGTCTGCCTCTCTTGCTATCTCGTGCGCACGCCTTTCGGGAGGGGGGGGAGTATGTCAGAGAGGCATGTGCTTGCCTCTCTTGCTTCTTTACGCCGCCTCTCTCTCCACCGTCAACCTGGACAGAGGTGCGCCCCCCGCGCTTCTGTCACCGACCGAATGTCAAGCTTCAAGCCTTGGCCCGTGGGGGGCAGCGGCAGGGGGCTCGGTGAGCGTAGACCGTCGCTAACCACACACCCGTTGCGTGTGGCACCGAACCCCCGAGTGTCCGTCAGTCCGCGCGGCCGCCAGCCAGGCGCTCATGCGGCTGCACGCCGCAGCCCCCGCCTGCCGCCAGCCTTTCTTGCTTTTGCCTTGCAGATAAGGTTTGGAGTCGGGGTTGCAGGATGGTGTTGTCGGGAGGGATGAGAGTGCAGTCCTCGCTCAGCTCAGTCAGTTGGCAGTGGTGCCACTAGAATCCGTCCATAGATCTAGGCATTGCCGAAGATCAGACGAGACCCAGTCGGACGGATCGAATGGGCAGCGCAGCTCGGCATGTTTCCTTCCAGGGAAGAGACTGCAGCGAGTCAGACGCAGCCGCCCTCTCTCCCTATCTTGCCCTCCCTCTCCAACGCTGTGTTCAGAGAGATTCGAGCCCTGGCGGACAGGGAAAGTTGGGAACACCGTGGCAGGACCGCCCCTCTGTTGTTCTGTACGCTCTCTCCTGACCACGGTTGAAAGTCAGCCAAGCTGGCGTTTAATGACTAGTGGAGGTTGGTGGGACTTATAAGGATTGGGAGCTGGGACTTGCACTCGGCGTTAAGGCCGAACTGTGTGCTGAGTTGTACTTTACCTTCGGTGCGAGATTCGAGTTTTAGTACGGACACAGGAGCTGTCTGTGCCAAATGCCTCCAGTCGACGGTGGCCTCGCATTGCCAGTGCCACATTGCTGCCTCGCATCCAATCGCTGGCGCAGTTAATACTATGGGACTGGGTGGGTTTCTGCATTTCTTGGGAGGTGGGATGGAGGTACTGTACTGTACTTGTTCACTTCGTGCCCGTGCAGCCTTTTAAGTCTGCTAGTTGCAGCGCCGCTTTTTCTCTGACCGTCACCAGGCGAATCAGATGCGCAATCTAAAAAAACAAATCTCCTCCTCCTCCTCCTCCTCCTCCTCCTCCTCCTCCTCCTCCTCCTCCTCCTCCTCCTCCTCCTCCTCCTCCTCCTCCTCCTCCTCCTCCTCCTCCTCCTCCTCCTCCTCCTCCTCCTCCTCCTCCTCCTCCTCCCCTCCTCCGCCTCCTCCTCCTCCTCCTCCTCCTCCTCCTCCTCCTCCTCCTCCTCCTCCTCCTCCTCCTCCTCCTCCTCCTCCTCCTCCTCCCTCTCCTCCTCCTCCTCCTCCTCCTCCCCTCCTCCTCCTCCCTCCTCCTCCTCCTCCTCCTCCTCCTCCTCCTCCTCCTCCTCCTCCTCCTCCTCCTCCTCCTCTCCTCCTCCTCCTCCTCCTCCTCCTCCTCCTCCTCCTCCTCCTCCTCCTCCCTCCTCCTCCTCCTCCCCTCCTCCTCCTCCTCCTCCTCCTCCTCCTCCTCCTCCTCCTCCTCCTCCTCCTCCTCTCGTGCGAAAGCTGCGGTGGAGCTCCCCAGGCGAGCGCTGCCTCTTGGGCCTTCGGTGAAGCTCGCCACATGGGGCTACGAAACGCGCGAGGGGGTGCAAAATTGGAGGCGGTGCTGCATGGGGGCGCTGCCACTGGAGCCCTGTGGCCTCAGTGGCGCTCCCTGCGTGGCAGCGAAACGTGCGAGGGCGAACGTGGGGCCGCTGTCACAGTTGGCAGAAGCAGAAGGCGAGGGACACGGAGGAGGAGGGGGGGGGGGGCGCGGGAGGCAGAAGCGGACGCGGCACGCTGCGGATCCCAGGCGAGGACCAGCAACACGGGACGGCTGGGAACTCACCGAAACGCCTGGATGGTCCTTCCCCCTCCTCGTGGGCGGGGGAGGGGGTCAAGAGGATCCCCAGCCCTCCACAGGGCGGGGTGGGGCACTGCATCTCATTCAAGGTCTGCTGGAACCGCTCCTTCTGCAACGCCTTCCTCGGGGAAACAGAGGAGGAAGAGGAGGAGGAGGAGGAGGAGGAGGAAGAGGAAGAGTTTTTGCCCGCGAAGGGTAAAACGTTCAACGTGAACTTTTAACCTGCTGCCTCCTCCCTGGCTGCTATCCGCTGCCTCATCCTCTTCAGTCCTGGAATTAAAGAGCTGCCTGGAAGATCACCATCAGGGCGCTGGAACCACACAGCCCGTTGAGCTGGCTGTTGAGTCCGCAGCAACCGCTGGCACTCCACTTCACTTAAGATATGGAGCACAACACCTGGGGCAGCACGATTGGACTGAGGATGGAGGCCACGGAGCATTCGATTGAGGCAGCACCTGCTGGCAGAGGAAGCAGCGCATCCTCTGCACTGTTTTTTCAAGCTGCCGATTTGTGCTGCACGCGCCTGCAAAACACCACATTCGGACTCGACGAGAGACCTGTGTAGACCAGATCGTGTCCGAGCGTCGGGCGAGCGAGGAACGAGCATTTTTGTCTCTTCCAGGGCAGCCCGACATATCCAAAACAGCCGCGTTCGTATCTGTACGCCGTGCATGCCAATCATGACAGATGAACGAGCCAGGCGTGCCAGGCACGACAGTCCACGCACGCCATACGTGCGCACCTGTGCTCCTCGGGCGTGGGGCCTTCCTCCTCTGGGAAACTGCGAGAACGGGCAGAGGGGGAGGGTGGCTCCCATGACTCGAGCGACAGCGCGGGCTTTAGAAGAAACCTGCTGGGCAGCTGGGAGGTTGTGTTACCGAACGGGGCCCAAACAATCGGACCAAACATTCATCATGTGCCCCAGCTGCCCGGTAAAGAAACTGATAGCTACAATACCCATGTGCTCGGCAGCCTGGGGGATCTGGAAGGCTCGGCCAGACAGGACCTCTGAATCGAGCCACGAACTCCTCCGAGCCAGCCTGCAGAAACACTCCCGCGGACGCTTGGGCAAGCTCACGAATCTGAGGCCTGGTGCACGACTCATCGACGACGACATCAGACGCAGCTTGTGTGACACCGAGTTCACGCAGATCAACATGTAGGAAATCACGAAACACCGTTTCCTACATTTCAAAATGCGAAGATCAGCCAGCGTTGACTCCAAATAGATAGATGGACAGGAGAAGAGCGAGAGAAGGAGAAGACGAGGAGGAGAGGACGGGAAGAGAGGAAGCCAAGCATGAAATGGCAAGCAAAAAGAAGCGAGCAAAACGAAGCGAGCAGCCATGCAAGTACGGAGAGCCATAGGAGTAAGCTTGGGCAAATCAGGGGAGGGGGGGGTGGGAGGTGGAAAATGGTGATGAAGTGGAAAATGGTGACGATAATCGCTGTCGATGGTGATTGTGACGCATCCATAGGAATCCATAGGAATTCTAGCTCAGGATCCAAAGGTCTTCATACGCAGAGAAATTGGCATAGGCGTTGGCATATAAATATTGGCATAGGCATAGGAATACATACGACTCATAGGAATCCCTAGGAATCCATAGGACTCGCCATTGGAGATAGCTGGGGGGGGGGCATTGGAAATAAGAGAGGGGGCCATTGGCAAAGGGGGGGGTCCTAAAGACCAATTACTTATGATGATCTAGGACTCCTATAGGGCAAGCCTACTTGGAGAATGTATCGAACGAAAAACGACACGACACAGCGAGTTGCAGAAAAACACGAACCACGCGTTCCTACAAGTGGTTTGGCCACGGACCACGCCTCCCTAAAATGAAATGTCCTTCATCGCCGTTAGCTAACACACCGTCAGCGCGTCTACGGTGAGGAGCGGGATGGAAAGAGCAACGCGGACGGCCGGGGCGCTCTGGGCGGGAGCGCCGACCGGCATTGGGGGGCATCCAAAGGGCGGGAAGGGGCGGCGCTCGGCGCGGGATCAGGCAGTGCGGCAGCGCCTGGGGATGCGGGGGGCACTCCGACTTGACTCCCCGAGCGCTCCACGTCGGAGAACATCGGCGGCAATCTGAGTCAAGAATGAAAGAACGACCACCGCTACGGACAAGCGTCCAGGCCTACCACTGAAACATCCTAGTAGCAGCAAAGGTGAGGAGGCGGGTCGAGTAGGACGTCGGCTACAGGGAACAAGGATGAGAGCACGACCATGCGCACCTTAGTGCATGTCTATAAGGGAACGCGGCCGTCGAGACAACAAATGTAACCAGCATTGAAGCAAAAACACGATTCCTGAATAAAGCGTAGAGAAATGTCACGCGAAACGGATACCACACAGGGCGGTCTCGGGTTACTCCTCTCCCCTGTGGGACTCTTCTGTGGTTCCTTGTCAAGCACTATGTGAACCACTTAGCGAGACGACATGGCGGCCACGGCGACTATAGCTGGCCGACATGCCCTGAGAAAAAAAAGATGCAGCCAGGACAAGAGTTAGAGCACGGTCATGTGAACCCTGGTGTATGATTATAAAAGGCTCTGGCAATCCGGACCAAAGAGAACACTATTCCTGAATAACGCGTCAGAGACTCTCAAGCGAAGCGGCTGCCGAGGCCAGGTGGTCTCGGGCTTCTGGCAACACGGAGAGCCAGAACTGCGGCAGGGTGTGATCGCTTGTGCCACAAATCGCAGGCAAAAATGCAACCCCGGCAACACGTAGAACATGAAGAACACCCTAGTATGAAGGGGCTCTGGGACACACAAATACATAGACACGAATTAAAGGATCCACACATGTTCCTATAGTTTCTGGGTTTTTGTCTTCCCCCCCATTTCCCATGTTTTCGCATATTTTCCAGGGAATCGACGATGAATTGTGTCTGTGTGCGGTGTTTCCCTCCTGATAGTATATCGTTCACGCAGGAGCGCGGCCGCCCGGACCAAACATGCAGCCAGCCTTGAAGCGAGAGCACGGCTCCTGAATCCGCCACCGTGCCCTGGCACGAAGTGGAGTGCCCCAGGCTTACAGCTGCGCTGCTGCTGCAGCCAGGATTCGAAACTCTAGGCGAAAGAGGAGTCAGGGAGGGAAGGAGGAATCAGGGAGGGAGTAACGCACGGCGACGAGGGAATGAGGAGGACGACACGGAAGAGGCGCAGAGGAGGGGGCGCGCGTCCTTGGCGCGATCTTCGTGTAGTACTTTGCCGGGAGATCCCGCGTGCGGTACACGGTGTCCGCGGTAACATCCTGGGCATTTCGTGCCTCCCTCCCCCTCTCACTCGCTGTCCGTCCCATGTTCTTTGCTGCTGCTCTGCCGTGCCACTAAATTAAGGGCCCCGAACCAGCTACCACACAAAAACGAATGCGCGTGGGGACTCTGCCGAACCCGCTCTCGTTGTCGAGCACTTTTTCCTCCTGCCCTGACTGCTAGCCCTGACACGACCACCCGCCATATGGCGTGCCCAATATAGCACACCTTTGGCGCCCTAGTGTATATGTGACCCGTGGGCCGCACAAGTCCTGCCCTGGGCAACTTCCAGATGGGGCCCGATAGCGGCCCCTGGAAGCCAAAGGACAACCGTCGGGACTTCTCCACACAACATGCCTCGCTAAGGGTACCGTTTACCTGCCGTGCCTCCCGCACTGATGCCCAGCGAACGCGACCGAAATGCGGCCACGGAGTCGGGCGAATAAGACACGTCGGAAACAGAGAAGGGGTGGAGGAGATTTTGGGCGACGAGGAGCAAACAAACAAACGGCTGGAAACTAAACGTTGCACGCCTGGACACGATCATAAACTTACAATCCAAACGCCCCGAAAACAAGGGGGCCGGAGGCATGGGCTGCATAGGCATGGGCCGAAACAATGTTTCACACACCGCAACTGGTAAGCAAATCCTTCCTTAGCCGTGACCCCCAAACTGCTCAATCTCACACAAGGGCCACGAGGAAACCACTGTTAAGAAAGAGAGCATACCTCCCGCAACAGGAGCAGAAACAACACGAGCCCTTAACCCACACGCGACGGGAAGGGGCGACTGCAGAGGATGTCCAGGGCTGCTCCGGAGTACTTCGCCGAACAGCATCATCTGTTTGAACAGAAGCTGCACGCTGGCTGGCGCGCGTCATTCGCAAGCAATACTCAAGAAATGAATGAAGGTTTTACGCCCATGATTTGTCGTACGCAACTGTTAGGGAATCCATTCGAACGCTGGATTGGAGCGTCCGCGAGGCGCGCCCAGAGAGGACACAAAGCACCTTCGATTCCACCACAGAACTGAAGATACGGAGCTTTCTTATCCAAGTAAGAAACGAATGCGACCACACATTCTTCAGCACGTTAAAAATGGCTCCGCCTCTCCGACGTTTATGTTCAGCCCGTGTGCCAAGCCAGCGTCTGGCGCAAGGTGGGCTCCAAGATGCTGCATGCACGTTGCATGCGGTACTAAATCTCCCTCTGGCGCACAAACAACACCAGGCGATTGCACGGCCAATGCCTGAAATTTGTTCTAGTGCAGAACCACGCCGCACATGCGGCCAGCCGCCGCGACTGCCGCCAAAAACTTGTTCAGGAAACCATCATTGCATCCAATCAGCAGCGCGTGGTCTGCGCACGCGAAGTGAGCAAGCTCTCCGCTGTCGCGCGCCTGCTTCGCGGGCCCCCCAGCATCTCCACCGCGCATGGCAGGAAAATTGTCATTGCCAAGACAAATCAAAGCGGGCTGAAAATGCAACCCTGCGATGTTCCAGATCTCGGCGGACGCGGCGTCGACCGGGCCCCGCGCCCCTCGACGGCGAACTGCCTCTGCCGAATCAGCTCGCCAGCCATGTCGCTGAAAGCAGGTGGGACACTGAGCCGCTGGAGGGCATCGAGCACGCTCCCAATTCGGATGCTGTCAAACGCTTTCCTCCAATCTAGCGCCACAAAGGTCGCGCCTCCTCGCTTTCGCGCCCGCGCTAGTTCAATCTGTCGTCTCGCGATGTATATGGCACGCTCTGCGCTGCAACCACGGCAAATCCGAACTGCGATTTCGATAATCTGCCCTCCACGCTGGCCCCCACAAGTCACCCCTTGAGCATCGTCGAAAAGACCTTCAAAGCCACGCGCCGCAGAGACAGGGGGCCGCAATATCACAAGCGGCGGGGCCCCCGCTCTTGAACAACAGCCGCGCGTCTCTAGTGCCCCACTCTTCGGGCGGCGTCTTTTGCTCGTGCACGTCTCGACACAAATCGAGTAACCAGTGTAATTGCCCTGCCGCATCTGCCATGGCTAGGAAAACCTCGACTGGCGCATCTTCTGGTTTGCTCGCCTTTCCCCTGTGTGGTTCCTCACAGTCCTCCGGGGCCCCGCATCGGCGAATGGCCCGGCGTTCGCGCCCAGGGGCGGGCGCAAATCCACATCTGGGGCGAGCGAGAATGGGCGGAAATTCAATTGCATCGAATAGAAATGCTGCGCAAATGTCTCGGCGGTGCAATCCGTTAATACGAGTTCCCCAATGCTGCCCCGGAGCCGCCCTCGCGGGCGCGGTCTAGGCTTGACAAATCTCTAGATGATCGCCCAGTCCCTTTTCGCTATTAAAAAATTCTCGACCCAAGCCACGCGATCACGTTTCGCGAAAATATTGACTGACTTTCGCATCCTCCGCGCCGCCACCCAGCGCCCCCTATCTGGAGCGGCCATCTTCTGATCAAGAAACGCGAGAGTACGCGCAGAAATCCAAGGCTAATCGGGCGTTCGGAGGGAGCAGGCACGACGCCGCCCACCGCCTGCACGGCCGCCCACGCCGACGACCGCCGGCGCAGCGGTGGGGCTGTTCTTTTTCGCACTCCGCATCCTTGGGCCCCGATCTCTCGCACAAGAGCGCGTCGCATCACCGCGGGGTCGAGCACTGACCATTCCCCCACGCCGACATCCGCTGGGGACCGCCACCAGGCGCATCAAGAACGAGCCCAACCATCGCAAGAAATTGGTCAGAAGCCAGAATCGCTCTCGCGTGGCTCCTCACGTCTTGGAGGTCATGTTCGCGGACGGCCGGAGTGAGAAGCAGGCCAAGGGTGTCGAAGCCAGGGTCAGACACGGGGCTGCCAGGCGACGCGCCGGGCTCATGGCACGTGGCCTTCTACTCTGGCGCCGTGGGTGCGAGCGCATTGGCAACCGAGTTCCAGCCCGCTGCAGAACTCCATCAAGAGGTCGCGATTGGGGGGCTCCACCACATAGCGGCTGCCCTCCAAAACCACTGCCCACATGAGACGCCATCTCCCCCGGCACGCCGTCGCCCCAATCGCGCACTCCAATCTCCAGGAAACGCCGGGCACCAGAAACTCTTCCTGCGCGCGAGTTGCAACACGTCGCTAAAATATAGATTAGCATCAACGGGTTTTTCGTTACGCAGGGCATGAACAATGCAGAGCTTTACCTTCCCCGTCAGGCAACGCGGGCGTCGAGCTGCCAATAACCGAGGACACGCGGGACGAAGCCCGCGCGATAGCCGACCCAAGACGTCCCCTCAGAATCCCGCGGTGCCGGACAAGATCACGAAAAGCCCGTTCTCCGCATAGTAATGGTCAGGATTGCGCTTGCGATTCTCCTGCAAACATATCAGATCGACTGAATGCAAGCACGCGCGCCTACAAAACTCATGAATATTCACGTTTGCGCACCCTTCTGCGCCCCAAGATCCCACGTGCACAAAAATTGGTCGGTCCACGCGCCGCCCTGGCCCCTAATCGAGACCAGGGCCTTTGCCTGGCCCTTGCACTCGACGAGGGCCTTCGCCGTGTCCAACACGCTCCGGGTCGTATCCACGATGTCGGAAAGTTCCGGCGATGTCCGGAGCGCCTGCCAATCCCTCCACTCTTTGTCTGTCCGCTTGAGCACGAGTCCCTAGTCCTTCACCGTCGCGGTCGCCACCTTGGCCCCTGCAGCGTGGATCGCCGCGTCGCCCGCCCCCGCCTTGACGCAGGCTTCTGGACGAGCACGCGCCGCATCCGAGATAGAACGCTCTGCTGCACGCGGGCCTGCCGCGCCGTCTCCTGATCGTCGTGCGCCTGCGCGCACTTCTCAACAACCTCGAGAAAAGCCCGACGACTGGCATCGCTCGCGAACTTGATGAAGAAGACCCCTCCCTGGCAATACATGTCCTGAGCGTCGGGGGAGGAGACGCCTGGTCACGGCATACATTGGCAGCCCACTCCACCGCTAAATCAAAGGAGTCGGCGTTGGGGACGCCCTCGACAACAGCTGTCAATGTGGATGCGACAACCGTTGACCTCGCCGCGCGTGGGGCTGAACACTGGGACAGCGTCTCATCGATCATCTTCTGCACCTCGTGATTGGTCATCTCGGCCTTCTGATGCTTCGATCATGCTCTGCGCAGTGTCCTCGGTGACCATCCTCTCCTGCGCCTCCACCGCCTTCGCGCCCGTCTTTTCTGCAGTGTCCACGCCCTGCTGCGCTTTGGCCTCGCCACCCCCATACCCCCCCCCCTCCCTGCGCCCAATCAGTTCCCTCATCTTCGCCATCATGGACTTCATGTCTGATTCATACAGGGCAGTTTCTAGCACATGGGATTTTTAAAGATATAGGATCTTTACTACATGATTAATGTATGAATCAATGTATGCATGAACTCATCGTTGTTTTTAATACTAAATCCTTGCATTTGTAATACATGATCCGCACGCGGAGCATGTATTAAAAACGGCACTGTAGTTTTTGACCTGTCAAGCCCCCATCCCCGACTTTTCAACGCCGTTCGCAGCGCCGCCGTCCATCTGATCGAACGGGGAGTCGCAGCGAGCTTGCATACTCTCGCCACCGATCGGGACTCCCATGTCGCATCGTTTCGCCGCTATCCTGGTGACCTATAGAAAAATCACAAGGTTGGGCACGCGGATCGCGCGACTGGAGACATCGACATTGAACCAAAATCGCTCAAGCCCAACTCAGAACATCGCCACTGGGGCATTCGGCGAAGCCCCCTGTGGGGCCACGAAACGCTGCACTGGGCGACTAAACGCACGCGAACAATACCACTAGGACCTTCGGTGGAGCCCCCACATGGCGCCACGAGACGCTGTATTATGCGGGGGCGACGCATGCGAACGCCGCCACTGGAGCCTGCGGTGGAAATCCCGATGGAGCCACGAATCGCTGCACTGCGCGGGGGCGACGCATGCGAACACCGCCACTGAGGCCTTCGGTGGAGCCACCCAAGGGGCCACTAAACGCTGCGCTGGGCGGGGGAGACGCACGCGGACACAGCCGCTGAGGCGTTCGGCGGAGCTACCCATGGCGCCACGAAACGCTGCACTGGGTGCGGGGGGGTGGGAGGGGGCGCATGCGAACGCCGCCACTGAGGCCTTGAGAGGAGCTCCCTATGGGGCCACGAAACGCTGATCTGGGCGGGGGAACCGCACGTGAACACCGCCATCGATGCCTTCGGCGGAGCTCCCCATGCGGCCGTGGAACGCTGCGTTGGGCGGGGGGGGGAACGCATGCGAACACGCAAATTGGCGCCCTCTGTGGAAATGCCCACGGGGCCGCGAAACGCCGCGCTGGGCGCGGAAGGAAGATGCACGGATAGGAAGGCTGGGCGCCTCTCTCTCTCTCTCTCTCTCTCTATCTTTCTCTTCTCTCTCTGTCACTGGCCGCCGCTCCGGGCCACCACGGACCACCGACGCCTGGGAGACCCCACGCGTGGGGCCTACGCGGGAGGGGCCCGCGCGGGAGAGACCGCGCGGAGGCCCTGCGGGAGGCCACGGGCCACCCGCTGCGGCTCCGGAGGACCTCGCGCCTGGCCCCACAGGGAGCTCCACCGAAGGCCCCAGTGGCAGGGCTCGTATGGAAGGGGCCCTGGGGCACACAAGTAAGGACGCCCCCCCCAGTATCATACCTTTCTCTCTTTATCTGTCTCTCTCTCTCTCTCTCTCTTTCTGTCTCTCTCTGTCTCTCTCTCTCTCTCTCTGTCTCTCTCTCTTTATCTCTCCCTCTCTCTCTTTCTCTCTCTCTCTCTCTCTCTCTCTCTCTCTCTCTCTCTCTTTCCAAAAACATATGTCTTCCAGCTTTTCCAGCTTCTCCAGCTTGTCCAGACTACACCATTGAAGAACCATGTGTTTTCCAGCTTCTCCAGCTTTTCCCAGAACTACCCCATGGAAAAACCATGTGTTCCCCAGCTTTTCCAGCTTTTCCCAGAGACTACGCCATGGGAAAAACGCTCAGTTTTCCAGCTTTTCCAGCTTTTCCCAGAGACTACCCCATTGAAAAAACCATGTGTTTACCAACTTTGTCCCGCTTTCCCAGCTCTTCCCAGAGACTACGCCATGGAAAAAACATTTGTTTTCCAGCTTGTCCAGCTTTTCCACCCTTTCCCAGAAACTACCCCATGGAAACACCTTGTGTTCTCCAGCTTTTCCAGCATTTCCAGCTTTTCCCAGAAACTACCCCATAGAAAAACCATGTGTTTACCAACTTGTTCCGGCTTTTCCAGCTTTTCCCAGAGACTACCCCATGGAAAAACCATATATATTCCAGCTTTTCCAGCTTTCCCACCCTTTCCCAGAGACTACCCCATTGAAAAATTATCCCAGTGCGACCCTACCTAGGAGTTGGAGCCCCTAGGAAAGCAGCATTAGTAGTAACAGTAAAGCTAAGCTAAAGCTAAGCTGCAGCTAAGCTACAGCTAAGCTAAAGCTAAGCTAAAGCTAAGCTAAAGCTAAGATAAAGCTAAGCTAAAGCTAAGCTAAAGCTAAGCTAACGCTAAGCTAAAGCTAAGCTAAATATCAGCTACCGCTAAGCTGAATATAAGCTTAAGCTAAGCTAAAGCTAAAGCTAAAGCTAAGCTAAAGCTAAGCTAAAGTTAAGCTAACGCTAAGCTGACGCTAAGCTGAAGCTAAGCTAAAGCTAAGCCAACGCTAAAATAAAGCTAAGCTAAAGCTAGCTAAAGCTAAGCTGAAGCTAAGCTAAAGCTAAGTTGAAGCTAAGCTGAAGCTAAGCTAAAGTTAAAGCTAAGCTAAAGCTAAGCTAAAGCTAAACTAAAGCTAAGCTAAAGTTGAGCTAAAGCTAAGCTGAAGCTAAGCTAAAGCTAAGCTAAAGCTAAGCTAAAGCTAAAGCTAAAGCTAAAGCTAAGGCTAAAGCTAAAAGCTAAAGCTAAAGCTCCCAGGGGACTGGGGGAACCGCGGGGCGGGGACTGGGGGAACCGCCCGGGGCGCTTTGCACTGCCCGGCCCCTTTAAGCTAAGAGAGTAAGAACCCTCTAGGCAGAGCCTAGGTAGGGAATTACGCTACCGAGGAACCCCACATACTTAATTTAAATCTTATGTGTTTTCTTTTCACCGCGGTGAGAGACCACTCCCTGCGCACGCCCTCCGGTGTCGAGGAAGTGCCACGCCTGCTAGGCCCTGCGACATTGGCGCGTATGGGGACCGCGGTGAGAGACCACCCCCTGCGCACCCCCTCCGGTGTCGAGAAAGTGCCACGCCTGCTAGGCCCTGCGACATTAGCGCGTATAGAGACCGCGGTGAGAGACCACCCCCTGCGCACCCCCTCTGGAGTCGAGAAAGTGCCACGCCTGCTAGGCCCTGCGACATTGGCGCGTATAGAGACCGCGGTGAGAGACCACCCCCGTGCGCACCCCCTCTGGTGTCGAGAAAGCGCCACGCCTGCTAGGCCCTGCGACATTGGCGCGTATAGGGGCCGCGTGAGAGACCACCCCCTTGCGCACCCCCTGCGGTGTCGAGAAAGTGCCACGCCTGCTAGACCCTGCGACATTGGCGCGTATAGGGACCGCGGTGAGAGACCACCCCCTGCGCACCCCCTCTGGTGTCGAGGAAGTGCCACGCCTGCTAGGCCCTGCGACATTGGCGCGTATAGGGACCGCGGTGAGAGACCACCCCCTGCGCACCCCCTGCTGTGTCGAGAAAGTGCCACGCCTGCTAGGCCCTGCGACATTGGCGCGTATAGGGACCGCGGTGAGAGACCACCCCCTGCGCACCCCCTCTGGTGTCGAGAATGTGCCACGCCTGCTAGGCCCTGCGACATTGGCGCGTATAGGGACCGCGGTGAGAGACCACCCCCTGTGCACCCCAGGCACCGACATTGGCGCGTATGGGGACCGCGGTGAGAGACCACCCCCTGCGCACCCCCTCTGGTGTCGAGAAAGTGCCACGCCTGCTAGGCCCTGCGACATTGGCGCGTATAGAGCCGCGGTGAGAGACCACCCCCTGCGCACCCCCTGGGTGTCGAGAAAGTGCCACGCCTGCTAGCCCTGCGACATTGGCGCGTATAGGGACCGCGGTGAGAGACCACCCCCTGCGCACCCCCTGTGGTGTCGAGAAAGTGCCACGCCTGCTAGGCCCTGCGACATTGGCGCGTATAGGGCCGCGGTGAGAGACCACCCCCTGCGCACCCCCTGTGGTGTCGAGAAAGTGCCACGCCTGCTAGGCCCTGCGACATGTCGCGTATAGGGACCGCGGTGAGAGACCACCCCCTGCGCACCCCCTGTGGTGTCGAGAAAGTGCCACGCCTGCTAGGCCCTGCGACATTGGCGCGTATAGAGCCCGCGGTGAGAGACCACCCCCTGCGCACCCCCTGTGGTGTCGAGAAAGTGCCACGCCTGCTAGGCCCTGCGACATTGGCGCGTATAGGGACCGCGGTGAGAGACCACCCCCTGCGCACCCCCTGTGGTGTCGAGAAAGTGCCACGCCTGCTAGGCCCTGCGACATTGGCGCGTATAGGGACCGCGGTGAGAGACCACCCCCTGCGCACCCCCTGCGGTGTCGAGAAAGTGCCATTGCCCCTGCGACATTGGTGCGCACCCCCTGTGTGTGTCGAGAAAGTGCCACGCCTGCTAGGCCCTGCGCCATGGCCTGCATAGAGCCTCCTGCCATCCACTGCGAATCCTACACGCACGTCTTGTATATGGCATGTTATGTGTATGTGTATGATGCGTGTGCGGCTATATCGGGACGTGTCTCATGTGGGTGCCCACTATGTCGCGCACACGCCTCAATGGACGCTGCAGTGATCACGCCAGGCGCGCACTAGCGTTGTATGGTGTGGGTGCATGTGTGTTGTGTGCGAGTGTGTGCATGCGCGCGGCTGTATGTAGACGCGTGTCTCATGTACTTGCTGTGCACACGTTGAACGCGGGTGAGGAGAGGAAGGAGGAGAGAGGAGATGAGGTGTGAGGTGAGGTGAGACGCGGGTTCGCCGCGGCAGGGAAGAAAACCAGAACCCCACGAAACATGTGGGGAACAACATGTTTTCCAGTCTTCCCAGCTTTTACAGCTTTCCTGAAGATTATACAATGGAAAAACAATGTGTGTTCCAGCTTTTCCAGCTTTTCCCAGAGAGTACCCCATTGAAAAACTTGTGTTTTCCAGCTTTCCAGCTTTTCCCGAGGCTTTCAATGGTGTAATATCTGGGAAAAGCTGGAAAAGCTGGAAAAGCTGGAAAACACACAGCTTGTCCATTCTGAAGCCTCTCGGAAGAAAACTGGAAAAGCTGGAAAAGCTGGAAAACACATGGTGTTTCAGTGGGGTAGTCTCTGGGAAAAACTGGAAAAGCTGGAAAAGCTGGAAAATACATGTTTTTTTCCATGGGGTAGTCTCTGGGAAAAGCTGGAGAAGCTGGAAAAATGTGTTTTTCATCGTGTATTATCTGGGAAAAGCTGGAAAAGCTGGAAAAGCTGGAAACACACATGGTGTTTCCATGGGGTAGTCTCTGGGAAAAGTTGTAAAAGCTGGAGCAGCTGGACAACACATGGTGTTTCCAGTGGGTAGTCTCTGGGAAGAGCTGGAAAAGCTGGAAAAGCTGGAAAACATATGGTGCGTTCATGGTGTAGTCTCTGGGAAAAGCTGGAAAAGCTGGAGAAGCTGGAAAAAACTGGAAAACACATTGTCCGTTCAATGGATAGTCTCTGGGAAAAAAACTGGAAAAGCTGGAAAAGCTGGAAAACACATGGTTGTTCCACGGCGTAGTCTCTGGGAAGAGCTGGAAAAGCTGGAAAAGCTGGAAAACATAGAGTTGTTCAATGGTGTAGTCTCTGGGAAAAGCTTGAAAAGCTGGAAAAACTGGAAAGCACATTGTTTTTTCAATGGGGTAGTCTCTGGGAAAAGCTGGAAAAGCTGGAAAACACATGCTCTGGGATCCAAGATGCCATCATGCTTCAATGATACAAAACATGCATAAATCAATAAGCCCTGACGCGCGAGCCCCGAAGGGTTCCAAGACGATACCTGTGAGCCTTCGCGGGAGTCGGCCTCCAAAACGATACCTGTGAGCCTTCGCGGGAGTCGGCCTCAAAAAAAATGCGTCAGTGGCACCTTATTACCAATGACGAGGTTTTCTGTGTGAGTGGGCTGACTGAAGAATCCCTCTCCGTCTTGTTTCAGACGGGGCAGATAAACTTGTCAGTTTCCCTCTCCCATAAATGAGCAAGGATTTTTGTAAGTTTCCTTCTCCAGCGATTTGAAGACGGGGCAGAGAAACTGTTCAGTTTCCCTCTCCCGTAACTGAACAAAGAAACTTCTCAGTTTCCTTCTCCAGTGATTTGGAGACGGTACAGAGAAACTTTTCAGTTTCCCGCTCCCGTAGCCGAACAATAAAACTGTTCAGTTTCCTTCCTCAGCGATTTGCAAGCGAGAGCGGGAGCGAGAAACTTTTCAGTTTCCCGCTCCCGTAACTGAACAAGGAATTTGTTCAGTTTCCTTCTCCAGTGAGCCTGGAATGGCAGAGGGGAACTTTTCAGTTTCCCTCTGCCGACGGGGCAGGAAAACGTTTCAGTTTCCCTCCCCCCGTACCGAACATAGAAACTGTTCAGTTTCCATGTCCAGGACCGAAAAAGAAAACTTTTAAGTCTCCCTGTTCGGTCGATGGCTCAATCTATCGCTCAATACTGCTGGGAGGCATCCCAAGAGGCCATCACATACATCAAAGAAGCCTCTGACCACGACGAGGGGGACAGCGCCAGTGGCACGAGCCCCGAAGGGTTCAGCGCCAGATTCAATTCTCTCCTCCTCCTCCTCCTCCGCCTTCCTGCTCCTCTTGCTGGTTTCCCCTCCCGCCACTGGCCAGGGAGCCTTTTCAGGTTCCCGCTCCAGCACATCAGACGGGCCAGGAGGAGAAGGAGGAGGATGAAGAGGAGGAGATTGACGATTGGAGTTTGGAGCGAAAGCGAAAAGGTACGATACTGGGGAGGGGGGGGGGCGAGCACAAATCAATACACAGAAATAAAAAGATTCCCCACATTTTCCCGTATTTTCTGAGTTTCGGTCTTCCCCCCCACTGCCCATATTTTCCCATATTCTCCGGGGATCGACGATTAATCGTGCCTGTGTTTTTTCTCCTCCTGACGTATGGCGGCCTCGGGCTATTTCGGCACACCCCCGCACGAGGAGCGTGGCCCCATGGGGAGCTCCACCGAAGGCCCCACCGGCAGGGCTCGCAGGGCGGCCTCGGGCCATCTCGGCACGCCCCTCACGGGGGCCGTGGCCCCATGGGAAGCCTCACCAAAGGTCCTAGTTGCAGGGTTCATGGGACCCTCGCACACTCGAGCTGAATGGAAAAATCCGCGCAGGCCACAGGGGAGCCCAGAGCAGGTTCCAACTCCCATCGGGGGAGGAGGGGGAAAACAGGAAGGAAAGAGGGAAGGGAGGGTAAGATGAGGACGCCGGCGTGGACCAGGCTCTCTCACGCGTCCTCGTCTCGCTGTCGTGAGCCGCCTCGTTATCCAAATCATTGGCGCGGCCCGCCTTCTGAAATTGCGACCCTTTTCGCTCCACACCCTCATCCGTCATCACCCCTCCGAATTTGCGGCGCGGATCCTTAATCTTGTGCATGGGGAAGTCGACCGGGTCCTTGTCGTAGTGAAGATGATTCGGCCCCGTGTAGAGCTTCAGGCGTTCCTGGAACGTGCTAGGCAAGCTGGCATGCAGGAGCGGATGCGGCAGGCAACACGGGAGACGTGCTGTAAATCAGAGGTGGAAGACACTTGAATGGCGTGCCACGGAAAGCGTGTGCGAGTAGAGGCCGTACGCGCGATTTGAAGTGCACGGCACGGTGCAGCACTGATCCCTGCTCACGGGAGGCGCCATTTGATCGTGTGCTTCTCCAGCCCGAATTTCGTGGAGGAGAGAGTGCCGAGGGGACGAGGTGAGCCCCCGATGCTCGCCGCGCCTGCGCCGGAGGTCAGCAGGACGGGGGGAGATCCTCGAGACACGACGGCGCTGAAGACGCACCATCGGCGCAACGGGTGGTGCAGCCGGGGAGGGGGGGGAGCCAGGAAAGCGGAAGGGCGACGACTCATAATCTCCTGCCGCAGCGGACGCCAGCCCGTCGCCCTCAGCAGCGCGGACGCCTGGCGCCCGCTGTGAGAGGCGCAAGAGCAGGCACCCGCCAACCATCCCTGGGATACCCTTAGGTCGGGCATGTCCCCCTACAGGCGAATTCTAGGATAAAACTTAAAAATACTATTAACAAATAACAAACAAAAATCAAATAGTCAAAAATAGTCCAAAAATCGTCCCTGGACTATTTCTTAACTCTTTATGAATATTCCCCCTGTCGAGGGACAGGCCCGACTTCAGCCTACGCCCGCAGTTCTCTGGAGGCCTCCACCGGCCTCTGGAGGCCAAACAACAGAAAAAAGCCTCGAGCCTCGAGCCTCGAGCCTCGACCCTCCACAGCAGCCAGAGACAGAGGAACGAGGACGAGGAGGAGGAGGAGGAGGAGGAGGACGTGGAGCAGCCCCCCCTTTCAGTTGTGGCGCCACCTTTACAAACCAGCCCTGCCTCCCTACTTACTTCTCGAGGCAGGGCTGGGGACGGCTTCAGGTCTACGACCAAGTCCGCCGTGAGCAGCAGCAGCAGCAGCAGCAGCAGGTGGACCAGAGTAAACCCGAGATGCATCAACGATGCTGAAGCACACCCTCCTGTCCCAAGCTCCCTGACGATAAGTCCCCGCAAGCCCTCCTGCTCACGACAAAAAAAGCGCCCTCTTGAAAGGCCAGCGCCGCACGGCGAGAGCTCTGGTCAGAAAAAGAGGACGTGTCCAACGAGATCCCCCTTTTGGAAAAGGACCGACCCCCATAATAACCACCCCAACACGCGGAGCCCTTTACTAAACGCTCCCACTGAGGCAATCCAGCAGGGCAAGGCTGTTTAGTAAACGCCCAAGGCCGTTTAGTAAACGCCACTTGTCCGGCCCGGGTGGATTTTCCTCCCTTGTGAAGTGTCCAAAGAGATCCCCCTCCTTTTCGCAAAAGAGCAGCCATGCAGCTGGTGCATATGTGAAGTGAACGGTACTTCGTTTAACGAATCTCATGCAACAGTCAATTTAAAAAGCGCCGTCCTCTGTCCTCGTATGTGTCGCAAGCTTTTGAGAAGAATGCGCGCGGCGCTGAGGCAAGAGCCCCGTTTTGAAAAGAAACCGCTCTCCATCCTTGAAGCTGCTGCGAACGGTGTAAGACGAATGGTGCGCGGCGCTCAGGCGAGAGTCTCATTTTGAAAACGCCCCCGCAGCATGTTTGTAGCTGCTGCAAAAGTTTAAGACGAGCGTGCGCTGCGCCAACGCGAGAGCCCGAGTTTGGAAAAACGACCCCCCTCCACCCTGGAAGCAGCTGCGCACTGCTTCAACGAATCTGCGCGGCACGAAGGCGATACCCCATCTTGAAAACGACCCCGCTCTTTCGTCCGCGAAGCTGTTACAATGCTCAAGCTTCAGCCTCATAAAATGGTGAGAAGGTGTTGAGCGAAATGCCGGGCCCGTCCCAACGGCACGCCTGGGGGTGCGACAGGGAGGAAGAATCATACATAGAGGAGAGGCAGCGCCGGCAAGAAGGTCCCATCATCCCCACCCTACTCCTTTCCTCAAGTGCTCCCAACTTCGCCCTTCGCGCTGCGCGAAGCGCGAAGCGCGAATGACTTCGCGTTCTCGCGCCGCCTCCCAGAGGAGAAGAGAAGGGTGAGGAGCAGTCGGAGCCGAACCGAGAAGCGCGAAGCGCGAATAACTTCGCGCCCTCGAGGGCGCCCTTGTTTCCTCCATCTCCTCCTCTGGCTCCGCCTCGACCCCTCCCCTTTCACTCCTCCACCTCCTCTATCATCAGCCCCACGAGCCTATCCGCAGGATGCCAGCTTCGCTCTCTCTCTCTCTCTCTCGCTCGCTGGTGGTGTCTCTCCGCCAGGCGATGTGGCGTCTTCGGCCCGGCCTGGCCGGAGTTTCTTCCGCATCGTGCTGCCAAATGGCTGGGCGAGGTCAATACATGTTTAGCGTCGGCGGCTAGGCAGAGGGTGACTGCGCTGGCAACAAAGGCAGGAACAGGGGTTCCGTTGGAGCGAATTGTGCCACCATGCAGGAGGAGGAGGGAGGAGCAACGCGGCCGAAGGAAAAGAAGGCAGGGTCCACCTAGGCAGGGGGGGGCGCCGCCCCTCCCAGCCACTTGAGCATCGTTTAACCGATCCCCATCCCCACCAGCGGGGGCTGGGCCCCAGTGGCCGATTAACCCCCCTGGATGGGGATATGGGCCGCTCTCTTCGGGTTTCGAGGGGCATGTCCCCAACCGAGGTGGTGAGACGGTGGGGCTCGAGATGTGGATGGGGATGGGGATGGGGATCCTTTAAACGATACTGAACCTAGGCGGGGGGGGGGGCGCCGCCCCTCCCAGCCACTGGCGCTGGGAAGTGTTGAGCAGGGACCGAACGACCCGGCATTTCTATAGGCCTACCACGAAATGCTCTTAGAACCCAAACATGTTCTAAGAACAAAAACAATGTTCTTAGAACGTGAACCCGATGTGTTAAAACAAGACAATCCCGTCCCAGCCAGAAATGTTCTGAGAACATTTCGCGCAGAACACAAAAGCTTATTTGAACATTCTTTGGTGGGCCTATAGGCGAGCCAGAACGCTTCGCCACTGCTTGACAGTGGCAGCAGCAGCAGCAGGCGGACTGCCCAGCAGGCCCGTGCGGCTCGCACCTCCCGCCGCGCCCGGGCTGGTCCTCGGGAGCCAGCCCACGCTGCTGGCGCGGGCGGCTCCTGTGACTACCTACCAGACCACCCCAACCCAACTCGAAGACCCCCTCCTCCTCCTCCTCCTCCTCCTCCTCCCCCTCCTCCTCCTTCTACTCCTCCTCTTCCTCCTCCTCCTCCTCCTCCTCCTCCTCCTCCTCCTCCTCCTCCTCCTCCTCTTCCTCCTCCTCCTCCTCCTCCACCTACCTGTCCTTCTCCCTTCTTCTGCTGCTTGCTCGCCTTGTTTGGCAGGGTAGTGATCTCTCATCGGGTTCCCCCGCCGCCAAGGGGGTGGTGCGGGCTTCAGACGCACTTTCATGTTTAATGTTCCCCGAGCCCCCCCACACTGGAAATGGAAGGCAAATCGGGGCCTTCGGGTTGGGTTGGGGTGGTTTGGTGGGCCGTGATCCTGGCCCGGGGGCCCTGCCTCGAGGGCGCAGCGGCAGTCTGCGGCAGCGCGCGCTGCGGCTGCGCGAGCGGGCCCCCGGCGCGCCCGTGGTCCGCGGGCCGCCCCGGAGCACTGCGTGGGCCTGGGCGAGGTGCGCCAGCAGCTCGGTGCCGCAGCAGCGCTGCATCAGCGCGGCCGCACGCGTCGCGGGCACGCGGGCAGATCCGCCAGCCAGGCATCGCTGCAGCGCGCACCGCGACGCCCCGCCCGGTGGTCCGCGGAGCTGCCCGCCGTCCCGAGCGCCACCTGGAACTCAGCCCCTCCTCGCGTGACCCTCCGGGCGGTGACAAGGTCAGCTGCGCCCCCCTCGCCGCGACGGCCGCCAGTAGCCTCCCAGTCAAGGGAGGGAGGACGCGCTCACGGACCAGGCCTGCGACCTCGCGGGCTCCAGGATCGGGCGGGGGCCAGGACGCGCGAGCCCGCAGCCGGCCGCGCTGCGTGCCCATCAGCTTCACATAGCTAATCATCCAAAAGGCACAGCAGGGCCTTGACGCGGCTGGCGCACAGGAAAGGCGCCAGCAGGTCGCTGTTGTTTACACCGCAGGGTGCGCCGCAGGGTGCGCTTACCGAAAAGGTACCTAGCCCGACGCCGCGGCCTCCAGCGCAGCAGCGCAGGCACTCTTCGCACTCAGGGCGCAACACCCAACATGGGCGGGGTTCGGTGAGCGCTTGCGCCGCGCGCGCGCACGCCCGTGGACCCGCGCCGGCTAGCACGCCCAGACGAACTGGCGTCTGCCAAGGGGTCGCCGCGACGCCCTCCTTTTAAATGGGCCCACGGACAAACAAACAAGCGGCACGTGTGCTATGGCTCTTGCACAACAAGGAAGGGGGAGGAGGAGGTGGAGGAGGAGGGGGGAAGAGGGGGCAAGACATCGCCCCTCGGGGCTCCGCAACAGGGCCCAAATCCCAGGAGGGGAGGGGGGGGAGGTGGTGTGTGCGTCGCGACGCGGAATAAAGTGCTCGGAGCGGAGGGGGCAGGGGCGGAGGTCCCACTGGGGCGCTTGGGGCGCGGAGAGGAAGGGGGGGGAGGTGGTGTTCGTCGCGACGCGGAATAAAATGGTCGGGGCGGAGGGGGCTCTGGGCGGGGCTTGGGACAGAGGGCCACGGGGTGGGGGTCCAACTGGGGCGCTGGGGACGGAGAGGGGAGGGGGGGAGGTCGTGTGCGTCGCGGCGCGGAATAAGATTGTCGGGGCGGAGGGGACGGGGCAGAGCTGCCACTGGGGCGCTGGGGACGCGGGGACGGAGGTGGGGGAAGTGGTGTGCGTCGCGACGCGGAATGAAGCGTTCGTGGCGGAGGGGGCAGTGTGCGGGGTTCCCGCTGGGGCGCTGAGGACGCGGGTGGGCTCGGGACAGAGAGCCACGGCGCGGTGGTCCCACTCTGGCGCTGGGGACGCGGAGAGGGGGGAGTGCGACGCGGAATAAAGCGTTCGTGGCGGAGGGGGCAGTAGGCGGGTCTCCCGCTGGGGCGTTGGGGACGCAGGTGGGCTCGGGGCAGAACGCCACGGCGCGGGGGTCCCACTCTGGCGCTGGGGGCGCGGGGGATGGGGGGGTGCGACGCGGAATAAAGCGTTCGTGGCGGAGGGGGCAGTGGGCGGGGCTCCCGTTGGGGCGCTGGGGGCGCGGGGGGGCTCGGGGCAGAGAGCCACGGCGCGGGGGTCCCACTCTGGCGCTGGGGACGCGGGGGAGGGGGGGGTGCGACGCGGAATCAAGTAGTCGGAGCTCTAGACACCCTGTGCAAGATAATAAACCTGACCTGACAAAAACGGGGAGCGAATGTTCGAACGTTCGTTGCAGGTGTAGCATCACATGGGGACGTCAAAACTGGAACGCTTGTGCGAACAGGAGGGGGCTGCGCGGTGCCCGAGTCAAGGATCCCTCGAAAATATACGACGCTCGCGCTCCCGAGGCGCAGATCCCTCGTAAAGTACACGCGATACGCGCCTCCGAGGCCACGACCCATTGCAAAGTACTCTGGGTTCATGCCTCGGCGACCAGGACCCACGGAAGTGCAGCCAGATTCACGCCCTGGAAGCGCTATTACTTGTATTGTGTGCAAGCGGTCAGTTACCACGCGGCCCCCGCGTCCACCTTCAAGATCCCGAGCTATCCGCCGTCCCCTTGGGGTTCGGTCCGGCTGGCTTGCAGGGGGGGGGATCCGGTTAAACGGACAAGATCCCTCACCCCTCCCAGGAATGCCCAGGATGCCTCCGGCCGTCTCCGGCCACTCAAAGATGCTCCAAGACGGCCCATTATATTTTGAATACGACTGGCGATAACCCCAAGACGGTCCAAGAGGCCTGTAACATGAAGCCCTCTTGGATCCCTGTGGCGCCGTTTTCGGGCCCTCTTGAGCTGTCTTGGGGCTGTGTAACCCGAATTCGGGATAAGGAGATGGAAAATATAGTGACCTTCGGTCCATCCCGCCACCGTGCCCGGGTATTGAGAATGAGACGAAATGAAAGTTCGTTGGGCTCTCTTGGGAGGCTTCTCGCGGGCCGTTTTGGGTCCTCTTGGGGCCTCTTTTGGGCCTCTTGGGGGCCTTTTGGGGCGTCTTGGGGGCCTCTCGGGGGCCTCTTGGGACCTCTTGGGCGCCTCCTGGGGCTTCCTAGGGCCGTCTTTGGGCGGGATGTTCCGATTTTCGATTCGGGCTCTCTCTCTCTCTTGAGCCCCTCTTGGGCCCTCGTGGGCCTTCCTGGGAGCCGCTTGGGCCGTCTTGGCGCTCTCTTCGGCCGTCGTGGGCGCCTCTTGAGAGTCTCTTGGGCCGTCGCGGGTCGGTCTTGGGGGACTCTTTCACCGTCTTCGACGCCGTAAAGACGAGAAAATCGTATATACTAAAGTATACGCTTTCCCATTTGAATTTGACGATTTTGGCCTCTTGGGCCCTCTTGGGGGTGCTCTTGGAGGCCTCTGGGGCCGTCATGCGGGCCCCCTGGAGCCGTCCTGTGGCCTTCCAGGGACCCTCTTGGGCGCTCCAAGAGACATCTGAACACAAAGGCGGCCTGGAGCCAGCGCCAACTCCATTTTTTAGAGGATGTCCCGAGCGAAACGGCCAATGTAGAAACCTATCTTGACATGAACGGGAAGCGCGTGAAGTCGAAGAGCCTGGCAAGAACGTGCACCAACATTGATGTCGCATGTCGCCTAGGCGCTCTTCCCGACCGTGAACAAGGGGTACCAGGTGGAGTTCACTACCCGCGCAAGTTCAGACGTGGCCCTCACCCGAACTCCCTAAATATACCAGATAGGGTTCACTAGCCGCGCAAATTGAGACGTGGCGCTCACCCGAAACGTACGGAAAGAATAAGATTCTGCAAGGAAAGATGAAAACGCGAAATACCGCGAGATAAATGTACGTGCAAGGATCTCTTCGATAGTACAGACTGAGACCGGATGAGCCGAACAGCCATAACATATGTGGACGGCGGGCGGGGCCTGATTCCCGCGGAGGATCAGGGCCAACACCAGCTAGAGTTCACTCCCCGCCTGAGTTCAGCGACGAGGAGGAGGAAGAGGAAATTTTGGGAGGATGTCTCGAGCGAAACGCTGATTGTTCAACGAAAGTGTGTAAAACACATGTGTTTTTCAATATTTTCGCTTCTTGGGCCATCTTGGGGATCATCCGAGATCGCTCCGAAAAGATGCCTTACAAGAGCTCTGTCGGCATCCCATTTGTTCGAGGATGTCTCAGGCGAAACGCCCATTTTCGAGGATCCGAAAATTAGGCGAGCGACTTCGAGATCCCGATTTTTGAAGGATGTCCCGAGCGAAAAGCTCATGTTTAGCAAAAGACGTCTTAAGATACGACCCCCAACATCTCCATTTTGTGAGGATGTCTCAAGCGAAATGGCCATTCTGGGGAATCCGCCAGGGTCGTCCAGAGGAGCGATCTCGAGCCATTCCCCCCTCTGCACTCCCCCGAGTTGATAAATATTTCCCTCCGGGTCTACAGCAACGTCCATCGCGCGACTCTTCGAGTCTAAGCGCGCTTCCCGTCATCCGCCAACGCCCGGCCGGGATGCGATCAGGAGCCCCATATAATTTTTTTGCCTTAAGAAAAACGGTCCACGCTCCTCGTTCCTCATTCGCGCTTCCCGTCATACACAATAACCCCAGGATTCACCATACGTCCCCCCCACTTTCCATATTTTCCCATGTTTTCTAAGGAATCCGCCGACCCCTTGTGGGTCTCTATGCGTGTGATATGATTCCCCCCATAATCTCCCCCCCAGGGGACCCCAAACCGGCGATTTGACCCCCCCCCGTGGCCCGGCCCGACCCCGGACCGAACGCGTCATTGGGGGAGCGGAGGGCTCCAAGAAGAGCCAAGAAGGCACCAAAACGCTCCCAAAACGGTCCCAGCGGGCCACGAGTCGCCGAAATATCGCTCCTTGACGCCCACGATGGCCTCCAGACGGCCTCCGAAGCTGCCAAGACGCCCGAAGTGGCCCCCAAGATGGGTCCAAAGAGGGTCCCAAGAAACGAAAATCGTTCCATTTCCTTCGAAAAAAAACGGCATGGTTCGCATACTCGCCTCTTCGGCTTTCACAACGTCCAAGACGGGCAAAAAAAACCTTCAATATCGCCCCCGGACGGCCGAAGGGGCCCCCAAGAGGGGTCGAAGAGGATCCAAAACAGCCCACGAAGCCCCAAAGACAGCCCAAGGGTGTCCCCAGACGGCTCCAAGAGGGAGTCCAGAGGGCACCTGTTCGAGCCTTCGGCCCCAAGACGCCCCCAGCCTGCCCCAAGAACACCCAAGAGGCCCTGAGGGGCCCGCAAGAGAACCTCAAAGGCTTCCAAGAAGCCCCCAGGAAGCCCCCAAGAGGCCCCCAAACTTGGCCCAAGATGCCTCGAGGCGGCTGGATATGGCGAGCAGACAAGCCAAGATGCCACAAAAAGGCGACAAAAGAGCACCAAGAGGTACGATAAGAGCAACGAAGCAACAGGAACGATGTCGAGCGCCGTTTCATGATTCGGACAAGCCTCGAGAAATGCAGTCCTGGAGGCGCGATAGTTTATATAGGGGTCGGCGGGTGTGGCGTAAGCCCATAATCGACGATTAATTGTGTCTGCGTTTCTTTCCCTCCTGATCCTTCCGCAGGTGGCGCAGCGCGCGCCATGCAAACTGCCGCGGCGCGCTCGGCACCCCGATGGGCCAGGCGCCGCCTGCTGCTTGCCGCTGCGGCGCGACGGCATGGGCCAGCAGCGCGTCCGCGTTGACTTCTGTCGGGCATGTCAACCTACAGGCGGATTTTGGACGAAACTAACAAAAAAAAAAAAAAAAAACTAGCCATGGTCGAAAAATCGTCCCCGGACTACTTGTTTTGCTATTTTGAGTATTCCTCCTGTAGAGGGACATGCCCGACTTAAGCGTTGACGCGGCGATGCGGCCGCACGGGCTGCAGGAATGCCCTGTGCCCTGGGGTCCGCACGGAATAGCTGCGCGGCACTGCTCGGCCCCAATCGGCCGCCGCCTCGCTGCCTTCGGGTTCGCGCGGGGGGGGGCTCGTTGAATTTCGCGCGTGGTGGCGCCACCGCGGCAGCAGCAGCGCTGGCGCAACTGTGGGCGCGCCACCGGGGGCTGGGAGGCTGGAGCGCCACCTGCAGCCGTTGCGCGGCCTCCTCTGAGAGCGGGGCGAGTCCAGAGCTTGCCAGCAACGCGGGTGCTCTCGAGCAAGCACTCATCGTTGAGGATATTACGGCATACCTCGTCCGCGACGCTCTCGCCCGTTGCCGCTGAGGGAACTGTTGCCAGGCACCCTCGTGGAAGCGTAGGCAGACATTAGCGCCCTGTCCCGTGCGCCCAGTCCACCTCCTCCTCCTCCTCCTCCTCCTCCTCCTCCTCCTCCTCCTCCTCCTCCTCCTCCTCCTCCTCCTCCTCCTCCTCCTCCTCCTCCTCCGCCTCCTCCTCCTCCTCCTCCTCCTCCTCCTCCTCCTCCTCCTCCTCCTCCTCCTCCTCCTCCTCCTCCTCCCTCCTCCTCCTCCTCCTCCTCCTCCTCCTCCTCCTCCTCCTCCTCCTCCTCCTCCTCCTCCTCCTCCTCCTCCTGCCCCGGAGGGGCACCCCCATAAGCGGGGTGTCGGGCCAAAGCGCCCCCTGGTGGAGGCGGGGACCGCCGGGCCTTCGAGGGAAAAGCCCCCGCGCCCGGGACGGCCCCCAAAGCGGGGTCCCCTTCCCGGGGGGCCCCCGGCCACGCAGCCTCCCACGGGAGCCTGGCTACTCAGCCAGGTGTCCCCCGTGGGAGTCGTGGCTGGGGGGTCCTTTTTCCCCGTCGTGTCGTCGCCGTCGCTGTCGTCGTCTGTCGTGTCGTGGCGAGCCCCTGGGGTGGGTGGTGTGGGTTTGGTGGTGGCCTGGCCCCTCCCCGTTCTGTCGGCTGCCGGGTGTTTCCGGCTGGTCATCATCATCATCATCATCATCATCATCATCATCATCATCATCATCATCATCATCATCATCATCATCATCATCATCATCATCATCACCATCATCATCCTCATCATCATCATCGTCAGCATCATCATCATCACCATCACCATCACCATCATCATCATCAGCATCATCATCTCCTCCAGGTAAGCCCTTGAGGCAGAACGCTAACGTAACGTGAGCAACAAACATATCATGCGGCCGGTCCGGCATGTCTTTCCGAGTTGGCCTGCTCCCGAGCGGCCACCCGAGCACGCAAGGCCACCAACCTGTCATTGGTGACGAGTGGGCGGAGCGGCACAAGAGAGACACGAAGCGGCCGAAGCAGCTAAAGATACAACGGCTGAAGCATCACTACGTCGAGCTGGCCCTACACTGCCACGCGGCACATAGCGGGGATCCAATCCCTGACGGATTCGCTGCAGGGCGTAGTGGCCGTTATGGCTGGCTGCGGGAGGACAGGGTTTGTGCAGGTTCTTGCACCTATTCAGGGTGAGTGCCCCGCAGCGCGAGCAGAAGACAGGAGGCCTGCACTGATCAGACATGGCCACCGAAAGGCGGTGCCCAAAATGGCTCTCTGCCCCAGCTAACTTCTCGCAGCACGTTGGGGGGCCCTTGAATCCCGGGCTCACCATCAAAGTTGACCGAAAGGCAATGCGCGCATTGCAGAACCCCCTCCTCCACAACAACCCAATCGTGGCACCGGTCAAAAAAAAAATCGCCTGGGCTTGGGCGTGCGAGAAGTCCGCTTCATTTCCACTTTGGGGAAGAAGAGCGGCAATGTAGCTGCGATGGCCCTCGATATCGCCCTGCACTTCACCACCGCCAAATCGACATTCGCGACTTCATCCGCGGAAGGCTGAAGATGCTTGGGCAATGCATGCTTGGCTAGGCGGCCCGCGGCATCACTACCCAGACCAATCCTCTTTTCATGCATCGGCAAAGCTTCAATAACTTCGAGGCTTCGGTGGGCGGGGGTGTGCCCAGCAGGCAAAACGAACTTATTACCACCCTGCTGCATGGCGGCGCGGCGAGCGCCAGCATAAATATGTCTATGCGAAAGCTGGCGGACAAGGTCCGAACCTTGAAGCCTGACGGCACCTAGGCAATCAGAGTGGGGCTGCCAGGGATTACGGGCCAAGCAACTCAGCATGGCCAATCCTACACGCTCGCCTGCTTGAGGGGTCTGTGGAAGACCATCCCGGACAACGCCTTGAAATCTGAGACAGATTGCGAGGCCTTCTCCTCGAAACACACGCCCGCGTAAGACGCCCAAGAGCGATCCCGATTTTAATGTCTAGAGCAAAAGCCGTGTACAACCACATCACATGCCTGCAGGTCCCTCAGGGCCTCCGGCGAAAGAGGGGCGCCGTCTAGATCCTGAAGACCAAATGAGATGTCCGAAGACGACGCCAGTCATGACGATGCAGGGTGATCAAAAATCAATATGGTCCCAAATAAGGCATCCTCAGGGCTGGAAGCACAAGCCTCATCAACAAGCCCAGTCAGAGCCGCATCCTCCCGAGCTTGCGAAACATCAGGGTGGCTGCATTCCCAAATTCTGTGGAATGGCGAGTCGGGCTGCCCGCAAAGTGGACACATGCCATCGCTCTGGTACCCGGAAGCCGCAAATCTGTCTTGGGTCCAAAGCCCACTGCAAAAACAGTTCGCGATACTATATTTTGCTCTCGGGGAAAATTTCCCACTGGTGCAAGCCATTATCCGCATCGGGTCAATGCAAACACTGTCCCCCGAGAAGCCGGCAAGCTGCTGAGCTACGCGCCGTTCGCGATGCTTCTGCACACCGCGACGCAGAAGCGAAGCAACCATGGCGGGAAAGGAGTATAACAAATCGACCTCTCTGTGCAAGTCGTCCGTCCTCCCAACAACCCAACACGAAAAATGCTTAGCTCGCCATCCTATGCGGTGCAACGAAGTCAACATGCGGCGCACCGGGCCCTGGCTGCTCCGCCAAGAGGAATTGCCGTCGACCTGAGGGGCCACCCGCTGGAAGATGCGCACAAGTTCGCGCGCGGAGAACGGGGCCATTGAGGGTTGGGTGTGAGCCCTCCAAACCACGTTGGCCCACTGAATGGCCGGGACAACGCTGGCCTTCCAAACAGGGCCCCCATGGAGGACAACCTTGGCGGTGAGGGAAGGCCCCCGGTGGGAGGGAACTTTACAGAACATCAGGGCCCTCCTAGCACACTGCAGTTCGGCATCAGACACGCCGACAACACTGCTCCCGAAACAAAGGCCTGGCCTAACCCCGCGCGTAGAAGTCCTGCCCTACGGTAGCGCTGGAAAATCAAATGACGTTCGCGCATCTGCTTAGCCCGCCGTCGGAATTTACGGGCGCCTCCCTTCACGCACCGATTTTGTCCTGGTGCTACATCAACTCCAAGACTGGCCGCAGCATTGGGGACCGTGCCCGCCAAGTCCTCGAGAGCCTTTGACAACTTGTTGGCCACGGGCTGCGAGGAGGCGAAGGTGGTGGCCTTGGCTGCAGAGAGCCCGACTTCAATATCGTCTTCAAAGACTTCCCGGAGATCCTCGGCCGCAGCAGCCAGAACTGCAGTGACAAGCTCCTCCGAGCCCGTGGCATACACCGCGTCGCCATCGACGTGGGATGAAACAGTGACCTGTCGGTGCACGCGGACAAATGCATCAAAAGCCCCATCGCATAAAACCTCAGCGAACGCAACGTTGAAGATATCCCCAGCAGGCCGTCCACATTTAGCGACAAGAACGGCTGGACAATGGCAAGCCGCCAGCCTTAGAATGCGAGGCCCGCGCCAGAAACTGCACATCGTGTTCACAATACACCGCGGAACCCCACGGCAATAAGCCCGGTCACGAAGCCTATCAATGATGAACGACTCGTAGTATTTACACCATCCCAACTGAGCCCCCATGCCACGTCCCCGATCGAAACTGCGGCCTCTGCACGAACGGCTCGGGTCCATACCGCGTCTTCTGCACTGCGCCCTGCGCCAAACGACCAAGACTCGCGGCGCGAACTGGCCATGAAGCCATCAAGCTCTGGTCGACGCAGCCGCCCCTAGACCCTGACGAACGAAGCCAGTCAGAGAATGGGTCGGAGACCTCTTCCAAGGAAGGGGCATAACATCCACAACAACTGCTGGGGGAAGAGTCCCAATCGTTCAACTGCTTCAAAAAAGTGTCGCTAACACAGCAATGCCTTCGTCGCTCAAGTGCCCAATGTGGCGCGGGTGGAAGCCGCCCAGCGACAGCGCTGCTTGCGCGCTGAAAGAATACGTGGCCGCACGTATAGCTGGCACCGCGGCCCTCGGCACGCAATCTCAATCCGGCACGCCGGCAAGGAGGTGGGCGCCCATCCGCGCGCCAGAACTCCGACAGAGTCTGGACCTCATCCGCCAAGACGTCAACAGGATTTGCTGAGAAAGTCCCTGGAGCTTTCGACACGACGGCAGGGGCCCAGGATTGCTTCAATCTTGTCAGTCGGCGAAATCCTCTGGCATTGCCTGCTAAAGCCTGCTCCGACCACTCATTCGAAGATTCCTGATGCTGTTCGCCAGCCTCCTTCACAGCTTCGTCATAATCAAAGGTAATGGCTTCCAAAAAAGACTGGGCTCGGCCCCACCATGGATGAGGAGGCTCACGGTCTGGGAAATCCTGAAGAAGATGCCGAAGTTGACCCAGCGAAGAATCAAGACGAACGGACAGACCCCCCCACACGCTCGACTCCTCGACGATGGACTCCCTGAGGCCAGCCAGGGAAAAGCTGCGCTGCAATTGTGGTGCCGAGCGCGCCTGAATCACAAAATCAACCAACGCGTGACGCAACCGTCTCCATCCCATTGACACCTGCCCGCTATCATCCCAACTCTTGGGTCGGTAGAAGACGGACGCCCATGATGCGCGCAAGGGCTCACTTCGAAAGCCAGGGTTAGGAATTGCTACTCCCAGAGCTGCAGAAATTTCCTATTCAGCATCGTCTAAGACAACCTTCCGAGCAGAGTTGAGCACGTGCCAGGCCTCGCCCACCGAACCGAGCCGAGCACACGCGGTAGCCTGGTCAGCCAACAGAGTAGCAGCTGTCCAATTCCGCGGCTGCGGCTTCGGCCCGAAAGGCAGCCCCACTGGAGTCTTAGAATGCGATCGATGAACCAACTGACGAAGATAAACCGCATCAGGAAGCATTACAGCAGAAACTGCCGATGGGGCCTGCTATGCCATTGAGTGCAAGAAGTAACTGAACTGCACACTCGCGCAACCCCAGGCCCCATGAGGAAGAAATCTATGACAGTAGACGTACTCGAAGACAGACAAGTAGCAATTTGGGGCGCCGTGGTAAGCATCCCAAGTCGTCTGGGAACCCCTAACTCCTCCAAGATAGCTGAAGACATATTACAATCAGCCTTGGCCAAAATGTCAAGGCTGCTCTCGCTCAGCCTCTGCGCCGTGTGAAAATAACCACAAAATACCTGCAAAGGGGGCCAACCTTCCGAATCAACGAACGTACAAGTCAAGCGTCCTGGGACAAGATCCCCAGATCCCGCAGCCTCCGAATTCCATCGCAAGCCAATCTGTCGACGCGCGATGACGGCAACTCCTGAAGATAGCTTGCTGGTCACGAGGTTACGAATCGAAGGGCTGCATAACAAATTCGAGCCCAACCATCTTGCGGCACAGGTGGCCTGGCCCACGAAATCCGGCCCGATCCCAATCTCCAGCGCACAGCACACAATCGCACTCGAAGTAGCCAACCTGGTTTCCAAAGTCGACCAGCACGAACCGTTAAAGTCTCGAAAGTGTGTCCTGCCGGCGACTCCTGAGACCCAGAAACCTGCGGGGCACCACGATGCACCTGGGTCTGCAAACCCAGAGCGGGAAATCGGTAACCTAGTAACACGGGGCCAAAAAACATCGGTGAGTGGTGCATTGGGCGAGCTGTCTCCTGAAGCGCTACCCTTGTGATTTGTCCACTTTGATTCGCTTAACCCCCGTTTTGGCCAAGGCGTCAGAAAGGGCCCGTTTGTCCCCTCCTCTCTGGGCCTGAAAGGCCTGGAAAATATTATCAATATCCTCTTCCCCCAAGTCCTCCGCAGCCTGCGGCATAGGCTGGTCAGGGGCCCCGGGCGCAGGTGGTTCCGAAAGGGGGTTTCTCCTTGGCCCGAATCGAATCATGCAGCGCCTGCGTGTATGTTTTGAACGCGGCCGACTCGAGCAAGGCCTTAACATCGGCATTGGCGGAGTTCTCGAGGTACGCAGGGTCGAGGCTGGGGGACGTAATGTCCGCGGACACGGGCAAGTTATCCGCAAGCTCCTTCTGGAGTGCCGCCACCTCCGCCTTGGCAGACTTGACCTTGGACTGCATCTCCTGCAAAGCCAACTGGGCCTTGTTAACCAGCTTCGTCTGCTGAGACACGTCGCTCTCAAGCCTCTCCAACTTCTTCTGGGCCTTCTTGAGCCTGTTCGTGGTGTTGGTGAGCTGCACGATTGGGGGCTTGGACTGGCGCAATTCCAGCAGGGCAGCGGCAAGCTCCTCCTCAACCGACTTGCGCACGGCGCACTCCTTGTCGAGGAAAGCCAGGGCTTTGACCGCCTCCTCCAGGGACTGCACCTTGGCCAGGAGTGGGCAATCATCATCATCATCATCATCATCATCATCATCATCATCATCATCATCATCATCACCATCATCACCATCATCATCATCATCATCATCATCAGCAGCAGCAGCAGCATCATCAGCATCATCATCATCATCAGTCATCATTATCATCATCATCAGCATCATCATCATCATCAGCATCATCATCAGCATCATCAGCATCGTCATCAACATCACCAGCATCATCATCAAAACCACCAACCTCATCATCTTCACCACCACCACCACCATCATCAACATCATCAGCATCACCATCATCTTCCTGTTGCTCCCTCCTCCTCCTCCTCCTCATCATCATCATCATCATCATCGTCATCTTCATCACCACCACCATCATCATCATCGTCATCGTCATCATCATCGTCATCATCATCGTCATCATCATCGTCATCATCATCGTCATCATCATCAGCATCATCATCAACATCCTGCTGCTCCCTCCTCTCGTCGTCTTTGTCCTCCGCCGCCGCCGCCGTTGTCGTCGTCACCTCGGCCGCCGCCGTCGCCGCTGTCGTCGTCATCGTCGCAGCTGGCTGCCGTCGAGGCCGTCGAATCCACCGTCGGGGCCGTCGCCGCCGTCCTCGCCGTCATCGCCGTTGTCCTCGCCGTCGTCGTCCTCGCCGTCCTCGCCGTTGTCCTCGCCGTCGTCGTCCTCGCCGTCGTCGTCGTCCTCGTCGTCGTCGTCCTCCTCGTCGTCGTCGTCGTCCTCGGCGTCGGCGTCGGCGTCGGCGTCGGCCGTCGGCCGTCGGCGCAGCGCTGGCCGTGCGCCGCCGCGGGCCCGCGGCGCACGGTCCGGGCGGGCGGGGGCGGCGCCGCGTGGCGCGGCGGCCCCCTCGCCCGGGGATGCGCGCCGCCCGTGCGCCCCAAGGAGCATCGGGACGCTGGCCCCGGGAGGGGGAAGGTGGCCAGGAGAAAACGCAGGAGGAGGAGGAGGAGGAGGAGGAGGAGGAGGAGGAGAAAGAGGAGGAGTAGAAGGAGGAGGAGGAGGAGGACCTCGTCCCCCGATCCCGCCACGTCTGACAGCGGCGCCCGCCCAGGCGCGGAGGAGCTTCCACGGGGTTGCGCCAAGCAGACATCCGCTCCAGCTCGGGAACTGGATGGAGGTGGTCAGATACAGTCGGACCTGTCTCCGACGGCCCTTGATGCTGCAAAAGTGCACTCGGAAGCTGAACATAGCTCGGCGGCGAGCGAGGGGGGGAAGTGAGAAGGAGAAGGCCAACTCAAAGGCGGCGGGACTTCTCAGAAGCTCTCGCGCCTTCTGAGAAGTCGTTTGTGTCTTTCGGGAAGGCCGAAAAAAACTTCTCGAAAGGTCGGCGGACTTCCCACCCTTCTGAGAAGGCCTTCTCGTTCTCACTTCCCCCCTGGCTCGCCGCCGACTTCAGCCCGGCAAAGGGCACTCGGAAGCTGAAGATTGCAAAACACGTCCGAGCTGAGTTTGCAAGACGTTGGAGGTCTGGGTCGAGCGCTTCCGAACCGACCCCCAGACCTCTACACGAGTGCGTTCTGGCAAGCGTTTCGCAGGGATTCCAGCCACGGCGACGAAAAGCCTCCCTGAGGCCCAACAAGGAGAGCGAAAAATGTTGGAGGCCTGGGAAATTGACCCCCAAACCCGCTCAAAATCTAGCCCTGGATCCCTGCCAGGGTCCATCCTGATCAGTTTTTCGACCCGCGTTCAGCTGCTTCGACGTGGAGCCCTCCTCCCCACACACATAGCCGAAAATGCGTGGTCACGTCGGAGGGGGAACCAGCTCAGCGGGGGAAACATCAAGCTGGAGTGCTGGAGTCGGCGACACATCGCAGATGGATCGGCGATTGGCCCCCGATAGCGAGACCGCACGTTCCTGGGTGGGGCTGGCTATCCGGCCCCCATCGGCGACCAAAAAGCGATGGGGGGTCGAGGCATCCCCCGAGCAGATCCCCCCGAATGTTGCCCCTGAAAAAAGCGAAGTAACCGAAAAGCGCTATACAATGGAGGCCCGACCAGAAGAAACCTTCCACAAGAAACCCAAACCTGAGACCCCAGGACGTCCACTCACGCTGTCCGTGGCAAGACCATCGGACCCCAAGAAACTCAGGGCACCCTGGAGGCGAGCAGGGTGTTTCTTGGCGTGGGTCCCCACCGTAACCGAAAAGCGCTATGAAAACAGGGGCTCCCAACTTCGAGCTCCGCGCTGCACGAAGCGCACGAAATGCGAACAACTTCGCGCTCTCTCGCGCCGCCTCCCGAGGGAGAAGGGGAGGACGAGGAGGAATCGGAGCAGAAACGCGAAGCGCGAAGCGCGAATAAACTTCGCGCCCTCGAGGGCGCCCTTGAAGAAAGGCCATGAGCGTCGCGTTGCACCTTGGGGGCCCCCCTCGCTCGGACCCCAGTCCACGAGCGGCTCCCCGCGGGCGCGCTGGGGCGGACGAAGCGGGGGGGGGCAGCGCAGGGGGGGGAGCGGGGGCGTCCAGGAGGGGCTGGTCACAAAGCATGGCCGTGCGCGGACGAGGGGGAGGACCAAAAGACGTGTTGAAAGAAGAAGAAGGAGAAGAAGAAGAAGAAGAAACAACTACAGCAACAACAACAACAACAACAACAACAACAACAACAACAACAACAACAACAACAACAACAACCAAAACCACAACCACAACAACAACCACAACCACAACCACAACCACAACGACAACCACAACCACAACCACAACCACAACCACAACAACCACAACCACAACCACAACCACAACCACAACCACAACCACAACCACAACCACAACAACAACAACAACAACAACAACAACAACAACAACAACAACAACAACAACAACAACAACAAATCTATGATATCAGAAAGAACCCCCCATCAAAGTCTTTTTAGAGCTATAGGGTTATTGGGCTATTGGGCTAGAGTGCGATGGGGTTATGGGGCTATAGGGCCATAGGGTTATAGGGCTATAGGGACATAGGGCGATAGGGCTATAGGACGAGAGGGCTATGGGGCTATGGGGCTATAGAGCTACAGGGCTATAGGGCTATGGGGCTATAGGGCTACAGGGTTATAGGGCTATAGGGCCATAGGGCTATAGGGCTGGAGGGCTATAGGGCTATAGGGCTAAAAGGCTGCAGGCTATAGAGCTATAGGGCTACGGGGCACCTGGGCACCTGGGCATCCGGGCACCCGGGCACCTGGGCACCCGGGCGGGTCGGCGACGCAACTCCCGGGCACCTGGGCACCATGGCACCCGGGCGTGCCGCCGAGATCGGCGGCGCACCTAACCTAACCATATGAATCCGCTAGGACCCTTACAGAGGCAAGCTCTGATTGGGGAAATCATAATCCGAATAATGATAATGCGAATGATAATTACTATTGGTATGAAGAAGAGGAGGGGCCATGAGATCTGGAGAGATATCGTGGCCCTGGCCATGACAAATACCCACACGCCCCCCGCCACCACTCCCCTCCTGCACGCCCCGGAGGGGCGGGCGGACCCGCTGCACGCGGCCCGGCTCGCCCGGCGCCTCCCGGCGCCTCCCGGGGCGACTACGCAACGGCCGCCTGCAGCAGTCCCGCGCCCCCCCTCACCTGGGGCAATCCCGCTGGGAGCCTCCCATACCATTTGTCGGCTCTTGCGAGTCGACGCTAGTCGACGCTGGGTCGACGCTAACCGACGCTAGCCGACGCCGAAGCCGCGCTACCTCGTCGACTCCCAGACGCTCATGGACGCAGACGGACTTGCGAGGGCATACAAGGCTCCCATGATTTGCTGCGGAACCCCCGCACCTGGGGCACACGCCAACATGGATCACGGATCCCCGTGGAAGCAAGACCCGTTGCTGATCCACCCGTCTATCCCTGAGATCTGGCAACGCAAACACATTGTGACACCGCCATCATCACGACAGGAGCCCTAAAACCCATCTGGCTGCGGCATTCTTCGAGCCGGATCAATTTGTGTTGGTCCCGGGACCCAAAACCGTACGAAAAAGCCTGGCAAAAGAACTGCACTGCCCTGATCTCAGAGTAGTCCACCCGTCGCGAATCCATGTTTACGTTTCTTCAACCCCTTATCACCCGCCACCTGCTCCTCCTCCTCCTCCTCCTCCTCCTCCTCCTCCTCCCCCTCCGTCTCCTCATCCTATGTACGCAACTCCTCTTTCCCGCTTGCGCATGACAAGATGGGGTCTTGTTGTTGGAGTTCCAGGTCGGCCTGGACGATCGTCCGAAGATAGAGCGCAAATCTGGAAAAGGGAACCTAATGTGGCGCGAGCGCACCCAGCTTGCCTCGCCCTCCTCTTCCAAAGCCCCCCGCCGCCTCGTCCGTGCGCGATAGCCCCCCCCTCCTGGCGCTGGGCGGCACCACCCCACACAACGCCCTGCCGCGCGCTGCGGGCGCCCCCGGCGGCGACGGGCACGGCAGCCGGCCAGCCGCGCAGGGGCGACTCGTTGGAAGTCCTCGTTCGTGGGCGCGGGTAGGACCAATCGGGCAACACTGGCACGCTTCGGCGGCGAGCGAGGGGGGGAAGCGAGAAGGGGCGGGCCTTCTTCAAGTCCCCCGGCCTTCTGAGAAGTGTTCTGAGCCTTACCCGACGGCGCAGAAATCAGAAAACTTCTCGGAAGGCAGTAGGCCTTCTGAGAAGACCCGCCGCCTTCTGTGAAGGCCTTCTCATTCTCACTTCACCCCTCGCTCACCGCCGAACGCCAACATACAGCGGAGGCGCTCTCAGGAGGAACAGCCACATGAGCGACGACCCAAAACGGGTCTTACGCGAGAAGTCATAGCGGCCTCACGCGGTGGCTTACGCGGGCCGTAAGTGCGGAACGCTACACTGGAGACGAGGGCGCTTACGCGCGACCTTACGCCAGAATCGTACGCGCCAATGACGTCGCAGACGATCCCGTTTTTCTGCGTCGCTCACATGTCATAACATGGATAGACCGGCACACCAGGAAATCCTGAGACGTGGATAAGCCAGTACACCTGAAAAACACTCTGACAGCACTGTCACGGATAGGCCGGTCCACCCAAAAGTACTGCCAGGGCAGATTAGCTATACTCTTGTGCTCAATAAAGAATATTACTTCGCAGGCAATTTTGTAGCTGCACTGTGAATACTACAGCAGATAACGAAAACAAATCTCGGCGGGCCTGCTGTAGTCGCGACGTGGCTGCCGCACGGCGGTGGAGCGGTTGCTACAAGAGTTAGCCAGTAGGTGTGGGAAGAATCTGAAACAGGATTGACAGAGAGTTGCAGGGCTAGGGAGAAATGTTGAGTTAAGAAGGATTCTCGGAGCTGCCAGGGTCAGAGAGGATTCAGATGTACGGAGGAACTGGCACCAGAAGTGAAAGGTCTGGAGATGAACAATTTCCAGGGTTGCAGAGGACTCTGAGTCATGGAAGAATCTGAATCAGAATTGCAATAGATATGAATCCGCCGACCCTCTCGGCGTGTGGAATGCGTTGTGCGTCGTGGATGTTGTCCTCGTACGTACTCGTCGTCTTCTTTTCTGGGTCCGTCGCCGCTCCCCCCATCTTCCCCTGGGCCCTCGCCCTCAAGAGCGTCAACCAAAGCGAAATGAACCAACCCAGCCAAAGCGAAATTAGCAACGTTGTCATTGAATCGACGGGAAGTCCCTTCCTTTGATCCCTTCCCCGCCGGGGGGGGGGGGAGGGTCCCGGGAGGGGTCCCTGGGGGTCCCCCGTTTGTGGTTTTACAGAGGGGCCCTCTGTAGATGCGCTAAAAAAGGAAAAGGGCGCCACGACGGAGCCCAAGAACGCCTAAGGACGGCCAAACGGGGCCCCTCAGACGGGTCAAAAGAGCCCCACAAGTTCTTTCAAGAAGGCCTGGAGAGGCCATTTTCGTTCATTTTCGGAGAAGGGTTTTGTCCCCGCCCTCTCCCTCCCATTTCCGTCGAGAGCCGAGGCCTCCAGAATTGGTTGTTCCTACTCGCTTCTTCTCGCTGCTCCCCCACTAATCCTTCTCCTCATCATCCTCCTCCTGCTCCTCCTCCTCCTCTTCATCATCCTCCTCCTCCTCCTCCTCCTCTTCCTCCTCCTCCTCCTCCTCCTCCTCCTCCTCCTCCTCCTCCGCCTCCGCATTCCTCTCGCTGCTCCCCCACTCATCATCCTCCTCCTCCTCCTCCTCCTCCTCCTCCTCCTCCTCCTCCTCCTCCTCCTCCTCCCCCTCCTCCGTAGCCATTTTGGCTCAAGTCCGTAGCGTGGCCCAAGCGTCAGCAGCGGACGTGAGCATTCTGGCAAGGGGGCGCCTCAGAGGTGCACGCGGCCCCAACAGCTCTCCTGGCGTTTGCCAGGCATACTAACGTACCTTTCTTGTTCTTGCCAGCCACGGCACGCCGATGGGAACGGATGATTTGCTCTCAGCCCCTTGGCGAGCGGACGGGTCGACGAATAAGAAAGCCACTGTTGTACGACGCAAGCTACACAGGCCCCCAGCCTCAGGGCCCACGTGGCGATGTGGTCAGTGCGGATGTGCACGCAACGAGGAGAGATGGCAGTGGTGCAAACATTGTTTTTCATATCGCACACCAGAACCAGGATGGACCCAGCCGCAGCACTGGCCGTCTTGGGCAGGCAAGTCGTGGTCAGGATCAGACAAGTCGTGGAATGACAGCCGTCAGGGTTCAGAGCACCGTCTGCCGCTGGCCGCCGGCCTCCAGCCAGGGCCGAACTCCTCCACGCCAGCACTGGCTTGGACGAATCTTGATGGCCTGGATGCTGCTGAGTTGGGTTCTCTGCTGGCCATCGCCAACAAGACGGGTGACAAGAACTTGGCCACGCGAGTTCAGGCACGCATCACCACCCTGGCAAAGCCTGCTCCCCCAGTCATCGAGAAGACCATGGAACAGCGACTGGCAGAATCGCGACGTGAATGTGACAAGCTCCTTCAACGGCTCTCTCGTGAACTGGATAAGCACGACAAGTGGAAGGCCCAGCTGCAGGAGCACGAGGACTACATCATGGGCCTTCGTGCAGAGTTGGAGATCATGGACACCCAGCACGCTGAGCTCGCCCGCAAGCTTGCGGCCACGGGCAAAGCTGCCACTCCTGAACCTGGACCTGCGCCTGCGCGGATCAAGCTGGAGGACCTCGTTTCTGGCAAGGTGGGCACCCTGGACTTCGACCTGGGCCTCCTTTCAGACATGCCTGAAGGATTGGAGCTGGACGAGGAGGATCGTCTACGGATCGAAGAACGTACCACACAGTTGCGGGAGCTCCTTTCCACGAAGGCCAAGGATCTTTTCTCCTCAGCGCTGGACGAGGCCAAGCGCGTGGTCCAGGAGCATGAATCACAGAAGACACGGCTACTCGCCAAACGTCGGCGCGTGCAGGATGTTGAGGACATGGAACCCCAGTCCAAGCCTGGAGGTGCAGAGGGTTCCCAGCCAGAGACAGCTAGTGCTGGTGGTGATGGCGCAGAGACCACGTCCGAGCCCCAGGGCCAAGGCTCAGAGGGACAGGTCTCCCGACCAGAGCAGCAGGCACAGTTCGCCTCTGTCCGCGAGCGATTGGCCAAGTTCGAGCGCAGGGGGGGCCCCAACCATGAGGGCCCAGCAGCTACCTGATTGTGGGACATCTGTGTCAATTGGTGTGCTCAAGCTCATCTCGCGCACACCGCCCTTCCAATGCTACCCAGGCACGGACATTCCCTTTGGATGTGCATACCATGTTCTTGCTCACGCATGTGCTCCCTCTGGTCGAGCTATGTGGTCTGACAAATTCTGCTACGAAGCGCTAGACACAATTCAGAAGGTTCGAGCTATGATGGACTGGGCCCCTCATTCGCGTTCTGACGTGGTGACGGGGACCCCTTCGACGTGTACACCGAGTTCTATGCCGTCCTGGACAGCGTTCAGCACGGCTTCGGCGGGGGCGAGCCCGCCTGGCGCCACAGGCGCTACGGATACTCAGAAGAGCCGCGTCCTTCCTGGGACATCGCCTTCCACACGGTCAGTTACTGAGACGGCAGGAGGGCTTCAGGCGTCAGAACGTAAATCCTGGGCTGCCCAGAGCAGTGCAGGTTCACAGTCGCACCTGTGCTTTCCACCCGCCAGGGCACCCTCTCCACAGGAGGCGGGGGTCTCAGCGCGAGTGGGTGGGGGCACAGGAGTTTGCTGGACTCGCCTACCTTGGGAGGCTGGCAACGTTGGATATGACGAGACGGCTGCCGAGTCACCACAGGCCATGGGCCTGCCGCCTGCTGACGAGACCAGAGCGATGGCAGTTCAAGACTATGCAGATATGCGAGCTGACCTCAGAGAATGGGCAGCGGCTTGGTTTGACATACATCTTGGGCTAAACGCAGGAAGTGGTGATTGGCGGCTTTGGTGCGAGGCGTTTCTGCACACGATACTTGAGCGACAAGGGAACGAGCCCTTGCGCCGTTTGTTGCAGGCTTGGTTTCCAGGCCGCACCTTGCAATCTGTCATGGAAGAACTATGCGAGTCGGCATGGAGGCAGTCTGAGCCCAGGCGCGTGGCCTTCCTTGAGCGGCTTCGTACGGCGCCCATTGAGAGGCGTGTACAGCTGCAGCGCCGCCATTGGGCGCACTTGGATGAGCTGAGAGCCATGTTCAGGAGGCTTTTGGGCTCGACTTCCCCTACGGTGCGGCTTCCTCGCTCCAGACAGCCCGACACAGAGGATGATCAGGCAGACGTTGACGCTTGCATTGCTCACCTGGTGATGTTGGCGGATGCGGAGACCAGCCTGGGACAGGCCAATCAAAGTACAGTTCCACACGCCATGCAACATAATTCTTCGGAGGCTCCAGACGTTTATCAGTGTGCTCCTCTGCCTGCGGACGGAGTTCGAGCTGCTCGGTGTGCTGACTTGGACGATCCAGACGCTGACCCCTTCGCCAACCTGGATGACCAGTTCGGGGACGAGGGGGAGCTTTGTACTGTGGAATCTAACATCGGATGCAGGCCTGACGCCATAGGCTCCAGCCCCACCCCGTCTCGGGATGTTTACCTTGGAGGCCCTGAGCCTGCGATCTTGGGTGTCTTGGGGAACTCCTCGTCGAGTCTGCCTATGCTGGATGCCGCTCGACCTCGGGACTGCAATGCGGAGTCAGAAACGCAGCAACGTGTCAGACAGACCCACGCTGGTGACAGCGCGCCCACACACGAAGAGCAAGCAGTTCTGCAGCACTGTACGTCCGACGAGCATGTGACGCTGCTCTTCGCGAACATCACCGAATGGGGCGCTAAGGTTCGCAGCTTTGTGAACAGTCACAAGCACACCTACGCCATCGTGGGGCTGGTCGAGACGCATGTCCCCGACACCAAGTGCGCCCACTGGAAAGAGGAACTCAGGAAGGACGGGTGGAGGCTCTCGTTCAAGGCAGGCTTTGCTTCTGGGAGGTCGGACTCAGGCATCTCGGCAGGGGAGTGGCTCCTCACGCGCTGTCACTTGGCCGCTACACAGTTTGATCGACTGAGGGACCAGGCGATTGCCGACTCGCGCATGGATCCCTTTAAAGGCTTCTCGGCCACCACGCTACACCTCAAGTCGGGCAACCTCGTCTACATTGCAGCGTACTTGCTACCGTCACTGGGGATCGCTCAGTACAACAATGAGGTGTTGGTGGCATTGGGCGCATTTACCAAAGCTCTGGCAGATCCTTGGGTGATTGTGGCGGACTGGAACAACGAACCGCAGAGTCTATTGGATAGTGGATGGGTTGACAGGCTCAGAGGTCGGCTAGCGCTTCCTAACTGCAAGTTCACGTGCGACAAGGGGCAGGGACGCATGTATGATTATGCCATTGTCTCTAAGCAGCTTACTTCGGACCGCATCAGGCTCAGGCAAGTTTTAGCTGTTCCTTGGAAGACTCATTGCGCTATTGCCATTGATGTGCTGGACGCCAAGCGTACTTGGTGGCATAGGTCGCTGGAACTGCCAGAGCCGCTACCCAGGGCCAACCGCCCTCAGCAAGAGCCAAACCCAGACAGCAAGCGATCCCAGAAGCGCAAGCAGGTGGCAGATGCACGCAGACAGGAACTCCCCGAAGAGCTGCGCGAGGCCTTCGACGACCTGCCATCTCAGGAGCCACAGCCAGAAGGCCCCAAGGTCGCGTTCAAGTTGGAGCAGGAAGCATGGCTCCAGATCTATGGCGAATTGGAGCAGGATACCTTCAGACCACGAACAGCGGCAGCACAGTTGTCGACAGGTCCCCTGTCGACCTGGAGGCCCACTCAACGCTCTACCTTGGATAATCGATATGGACGATGGGTCACTACCTTGGAGCGGTCTATTGTTGCGGTCAGCGATGTGGAAGACCCCGTTATGTTTTTCGGCAGAGGGCAAGGGTATTCAATTTCATGGAGGAAGATGCGCCCTGCCCCAGGTCGACCTCACATGTGCGACCCTGTAGCCGAATGGTGGGGGATCGCCTCCACGCTGCTTGCTCGAGGCGTGGCCTTGACACGCTCAGGCAGGGACCCTCCAGAGGCGGAGAAGTGCCTCGCGGGCTTTCGGTCCATGGTCCAGGGCCTGACAGACACCAAGCAGCAGGAATTCTTCGGGAAGAAGGCCTTGACCACCACAGTGCAAGAGTGGAAGGACGCTGCCCAGCAGGCGCCGCACCTCAGCCAGACTGAGTTGGAGCAGCTCCAGGTGCACACCAACACGTGGGTCGACCGCGCCCAGGGGCGCTCATTAGTCAAGTCTCGCCAAGCCTTCATGGACTGGGCGAAGCAGATGTGGGCCAAGAGGCCAGGTGCTATTCATCGTCATGTACGTGCTCCTCCCCCTGACCCACTTCCTCGTGAGATCATCAGAGATGGCGTGGACACCGCCGACCCTTGCGTACTCATTCGCACGAAGAAGGACTTTTGGCAGGCAGTGTGGCAGGAGGATAATGACAGCAGGGAGCACTTGCTATGGACGTTGGAGGGATTGGCCAGGGATGCTCGTGATGACCCCTTGCCACCACTGAATGAAGGACAGATTGAATCGATTCTTAGACGACAATCGCCAAACAAAGCTAGAGGAGTTGATGGCTTGGGCCCAGTTGACCTTCAACGCATGCCTCAAGCTGGACTGTCTGAGCTCACGTGTATCCTCAATCAAGCGGAGCTACTGCAAACTTGGCCGACAGCGTGGTTAGCTACTATTTGTGCAGTTATTCCGAAGCCAGCTGGAGGCACGAGAGTACTGGGCATGTTGCCGCAATGCTGCAAGACGTGGAGTCAGGCGCGCAGTTCGGTCACCTCCAGTTGGTCAGATGGACTTTCTGCTTTCTGGGACACGGCCATCAGGGGCAGCAGCGCCCTGAGAGCCGCGATGACGAGAAGCCTCATGGATGAGGCCTCTGCTACCACAGGCAAGGCAACGGCGACGGTCTTGCTGGACATTGCCAAGTTCTACGACTCCATCTCCTTCACCCTCCTGGTGGTGGCGGCGCGGGGGCTCAACTTCCCTCCCACGGTGCTGCTCATGGAGATCCTGCTCTTCATGGCGCCGCGCATCCTCAAGGAGGGCTCGGTCATCAGCGAACCGTTCTGCCCAGGCCGCTCGATTGTGGCTGGATCGTCGCATGGAGTCTGCCTTGGAAAAGTGTTCTTGCATTCTGTGCTGGAGGCTGCGCACATTCGAGCCCCTCAGGCCTCGTTATGGACCTTCGTCGATGACACTGTGGGAAGATCTGAGGGCACCCAGGCCACTGTTGTTTCTGAGATGGAAGGTTTAGCTGAAGCTTTCTCGGAGGGATTCAGACTCAAAAGGCTCACTGTCTCGGACAAAACGGTTGTCTTGGCGTCCTCTCCTGAGCTAGGTAAGCACATTGCCAGAATTTTCAGAGCCCGAGGGATGCCCGCTAGGTTTGCTTCCGTTGGAGTTGATTTAGGTGTAGACACTGCGGCAGGACGTTTTCGGACACGGAAGAAGGCACGCCAGAGAATGACTAAAGCCAGCGGGCGTTTTTCTAGGATTGTGAAGATGCGCAGGCTGGCTGGTTTGAGGAAAGTCACCCAGGGCGCTTGGCGCACGGGAGCCTTACCACAGGCCAGCTTTGGCCATCAAGTTTATGGTATGCCACCGAGTCAGGTCCTGCTTCTTAGGCGACAAGCTGCTCGCACGGTCTCGGGAATGGGCAAGGGCAAATGTTTAACAACTGTTCTGCAGACGGTGCTGGGGGATGGAGATCCCGCCCTGGAAGTGCGCCGCCAATTGGTGGACGCCTGGCTGCAGCTGTGGAAGCGCTTCCCCGCCCTCCAGCCTCGAATTCGACGGTCGTGGGGTATCGTTCGGTCGCAGCTCGATTCGCTTGGCGCCAAAAGGTGGAGGGGCATTCGGGGGCCCATAGCTGCAGTCCAGGCCACCCTTCTTGAAGCAGGATGGGAGCCCAGGGAACCTGACCTGTGGGAGCGACCCGATCATGCGGAGCATGCGTGGAGGTTCCCACGAATGGGCGACCCAGATTACGATTTACTCCCGATTTCTGACCATGCAGACTTGTTGCATGAGTTTGTTTCCGATATGAAGGCTAAGTTGTGGCAAGGTGCTGCAGGGCACGAGGCAGGCGACAGTTTGAAAGAAGGAGCCGATCTCCTCCCCCTGCAGCAGGAACTCCGTCGCTTCGAGTCTCGGGGTCAGGCGGACCTGTGGGGCCTCACCATGTGCGTGGCCTCGGGGGGCCAATGGCCACGTCAGCGCCAAGCCGACAGTGGCTACACGGTTGACGTAACTTGTCCAAGGTGCAAGGCGGCCCCTGAGACCTTGTTTCACAGAATATGGCAGTGCGCGTGTAATGTAGATCACCCAGATTTTAGCAGCACGCAGTCACTGATTTCCCAAGCCACGGCGCAATGGGAAGCAGACCCTTCTTTATGGCTGAGAGGAGTCCCGTCGAGAGACCTCACCTGCCCCGTCTTCCTTGACCCTCTTGAGGCCCCTCCTCTTACGTACTACGGCTCCTCTCGCCTCAGCGAGTTTTGTGTTGCCCCTGGCCAGGACCCTCCCCACATTTTTGGAGATGGGTCGGGGGGGAAATACAGCAGTGACCCGAGACGCAGGCGCTGTGGCTCTGGAGTTGCCCTCATTCGTCGGGCTGAGGATGGCTCCTGGGAGCCGGTCGCGGGTGTCTCTTCCCCCCTCCTGGGGCCGCGGCAGACCGTGTCGCGCGCGGAGATAGCTGCGTTTGCCATCGCTCTGGAAGAAACCACGGGACCCATCATTTATATCACTGATTGCCAGCCTGTCCTGGATGGTTGGAGAGCAGGTCGAGCCCACGGCAAGCTAGGCCCGAATCAGGACTTGTGGTACAGGGTGGCGGTGGCGTTGCGTAATCGGGGGGTGGCTGAAGTGCAGGTCGTGTGGACGGCTGCCCATCTAGAAGACACAGGCAAGGCTCTCAGTGCTTGGCAAGTTTTCCTCACTGCTGGCAACATGTGCGCTGATGACCTTGCGGGTAAAGCGGCTGACGAGGCCTTGCTCCTGTATACTCGCCAGCCTGCCCCCAGTACTGACATCTATGATTGCATCGCCCACCTTGTCAGACGCAGGGCCCGACGTGCGTTGCAGTGCTCACTCCAGGTTGACCCTTGGCAGGCCACAAGGCTCGCCAAAGTGCGGGTGCCCCCTCCCTCCAGGAAGGCTGCTGCCCTGAGGGACACCTCTCATGATTGTGAGCAGGTCGGGAGCAGGTGGCGCTGTAGGGTTTGCAGTCAGATTGTGGCTTCCACCCAGCTCCTCAAGTTTTGTGCTCAGTCTTGTCCAGGCCTGGCCCCAGAGATCCGAGGTCAGAAGTCGGAGTGGAGCCAATTTGTCTTGAGGACTGGAGAGATTTTGATTGGGGCCACCTCGGCCCACTCGTCCCACAAAATCTTCTATTGGCCTGAGTTTTCCCTGCATTTTTGTGTTTGTTGTGGGCTGACCGCCACAGTGGATGGTAGGTGGCTCGCACGTCCTTGCCAGGAGCCCTCCCCCAAAGGAGCCCAGAACCTTGACAGGATTCGTCGAGGCATTTTTCCTTCGCACAGGGGACCCCCGAAGGCGGTGCAGCTGGCCAGAGTGCAGCGTGAAGCTTCGGACGCGGTCCAGCGTGCGAGGGAGGCTCGGGAGGAGAGTGGAATGCAGCAGCCCCTTTTCTGTGTGGGAGGTGAGGGTGGAGCGGCTCGCCGACCCACCAGGATCCCTCACCGTGAAGGCGGGGACTCATCGTCGGATTAGTCCCCGCCTAACCCGTTTAGTTTTGCGGACGCTCGTCCTTTCATGGTCACTTCTGGTCACTCCTCCTCCTCCTCCTCCTCCTCCTCCTCCTCATCCTTCCTCCCCTCCTCCTCCCTCATCCGCCACCTCCACCCTTCCTCTTCCCCCTCCCATCCCTCCTCCTCCTCCGCCTCCTACCCCTCCCCCCGCTCGTTTTCATCTTCGTCGTCTTCAGGGTCGGCGGCACTGGCCGTAAGGCCTTCGCAATAGAGTTGATGTCGAGCGGAATATGACGCTTACTTGCAAGGGTCCGACAGGATTTGAATTCCAGAGGAATTTGAATCCGAACTGAAAGAGTTCGTGTGGATGTAGGTTACAAACGATTTGGAATCGGAATTGCTATCACTGGTTGTGAATATACAAAACTTGATTTGTACAAGAGTTTGAGTATACATTGCCCTCTCTAACTCCAAAGTTCTCTCCAACCGTTGCACTTGTGAGTCCAAATCCTCTGTAACTATCAATCCTTTCTGACCATGGAAAGCAATGCTCCCATTCATATCTAACTCTAAATGTATATCTAACCAGTGATATTATGATTCAAATTCCGGTGTAACCCAAAAGTCACCTCTAATCCTGGCAACTCTGATTAAAATGATTCAGTAACTTGAACTCCTCTCTAACCTCGGCGATACATATTCAGAGTCATCAATGACACACACATCTCCAACCCTTGCACTTCTGACTCAAACTCCTCTGAAACCCTAAATCCGATCTAACCCTGAAAAGTATCATTCAAACTCATTTCCAACTCAAAAAACGATTTCTGATAGTTGCCATCATGGTTCTAAATCTATGTAACTCTGAATCCACACTGATCCTTTCAACTATTACTCAAGTTCCTGTAACCCTACAAACTCTTTACCTCTAGTCCTATTCCTCTATAACTCATAATGATCGTAAACCCTGGCAAGTATAATTACAAGTCCTCTGTAACTCAGAATTCTCTCTGGCCCTGGCAATTTCTCTCCAATCCTTGAACTTCTGATCCCCTACCGTACAAATGCCCGTCCCTATTCTTGCTGCAACTACCTACAGCACGCGCCGCAGCAAATCATACCTAAACACTTGACAAATTGACGCTGAACTGCATCCAGGTTACCAAGCCCCGTACAGAGCCCGATTAAGCCCACGCAGTCATCAAGCCCCGTACAGAAACCGATTACGCTTGATCAGGCCTGCCTGGGCCAGATTGGGCCAGATCAGGCCACCATGGGCGGGTGGCCAGCCAGTCGCGCAGGGCCCACTCCTCTGGAGACCTGAAAAATCCAGGCCAAAAGAAGTGTTCGCAACTTTCGGCGTCTGGTAGCCGTCTCCTGGGCCCCAGGACCGTCAAAGGACGGCTCGGATGCTAAACAGGTCTTGGCGAAACGGTCAAGAACTCCAGAGGCCAGAGACTCGGCCGAAAACGAGTCGTCGGTCTAGGACCACAACAGGTCCGGCAGCCAGCCAGTCGCGCAGGGCCTCCCTCGCGTCCCACGCCGTCAAACCTCCGTCGAGGATCGGGAGTCGAGGGTCGAGGACAAGGAAGTCTGACGGGGCCCTGGGACACACAAAGAAATACATACAATTCCGAGGATTCCCCATAGTTTCCCACATCTCCTTGATTTTCGTCTTCCCCCCCGCTTCCCATGTTTTCCCCACACTTTCCTGGGAATCGACGGTCACTTGTGTCTGCGTGTTCTTCCCCTCCTGGCTGCTGCTGCCCCCCACGGCTGCTCATCGTCGAATTCTTCGACGTCGGAGCATCCATTCTTCCTCCCGGCCGTCCCCCCCCATCTTTGCCCGCCGGCCAGTTCGCTTTAGTCGAGGCGTTGACCTAAGGAACCCTCAATAAGGAACGAGGCCTCTGTTTCCATAAGTTAAACTTCGACTTCCCATCGAAAATTTAAGGAAAACCTTAGGCAAGGTGTGGAACAATTAAGGAACACCGAGCCCCTCCCCAAAGCAAGGGGTTCCTTCTTCAGCGCCCCGACTGTAGTTGGTGCCCCTTTCTAGCTTCTTGCTGGAGCAGAGTTCGCCGCCTCGCCGCTGACAAGAAAAAAGTGTTTTTCCCTTCCTGATCTTTGGAATATCGTTTCACCGATCCCCCTCCCCAGCGGCGTGGCCTGGGCCCCGCTGGCCGATTTGCCCCCCTAGGATGGGGATATACGATATAAGCCGTTCCCTTCGGGCTTCGAGGGATGTATCCCCAACTGGGGGGGCAATTTGGTGGGGGTCTCGAATGGGGAAACCAAAAGGTACCAATACCGCTACTCCCTGGACCTCTCCTGGGGTGCGTTCTGACCAGGATCTCGAGGCGAATCCAGCGGTGGCGACGACGGAGGCCCAGGAGGCCCAAGAAGGGCAAAGCGAGGGGAGGGCAGAGGTATGGGTACCTTTTCCCCTTCTGATCGAAAGGGATGGGGATGGGGACGGGGGTCGGTTCATCGATACGGATCTTTGAACGCCCGAGGCCATCCCCGAGCCTGCAGGAGGCCACCGGCGCGCGGGCGCGGCAGCCTATCCCACCGTGGCCCGCCCCCCCCCCCCCTGCCGAGCACCTCCGCGGCGCCGAAAGCGCCACCTGGGAGTGCGGGGAGGGGAGCGGGACGCACATCGACATACTAGTACTACATGTCCTCCTCGGAGGCGCGCGTCCGACCCGAACATGTAGTATACCAATATTGTGGTAGATCGTTTCCCGAGCGGTGCGGCCAGAAAGCGCCCGCCACGACGCATACACCATGGGATTTCTCGGTGCGTGCGTCGCCCCTGAGGGGGCGACGCAGACATAGTACTAGTATGCTGGGGTGCTGCCGAGGGAGGGGAGCCCAGCGCAGGCGCAAATCCACCGCCCCTTGAGGTCTAAAAGCTGTCTCGGGGGTCTTCTGACCCGGGTCAGTCCAGAACTGGGTCAGTCAAGCCTTGCAGAGTCCTGCAAGGTCCTGCAAGGTCCTGCACCCAAGGGGCAGTGCGAAGGATCCTGCAAGATCCTGCTGGATCCTGCTCCCAAAGACGAGTCCATGCGACCCTGGCCCTGGCCCAGGAGTGCGGGGAGGAGTCCAGCGCAGGCACAAATCTACCGCCCCCGGATCGGGGGCGCGCAAACATGGACTAGCGATCCATGGATTTGGCGCGCGGTCGCCAAATCCATGGATCGGGGGAGGTGCCCTCCCCAAAGTGCGGCCTGTGCAGCCTCCCTCGGCGGCGGAAATGCACTGTTTCCCATGGAAACGGGACACGCCCCCTTGATCCATGTTGGCGATCGCCTGACTGGAGGTCCACAAGTTCTGTCGCTGTGCGTTTCTGTCCCCCGGGTGTACACCAGCACCGACCCTGGCCAGGCTCATCCAAGGGGCACGAGCGGTGCACACACACACGCCCCGCTGGGAGAATAGAAAAGGAAAAAACGCCATGAGGGGCCCCAGCGCGGCTCCCAGAAATCCTCGCGGAGTGCCGAAAGGGTGATGCTCATGGCGTTTTTGCCGCCTTCTTCGAGAGAGGGCGTGCACACCAGCCCGGGGCCCAGGACTGGCCCCGGTCGGGATCGGCGCTGGGGCAGAGCCAGGCGTCCTCGGGCCCGCCCGCGGGCGCCGAAGCCACTCGTGCAAGAGAAGGGCCGAGCAGGGGCGCCGAGGCACGCGGCGCCGCCACGCGGCCCCCGCCCAGCTCAGGCCCCGAGGGGGTTGTCCAGGGTGCTGTAGTCGTCCTCAGGGCGGCGCGCACAAGGGGGGGTAGGGTTAAGTCGGGCCTGTCCCCCTACAGGGGGATTTTCGGCGAAAAATAAAAGATACACCAAAAATTATCAAAAAATAGTACAAAAATAGTCTGGGGCCTATTTTTTGATTATGTTTTGACCGTTTTGGAATAATTTGGGGGTATGTTTTATTGTTCGTCGAAAATCCCCTGTAGGGGGACGGGCCCGACTTAAGGGTAGGGGGAAGGGGGGAGGGCTTCTTGGGAGGAGGCCGCTGCTTCGAAGGCGCGGGCCTCGCATCTCCGCAGACCAGGCGCCCGCGCCTTCCGAGAAGGAGGGGTGCTCCTGAGGAGCCTTCCCCCCTCCCCCTGCCCCCCTCTGCGAGTGGTTGAGTCCTGTGCTTCTCGCGGGCGCTGCCAGCTGCGCTGCGCCGCTGCCCCGGGCAGCGAGTTCAGGAACTTCAGCTCCTCGCCGCGGGGCAGCAGCAGGTCCCGCTCCATCGGCGCCCTCCTTCATGGGCCGGTTGTCCCCCACCACTACCATAGGTCGGAGGGAGGAGGAGGAGGAGGAGGAGGAGGAGGAGGAGGAGGAGGAGGACCTCCCCTTCCTCCCTCCTCCCCGTCCTACCTATGATAGTGGTGGTGGAGAATGGGCCAATCACTCCTGACCCGGGACAGGGGCACCTGCTGGAAGGAGCTGCCGTTGCAGCGAGCGCAGTGCGCCGGGAGGTCCCTGTTCAGGACCGACACGTCCTGGCTGCAGCCCTTGCACTGCCAGCGCTCCTTCTTCGCCGTGACCGCCTCCAGCACGTGGCCCGCCTTTGCGCACTCGGCCCGGGCGCGCTCCGAGTCCGTCAGCGTGAAGCAGCTCTGGCACTTCCACGCCTGCACGGAGATGTGCATGATGGCCTCCATCTTTGCCTGCGCCTCGTCCTGGACCTCGAGCTCCGCGAGCTGCCGGTCGCGCTTGGCAGCGCGCTCCTGGTCGACAACGTGCTGGAACCGCGACGTCTGCTTCCGTACAGGGTCCTTGCGGGGGTCCCCGTTGGTCAGCTGGAGCGCCACCCGCTTTCCGAACTCGGCCTCCAGCTTCGAGAGGGAGGACTGTCGCAGCCGACTGGGGGAGTCTCGCCGCACTGGCTGCTTGCGCGAGCCGCCAGGCTTCACCGGGAACACCTGGCGCGGCAAGCCGACCTCCAAGGGCACATGGACCCGCGCCAGCTGCTTCGGCCGCGTCCTCGGCGTCGCGTTCGGATCCGGGGCGGGTATCCCGTCCGGGAACTGGGCGCGGATCTGCCGCACGAGCGCGGCCGAGGCGCTGCCGCCGCTGGCCGGGCCGCCGACGGCGGCGCCCGCCCCTGGGGCGGCCATGCTCTTGGCCCACTCCATGAACGAGTCTCTGTCGCGCGCCTCCGTGAAGGCACCCGCTGCGGCGCCCGACGCCGCCGGTCCCGCTGCCGGTTCGCGCGGGGCCCCGGCGGCGCCGGCCTGCGGGGCGGGCGCCGCGGCTGCTGGGGCCGCGGCCTCGTCGGGGGCCGCCCGGCGGGGCGCCCGGTTCTCCTCGCGGCTGCACGCAAGGAGGTGGCCCTGGGCAGGAGTGGCCTCTGCTGGAGGCCTGGACATGGGCACCAGCACCAGCACAGGGGGCTGCCTCCACAGGGGGGGGGGATGGTCCCAGATTTCGGTGCTGGTGGTCACCTTGGAAGCCAGAATATGCCCACCATCACGAGATCGGGATCGTCTTCCCTCGGTGGAGACGCACCGCCGATATTGGCGCTGGTGTCAACCGCTAGGCCTGCGACTTTGATGCGCGGCTGGGCCTGCGACTTTGATGCGCGGCTTCTGGGGAGCCGCGGGGGGACCCAGACACAAGCGTGCAAGACGCTGCCATCGCATCGCGCTCGGCGATGGGGGGAAGGGCCCCAGTGGGCCCGCACCAAGGCTCACTTGGCGGCGCGCACGAGGGGGTAGTGTGAGGGGGGAAGGCTTCTTAGAAGGAGGCTGCTTCTTAGAAGGCGCCGGCCTGACATCTTTAGACAAGGCCCGCGCCTTCTAAGAGGCAGGGATGCTGCTAAGAAGTCTTATCCCCTCCCCCTACCCCCCCCCCGCGCGTGGACGACTCACTCCAGCGAAAGGTCACTTAACGAGAGGCCTCCTAGATTCGGTCGGAGTAGATGGGGTCGGAGGATCACGACGCATCGCCGATACATCGGCGATGCATCGTCGAAGTGGGCGATGCATCGGCGACGTCGACGTGAAGAAAATCGGGCTCCACAAGCCGCACTGGCGATGCATCGGCGATGCGGCGCGATACTCCGACCCCATCTACTCGGACCCCATCTGGGAGGCCTACGGCAGGTTCGCGTCGTGTCGACCCCAGCGTTAGTTCCTGAAACCGCAGGGATCGTTCAATCGGAGCCTTCAAAAAGGCCGGATCGTTCAAGGATGGGCCGATTCTGGGCACAAACAGCGTTCAACCTTACACGCCCGCGCTGGGGTCGCCGCCGGTCGACACGACGCGAACCTGCCGTAGACTACCGTCCAGGTGGCCTGGTCCTCCTCCTCATGCTCGGTGTCGGTCGCGGTGTTGTCCCTGCACATTTTGGGCTTTAATCCGTTGGCAGCGACAGGCCTCCCCTTGGACGAAATAGTGGGGGAGGTGGGTAACTGTGATTTCATATTGCTGGCAAGAACACACAATGTATGTCGTGACAATCGTTCTTTGGGGAGGATGGTGTTGGAGACCACGGCCACTCAGGAGCCCGATTCAAATCGAAGTTGCGGCTGCTCGATTACACTCCCAGCAGGTAACACAGAGTCAAATCTGCGACGCGTTTTCCCAAGCCCAGTGGGTACAGGAGGGAGAGGGGCGGCGGTGAGGTACAAGAAGGGGCCGATGGATGTGTGTCTCATTGTTGCCTACCACCCCCCCCAGCCCTCCAAAGCAGATCGTCATGGTTACCTGCGTACCACGAAGCTGATCTCAGATTGGATGGGTACGATCCTCTCCAGCCTCCCTGTTCGCTGCACGACCTTCGTGTTTTCGGACGTGAACGGCGGCTTGGGGGAGGTGCGGGGGCCCGCGGGATGGAGTTCTATTTCGTCGGAGGCGGTTGGGAGCCCTACTCGGGAAAAACATGCTCAAGGGGCTGGCCAACTGTTTCGGGAACAACTTGAAATACATCATCTGGTGGCGGGGAACACGTTCACCGAGACCCCTGTCCCACCGTTCTTCTCTTCAATTAGTGGGAGTGAAGGTACGCGTATCGAATAGTTCGCTTATCCTGCTGCTCTCGCTCAGGTGCGCAAGTGCCACCTCTTAAGGTCCTTGGGTGCCAAGCTGCAGGCCTACGTGGGCCCTCCTCCTAAGGACCACCTCACGATCTACTTCGAAATGCCGTACTGGAAGGGGGGGAGAGAAGTTTCGCAGGTGAGACAGCCATCTTGGGATACGGGGGCGATGATGAATGCGTTGAGATGGGGCACGGGGAGGGCAGATTTTCTGGAGTCGGCTAAGAGAGAACTGCAGCGATTACCTGTACGTTTCTATTGGGACAGGGCGTCGCCAGACGAGATCATCGAGGGGCTGGAGGACGCAATAGTTAGGGCAGGACAGGAGCACTTTACCAAATCACACACTCCTGCACCAAACTACTCTGAAGATTGTCGTCGTCGTCGTCGAGACCTCCTGCGTACACGGGCCAGCCTTCGACTAAACAAAGTAGGCACCACCTCGGAGACATCGCGTCAGATCGACCAGGACCTTAAGCAGCTCACCAAGGAACTCACCGTGGCCCGTAGGAAGCAGGTACGCGTTAGGCGTGCTCGGCTAGTGGAGGAAGCGAATAAAGCTTTGCGTGCTGGCCGTGAAGCTGAAGGTATGCGCTCACTACGGGCTGCAGCCAGATATAGATTTGGTCCTAATCAGCGTGACGGTCGACTGCTTATATCGGTTCTTCCTACTTGTGATGAATGGATGCAGGTGTGGCAGGAGCCAGGGATGGGAGGGGTATGCCTGCTGAACTCTTGGATTGGGGGCAATGGAGGAGCCAGCGGGAGGAGAAGAAGTATGCTGCAGTACAAAACCCAGAAATAAGTGACCTCGCCGCCCATGACATCCAGACAATGCGCAGATACGTACGTAGTGCACCGAACAGGAAGATGGTACCCACGGGCACGATGCCTTTGGCGTTGTGGCACATGTTATTATATCCTAACTGGCGTATGCGTACAAGGGCGGGGGTAGGTACACGCAGGGAAAGTGGATCGGTTCGTGTGTTTGGGGACATTCTGCGAATAGGCTTGGAGAAGGTTAGGGGCTATTGTGCTTCACCACTTTACTGGCATCTTTCACAGGGTGCTGCAATTCATAAGAACATGCCTTTTGGTCCTCGTGGACGGCGAATCGTGCATGTATTACCCACTGCTGGTAAAGCGTTAGTTGCTTCTCGGGTGGAAGGCCGAGCTACACTGTATGACCACGGGTGTGTTAAAGGACGCAGACGTGAGAACCCGTTCATGATAGCTCAGATTGTTAGCCACCGTCTAAGATAGGTAAAAGGAACTCATTGCATGACACTTAAGGGCATGACTAACGCCTTCGCGAGCACCTCCTGGGAGTCCATGGATGTTAGAATGGAGTTCGTACCACACAGACTTATGTAAGCAACGATACCAGCTCTCGGCAGTGGAACTCGCAGGCAGCGACGGTAAGATTCTTTAGAAACACCGGAAGGCGGAGTTATGGGTGATCCTTTTGTTGTGAAGACTTTCTTGCATACTATTTCACGACCAATACTACGATGGGGTAGACAGCTGATGGACGTGGACGACACGGCAGGAGTGCTCAAGGGCACGCGGGGCACTCTCGCGACCGACGCTGCTTTCTTAAAGTGCACAGATGACCTAAACAAGTTCACTGTTGCGAGTGAGGGCATGACGTTTGTGGACTTCACTGAGAAGATTTCTCGGGTCGGCGACATGTTAAACGATTCCCTATATGACTTTGGCCTGGCACAAAACCTTACCAAACAGGAGTTGTTCCTTCTCCGGGGCAG
>CAUYUJ010016792.1:206117-216936 GCA_963575745.1 Prorocentrum cordatum
GCCTCGGGCGGAGGGCCCTCTGGCCTGGCCGGAGACCGCTGCGCCGCTGGCCTTGCCCTGCCACCGCTTGACCTGCTGCGCAGCCTGGTGCAGCGAGTGGTAGTAGCAGACGAGGGTGCCGCGGCTGGTGTCGCAGGGCATGGAGCACTGCGTCCCGTCCTTCTTCTGGCACCTGCAGAAGCCCAGCGAAGGGAACTTGCCGAGTCGCACCAGCTGCGACCCGTGCCCAATCTTCGCACACAACCTGGTATCGTCTGCGGCCTTCTTCGCGTCGCGGGCGCCCTCGCCCATCAAGACCGGGTTCAGAATGGCGAATGCAGATCCCTTGTCGACCTTCAACTCAGGATCTGTCTCCCACGCCTCGAACGCGTCTCCGAAAAGCATAAGCTTGAGGAGCCGCGGCTGCGGCCAGGAGAAATCCGTCAGCGTCCAGTGGGTGAAGCGGCTGCCCATGGAGCTCGTCTTGGGAAGCGCCCTCTCATACACAACCCCCACAGCGACGACGTCCTCGGAGCAGTCTGCGGCAGAGCTCAGTCTCTCGAAGCGCGTGAAGCGCTTCCCGCTCATCAGCTGCTCCCAGCGCTCCTTCCGCATGCTCCACCTCAGGTCGAATATTTTTATGGGTCATTCCCTGGACCTCCTGAGCCACGCCATCTGCGCCACACTCGAGTCAGCCTGAGCCTGCTCGCCGCGATCCGAGGCCACCCGACGGGCTGCCCGAGACAGTCCGGAGCTGTCCGAGGCGATCCGGGGTCACCGAGGGGACGCCCCCCAGCGCGGGGGGGGGCGTGGGGGGCCCAAACCCCCGACGTCGTGATTTTTTCAACACGGGGTTCCTGGAAGTCTCGACCCCTTCCCCGGGACCGGAGTTGCATCCTGAGGCGCTTCTTGACGCTCCCGGGGCCCGGTGGGGGCCCCTGGAGGCCGAGAGCTGCGAAAAACCTCTGTCGTGATCTTTGTCAATGCGTTGGATCTCTGGGGGAGGGGGGGGGCGCAAGTTATGCGCGGCGACACCCCGCGAGGCGGAGGCCCGAGAACGGGTCCACGAAGTCGGCGCACCTGGCGGCGCTTCCGCGCGCGCGCGGGGGCGGGGGCGCCGGCACGCCGGGGCCGGGAGGAGCAGGAGGAGGAGGAGGAGGATGCGGAGGACGACGACGACGCCGACGCCGACGACGACGACGAAGAAGAGAAGCAGGGAGAGAGGGAGCGAGGGAGGGAGAGAAAAGAAAGGGAGAGAGGGAGGGAAGGAAGGAGGGAGGACGACGACAACGAAGAGGGGAGGGAGGGACGGAAAACGAGGAGAACGAGGACGAGGGACCAGAAAAAACCCAAAATGCACCGAAGATGCTGCATTGCACCCTTCCGTCCAGTCCCCGAATCACAAGTCCCTGCAAGCCTTGCTGGGAAATACAAGAAGCTCCCCCCCTGAAAGACCAGCACCACATTGGCCCGCCAGTCAAGTGAGAGCCCAAGTTTGATAATGAACTGCCTTGTCTGAGGTTGGGGGGTGAGATCGCAGTGAAACGGAGACCCCCCACCGGGAAATCGGTTTCGGTTTCGTGTTCGTGTCGCGCGTGCGGGCGAGGCGAAGCTGCGCGTGGTCCTACTGTAGCTAGACCGAAGTAGGAGCGGAAGTCCGTTCCCTTCCGCCGGTGGCTGGGAGGTGTCCCAGTTGGGCCGGGCGGTGTCCCAGGTGCCCCAGGTGTCAATAGGAGCGAAAGTCCGTTTCCCGTCCGCCGGTGGCCGGGAGGTGTCCCAGTTGGGCCGGGCGGTGTCCCTGGTGTCCCGGGTGTCCCAGGCGTCCCGGCGCCAACGCATGTCGCTAATTTCATAATTCATTTGTTTCGGCGCCTGCGGCGGGCTTAGTTATCCAATTCAGCTTATCTTATACAATCCATATTGTCCTATCCACTATATCTTATATTATCCAACCCATACTGTCCCATCTCATCTTATCCCACCCAATCCAATCCACCCAACCCAATCCATCAATTCGTTCGTTTCTGCGCCTGCGGCGGGCCAATCCAATCTATCTTGTCCTATCCAATCCATTTCTTCCAATCCAACTCATCTGATCTGCTCCAATCCATCTTATCCCATCAAATCCAATCCACCCAACCCAATCCATCAAGTCATTTGTTTCGGCGCCTGCGGCGGGCTTTCTTATCCAATCCGGCTTATCATATCCAATACGTATTGTCCAATCCAATACATATTATCTTATCCAACCCATAATGGTCCCATCGTATCTTATCCCACACAATCCAATCCATCCAACCCAATCCATCAATTCATTTGTTTCTGCGCCTGCGGCAGGCCAATCCAATCCATCTTATCTTACCAATACATATCTTCCAATCCAACCCATCTTATCTTATCCAATCCATCTTATCCCATCCAATCCAATCCACCCAACCCAATCCATCAATTCATTTTTGTCGGCGCCAAGGTGACAGGCTGGAGATCAGTCAGGGTGGGCATTTGATCTCAATCCCCCCCCCAACCTCCTTATCGCCCGCAGGGCGGTCGTATAGGTAGGTATCCTTCCAGCGACGAAGGAGGAATACGATAATGTATGGTCGTACAGCTCAACGAGGTGTCCACCGAGATTCGCGTTCTGGCAGAGGAACGTCTCCATCTGTGTAACTGCTACACAAGGTTACATGATTGCGGATGAACTTCTGAGCATCGTTTAACCGATCCCTATCCCCACTGGCGTGGCCTGGGCCCCGCTGGCCAAATTACCCCCGAGATGGGGATATAGGCGGCTCCCTTCGGGCTTCGAGGGACATGTCCCCAACTGGAGTGGTGGGATGGTGGGGATCGGGATGGGGATGGGAATTGGGACAGGGATCAGTTCAGCGATACTGAACTTCGAAGAATTCTCAAGCGCGAGCCACATTGACAACGAACCACCCTCCACCCATGTAGCTGCTCCAAACCGTTCAAGACGAATGCGCGCGGCGCGACGGCAAGAGCTCCGTTTTGAAAGCGACCCGTTTTCATCCTTGCAAACGATACGAACGTTTGAGACGAATGTGCGCGGCGCTTCGACGAGCGCCCCCTTTGAAAAAAATGAACTGAGCATCGTTTATCCGACCCCATCCCCAGCGGCGTGGCCTGGGCCCCGCTGGCCGATTTACCCCCCTAGATGGGGATCTAGGCCGTTCCCTTCGGGTTTCGAGAAGAGTATCCCCAACTGGGGTGGTACTTTGGTGGGGGTCTCGAAGAGGATGATGGGGATGGGGATCGGTTAAACGATACTGAGGAACGGCCCTGAGCTCGTGCAAGTGCTGCAAACTCGTAGGACGAACATGCGACAGGCGCGGCGCAAATGGCGAGAGCCCCATTTTGGAGCCGACCCAAGCTCCATCCGTGTAAGTGCTGCAGACTCTTGAGACGAATGTGCACAATTCAAGGGCGAGAGCTCCACTTTAAACCGATCCCCCCATCCGTCCTTGAAACCGCTGCATTGTCTGAAAACCAACACGCGCAGAACGTAGGCGAGAGACCCAGCTTGAACATGGCCCCCCTCCACCGGTAGCAGCTGCTAACGTTTGAGACTAATATGCGCAGCGCAATGGCGAGATCCCCATTTGAGCGACGATCAAAAACGCTTGTTACGCGACATGACGTAGCGGCCTCACGCGGCGGCTTACGCGGACCGCCAGCGCGGCACGCTACATTAGAGACGAGGGCGCTTACGCGCGAGCTTACGCGGGCAGCTTACGCGCGAATGTTGGCGCCGACAACCTCGTGTGTTGGCGTCGCTCATTTAGAAAACTGCCCCCACTCCGTCTTTGAAGCAGGTACCAACTTCAAGCCTCAGGATGACACATGGAGTGGAAGTCTCTGCCCGAACGCCCGGCCAGGCCCTGCGGACACGCTTGGGGGAGGGGCGACAAGGAAAAGTTCATTTACAAGGAGAAGCGATGCCGACGGTGGGGGGTGACGACGGACACCTCCTGCGCGCGTAAGTCTTGGCTGCTCTGTAGAATAACTTACAGGAGAGGGGGGAGGAGATGGAGGAGATGGAGGATTTGATCTTTGCGACCACATGAGGAAAAGGAGAAGGAGGAAAAGCGTGAAGATGAGGAAGAGGAGGTAGGATCATAAGGAGGAGAAGGAGGTGCGAGAAGGACGAGAAAGGAGGAGGGAAATAGAGGTGGGCGCGAAGAAAGAAGAAGGGGGAGGAGGGAGGAGGAGGAGGAGGAGGAGGACGACGACGACGACGATGAGCAGGAGGGAGGAGAAGGAGGAGCAGGAAAGAGGAGGAACTAGGAGAAGGAAGGAGCAGAGGACGAGGAGGGAGGAGGAGGAGGAGGAGGAAGGAGGAGTAGGAGGAGGAGGACGAGGAGGGAGGAGAAGGACGAGGAGGAGGAGGATGGAGGAGAAGGGATCGATCAGGATTGAGTGCTGACGTAGCCTTTTGCATGCACATCGATACCGTCTCAGAAAGAAGAGCCCCCGCAAGGGACGCAGCGTCAGCACGAAACTGGCAAATGCATCGACAGGCTCCCATCGTCCAACCTGAGCGGATCCTGTTGACGACAGGAGGGCCCTGATAGCCAGCGTCGCCCAGGAGGCTGCGGATCCGCTGTCGGGGGCCCATCGCCCATCCATTGGCGATGTATCGCCGACTCCAGGTCGACGTGTGCCCCCCTGTGAGCGGTTCCCTGACATTGCCCCTGAAAATGCCGGCGGCGCTCCAAGGTGGGACAGGACCCGCCACGGGCGACGGCGGCGACCCAGGCTCCCGACAGATTGATTTTTCCTTCCAATCCGTGGACCCCAGAGGCCTCCGTGGACCCCACCCCCGGGGATCGCGCCTCCGTCCCGCGTCCGTCTCCTGAGCCCCAGGGCCCAAAAAAACTGCCCCCTGAGGCCCCGAGAAGCCAAAAACGGCACCCCCTGAGCCATTACTCTCTCATGAACTTGACGGGCCCCTTTTCCACCACCGCTACCATATCCAGGAGGGAGGAGGAGGAGGAGGAGGAGGAGGAAGAGGAGGAGGAGGAGGAGGAGGAGGAGGGGGAGGAGGAGAAGGAGGAGAAGGTTGCCCCCCGGTTTTGGTGTTCATACCTCCACTCCGTGGAGGCAGGTCGGGACTATCGGAGCATCCCTGGAGCGCTCTCGGAGAGGCGCAGCTGCTGGAGAGAACTCCTAGGCCAGCAAACCGCCGAGAACCTCCTCCTCCTCCTCCTCCTCCTCCTCCTCGTCCTCCTCCTCCTCCTCGTTCCTCCTCGTCCTCCTCGTCCTCCTCCTCCTCCTCCTCCTCCTCCTCCTCCTCCTCCTCCTCCTCCTCCTCCTCCTTCTCCTCCAGGAACCAGAGGAAACGCCCGAAACCTTGGTGACCATGATGCCACTGGCCCAGAAATCTTCACGAGAAGCCGCCGCACCCAGTGGCCCGCCCCGCCGCGGGGCGAGGGGCGGTGGGCTGCCCCGCGCTTGCCGGCGGCGCGGGGGCGTCGCCTGGCCGCCGCGGCGGCGGCGGCGGCGGCGGCGGCGGCGGCGACGGCGACGACGACGACGACGACGACGACGACGACGACGACGACGACGACGACGACAACGACCACGACAACAATGCGAGGCTTTGTCGACAGTCGGCGGCGACGGCGGCGGACAGAGAGGATCCAACTGCAGAGGTCTGCCCTCGACCCCCCCCGAGGATCGAGGAGGATGTCGAGGACCAGGCGCACGGCCACTGCCTGGTGCCCGACGTCCTCCTCCTCCTCCTCCTCCTCCTCCTCCTCCGCCGCCGCCCGCCGCCGCCGCCGCCGCCGCCGCCGCCGCGGCCGCCGCCGCCTCTGCCTCTGCCTCTGCCTCTGCCTCTGCCTCCGGCTCCTCCTCCTCCTCCTCCTCCTCCTCCTCCTCCTCCTCCTCCTCCTCCTCCTCCCCCTACCCCGTCCCTTCTGCCCCTCCTGCTTCCATCTTGCCCTGCCTCTGGCAGATGCCGTCGCCTTGCCTCTTGCCGTTGCATGGGTCAGCAGGCACGTCATCCGGAGACTTCGGCCCCAAGCGGGTACTCCGAGCCCAGGCAGCCGGCGCTTGGTTCTGCTCGATGCCACGTGGACCTCGAACCTCTCGGGACCACGTCTCCAGGGCCCCCGCCTCCTCGTCCAGAGCCGCTTTTCCCGAATAGAGATTCGCTCGAGGTTTGTCATACTGCCCCAAAAAACACAAAAGGGTCCCACTGGTTAAGCAGGAACCGACCGTCTGGGCTTTCCTGTAGGCCTACCACTAAGTATTCAGTCACAAAACAAAAGAATTGTATAAGAACGGAAACAAAGTTCTGAGAACAGAACGCCGATGGATTAAGACGAGACAGACGGCCTCAGCCGGAAATGCTGTGAGAACATGTCGCGCAAAAACAACAGAGGTTCTTAGAGCATTGTTCGGTGGACGCTTCGCCACTGCTTGAACAGCGGGGGCGGGGAGCACGTGCCTGCCAGGTGCTGCCAGCCGTTTCGCCCGAGACCCCCCGACAACTATTCGGGAATCCGGCTCTCGCCTCGATGCCGGCTGCCTGTTTGGCCCGGACGGCCACGGTCCCCTGTGACAGGTGCACGCTGAGGTGCACATGGCGGTGCTCTCACCCCTGTCGCGGCTGCATCTTCTGCTGCTCCTGGGGCCCTCTGCTGGGGAAACTCTGCCGACGGCCCCGCGGCCCGAGACGGCCCAAAAGAGAGCCAGCGGTGGGCCCGCACCACCTTCTGAGCTCCTCCTCCTCCTCCTCCTCCTCCTCCTCCTCCTCCTCCTCCTCCTCCTCCTCCTCCTCATCCTCCTCATCCTCCTCATCCTCCTCATCTCCCTCATCCTCATCCTCATCCGCCTCCTCATCCTCATCCTCATCCTCCGCCTCCGCCTCCTCATCCTCCCCTCCCTCCTCCTCCTCCTCCTCCTCCTCTCCTCCTCCTCCTCCTCCTCCTCCTCCTCCTCCTCCTCCTCCTCCCTCCTCCTCTTCCTCCTCCTCCTCCTCCTCCTCCTCCTCCTCCTCCTCCTCCTCCTCCGCCTCCTCCTCCTCCTCCTCCTCCTCCCTCCTCCTCCTCCTCCTCCTCCTCCTCCTCCTCTCCTCCTCCTCCTCCTCCTCCTCCTCCTCCCTCCTCCTCCTCCTCCGTCCTCCTCCGCCTCCTCCGCCTCCTCCGCCTCCGCCTCCGCCTCCTCCGCCTCCGCCGCCTCCTCCGCCTTCCTCCTCCCTCCCTCCTCCCTCCTCCCTCCTCCTTTTCCTCCTCCTCCTCCTCCTCCGCCTCCTCCTCCTCCTCCTCCTCCTCCTCCTCCTCCTCCTCCTCTTCCTCCTCCTCCTCCTCCTCCTCCTCCTCCTCCTCCTCCTCCTCCTCCTCCTCCTCCTCGCCTCCTCCTCCGCCTCCGCCTCCGCCTCCGCCTCCGCCTCCGCCTCCGCCTCCGCCTCCGCTCCGCCTCCGCCTCCGCCTCCGCCCTCCTCCTCCGCCTCCTCCTCCTCCTCCTCCTCCTCCTCCTCCTCCTCCTCCTCCTCCTCCTCTCCTCCCTCCTCCTCCTCCTCCTCCTTCCCCTCCCCCTCCCCCTCCTCCTCCTCCTCCTCCCTCCTCCTCCTCCTCCTCCTCCTCCTCCTCCTCCTCCTCCTCTTCGTATTTTTCTTCTTGTTCTTCTTATTGTTAGTATTATTAGTATTATTCTTATTATTTTTATGATTCTTATTATTCTTATTATTTTTAGTATTAGTCGTCTTATTATGCTTATTTTTATGATTCGTAATATTCTTCTTATTATTATTCTTAATAGTATTATACTTATTATTCTTATTATTATTCTTTTTAAAATTATTATTATTAATATTATTATTATTATCATCATCATCATTATTATTATTACTCTTAGCATTCTGAGTCTTAGTATTATTCTTAGTATTAGTATTATTCGTCTTATCATTCTGATTCTCATGATTATGATTTATTCTTATTATTCTTAGTATTCTTATTATTATTCTGAGTATTACTAGTATTCTTCTTCGTCTTATTATTATTATTAGTCTTATTATTATTATGCGTCGTATTGTTATTATTCTTATTATTCGTCTTGTCTTATGTTTCTTATTAGTATTCTTAGTATTATTATTTGTCTTCTTATTAGTATTAGTAGTATTCTTCATAGCATTATTATTCTCATTATTATTAGTATTCTTCTTACTATTATTGGTATTATTATTATTCTTATCATTACTAGTATTATTATTACTATTAATATTATTACTATTATTCTTATTATTATCAATATTATTATTATTATTGTCATTATTCGTATTCTTATGATTCGTAGTATTATTATTGTTATGATTCTTATTCTTCTTCTTATTACTATTCATTCCTAGTATTCTTATTATTATTCTTATTATTATTATTATTAGTATTCCTCTTCCTATTCTTATTATTATTATTACTATTATTATTATGTTTATTCGTCTTCGTCTTCGTTTTATTATTATCCTTATTATCATTATTAATAGTATTATGATTAGTCTTCTTATTCGTATTCGTCTTCTTATTATTATTATTCTTATTTTTCTTATTATTATTATTATCATTATTATTATTAATATTAATAATATTTTTATTATTCTTCGTTTTCTTCTTCTTCTTCGTCCTCCTCCTCCTCCTCCTCCTCTTCCTCCTCCTCCTCCTCCTCCTCCTCCTCCTCCTCCTCCTCCTCCTCGGGTCGCCTACGGCCCCGGGGAAACCGTGCACCCGGATCGGTTTCTGAGGGCCCTTGGGGCCCACGGACCAGAGCATCGGCTGGATTTGTGGTCAGACCGACCACGCAGCAAGTGGTCGCCTGGGCGCCCCTGGCGTGGGGGCCCACCACAGCTTAACAAAGCCAGCCAATCTTAACCAGACAGGGAGAACAAAACGGCCCCTTGGGGGGCCCCAAAGGCCGTTCCCCGGAGGAGGAGGACGAGAGGGAGGAGGAGGAGGAGGAGGAGGAGGAGGAGGAGGAGGAGGAGGACGAGGAGGAGAGGAGGAGGAGGAGAGGAGGAGGAGGAAGGAGGAGGAGGGAGGAGGTAGGAGGAGGAGAGGAGGGAAGAGGAGGAGGAGGCCAAGGAGGAGGAGGAAAAGGAGGAGGAGGAGGAGGAGGAGGAGGAGGAGGAAGAGGAGGAGGAGAGGAGAAAAAGCAGCAGCAGGGGGGGTCGCCTAAGCCCTTCGGAGAAACCCTCCAGATCCGGGACGGAAGCGCGGTCCCCGGGGAAGCGCCGAGACCTCTGGGGCCCACGGATTGAATATCAATGCGTCGGAAATCTGGGTCGCCGCCAGAGCATTCGCCGTCGCCGTCGCCGCCGTCGTCGCTCAGGGGGTGCCGTTTTGGGCTCCTCGGGGCCACAAGGGGCAATTTTTCGGCCCCGGGGCTCTGGAGATGGATGCGGGACGGAGGCGCGATCCCCAGGGAGGGGGCGAGACCCATGGGGCCCACGGATTGGAAATAAAAACTAATCCGTCGGGAATTTGGGTCGCCGCCGAAGGTGTGGCCGTCGCCGTCGTCGCCCGTGGCGGGTCCTGTCCCGCCTTGGAACGCCGCCGGCATCTTCAGGGGCAACGTGAAGGAACGGCTCACAGGGGGGGCATTTGTTTTGATCCGCGGGTCGACAGCGAACTTCTTCCGGTCGAAACTAAGCGGGCCGCGCACAGCTTTAATTGACAGAGGGGGGAAGGCAGACGGAAGGGCCTCACGTCAAGGCCAAGAGAGGGCAAAGCCCCGGAATCAGGCGGTGCCGAAGGCGACGTGCATGCAAAAGAACGCGTTGTACAGAAACCCGGCGGCGAAGTACCGGAACAAGCAAAATGATGCGGCGGTGGTGCCGTCAGCGGCGCGTCACGTACACCAGCCTCAAGTGACCGACAGGGGGGGACACGTCGACCTGGAATCGGCGATACATCGCCAATGGATTGGAGATAGGCCCCCGACAGAGGGTCCGCAACCTCCTGGGCGACGCCGGCTATCAGGGCCCCCCCTATCGTCAACGAGTGGGCCACTGCATCCCCCCTCTGCGCATATCCCCGATCCTCGTCGCCTGGCTTTCGGGTCGCACTTCGGGTTTTCGACAACCGTTCGGGGCGATCCGGGCACCCCCAGAACGCCCCCGGCGAGGCGCAGCTGCTGGAAGGCACCACGACGCCAGAAAACCGCCGAGAACCAACGAAAACTCTTCCAGTCGAAACTAAGCGGGCCGCGCACAGCTTTAATTGACAGAGGGGGGAAGGCAGACGGAAGGGCCTCACGTCAAGGCCAAGAGAGGGCAAAGCCCCGGAATCAGGCGGCGCCGAAGGCGACGTGCATGCAAAAGAACGCGTTGCACAGAAACCCGGCGGCGAAATACCGGAACAAGCAAAATGATGCGGCGGTGGTGCCGTCAGTGGCGCGTCACGTACACCAGCCTCAAGTGACCGAAAGGGTGGGACACGTCGACCTGGAATCGGCGATACATCGCCAATGGATGAGATAGGCCCCCGACAGCGGGTCCGCAACCTCCTGGGCGACGCCGGCTATCAGGGCCCCCCCTATCGTCAACGAGTGGGCCACTGCATCCCCCCTCTGCGCCTATCCCCGATCCTCGTCGCCTGGCTTTCGGGTCGCAACTCGGGTTTTCGACAACCGTTCGGGGCGATCCGGGCACCCCCAGAACGCCCCCGGCGAGGCGCAGCTGCTGGAAGGCACCACGACGCCAGAAAACCGCCGAGAACCAACAAAAACGCCAGAGAACCAACGACTAAAAACCTCCGCACCGAGTCAGCTCCAAACGCTCGAGGTCTGGGTCCCTCCCCCGCCCTTCTACTCCCCCCTCCTCCTCCTC
>CAUYUJ010016792.1:217036-259536 GCA_963575745.1 Prorocentrum cordatum
CCTCCTCCTCTTCATCCTCCTCCTCTTTCTCTTCCTCCTCCTGCTCCTGCGCCTGCTCCTCCGCTCCTATTAGTACGGGTTAGGATTACTCGTCTGCTCATTAATGATATTGGTGTCGTTGTTGATTTTATTATCCGTCTTACTACTTTGACTAGAACTCGCCCGTCGAACTCCTTCGCGCCGGACTTCAGGTCGCGGCAATGCGCCGGCAAGACCTCGAGGGTGAAGAAACGGCTCGCACGCCTGTCCACGGGCGCCGCAACTTTCGCCCCGCCCGGCGGCCACGGCGCCGCCGAGACAGCGAGAAGGACGGAGAGGCCAGAGCTGCGTTGAAAGGGCCGATGGAGACAGAGAGCGAGAGAGAGAGAGAGAGAGAAAGAGAGAGAGAGAGAGAGAGAGAGAGAGAGAGCTCGCGCGTGTGAGAGTCGAGCGAGAGTGAACACGATGCTGAGAGACCATGAGCAAGAGTGAGAGAATTGGAATCCGAAAGATAAGACCAGCATACAGTTGAAAGGGCGAATAGAAGACACACGCCGCGAAAGGCAGGCGCAGGGAACTGCCACCGTCTACTCCTCTTCCTCGGTCTCATTGCTGAGTCGACACACATGATGGCTGAAGGATTGCCTAGGGCATCTCTGATCGACGCCTGTTTCGACAGAAAAGGACCCGCTCTCTCATCCTCTGTCCGCCGACAAGACGCCCCAATGACAACCGCGTGATATCCCTCCCCTCCTGTCCTGGCCCCCACACTTCCCGCCTCGGATGCGACGTGCTTGTCTTCGCTCGCCGCCTCTGCGACCGTAGAGCAGGTGCATGCACCGCCATCCTTGCGGCGCCATGGGCGCGACGACCTCGACGGAGGCGACCGCCGCCAAGCTGAAGGGGGATGGCTCGTCGCTCTCCACCGGGAAGACCAAACGCCGCCGCCGCCAGAACGAACTCCTCGGCACATGGTTCGACGGCGTTGCGAACGCAATCGCTCCGTCTAGGCACACGGCGACTTCCCTTGGTGACAGCACCACGGTGATCTGGACACCACGCTGGATGGCGCGCAGATCCAGCCGGCAGTTGTGGAAACTGACGATTGTGTCGTTGACGTACAGGAGCGCTGCTTCCGGGTGCAAAGCGATGTACCAGAATTGCGCCACGCCGCCGCCGTCAGAGGCCCCGACGACCATGCTGCGGTTTGTCCGAGCGTCTTCCACAGTGCTGAACCCAATGCAGAATGGGTTGGTTGTCTATTGTCCACCTGGGGGCATGGACGCGCACGCAGGCGATAGCTTCATCACCCCAAAGGCATGCCCACGAAACGTTGTTCGTCTCGGTGCACACCGACGCGACTAGGCTGCCCTCCTGGACGAAACCAGGGCCGATGCGACGTCCTCTTTCGGCACAGGCGCCCCGCAAACGCGCCCGGGCAGCCGCGCGGGCTCTGAGGGCGCGGGCAGCGCACAGCCTTGGGTAGCTGCACACGGCTTCGGAACCGCGGCACGACCCTCGCATGATGCACACCTCGCTGGCTCCGTGGAACGCGCGGCTGACGCTCGCCACCGATCCCCACCCAGGAGAGAAGGCCACGAAGCCGAACACGCTCTCGACGCACTTGTTTGGGAGCGGCAGAGAGCTGCGGGAGCCCTGTCCGGCGGCGCCGCCTGAAATCGCGCCAGCGAAGCGCGGTAAGCTCTCCCTGGCCGCATGCGCCAGTCGGTTCGCCGTCGTCGCGGCGCGGGACTGTGCTTGCAGCCGCTCTACCCAAAGCCGATCTGCGATCGGGGCGTGGACTCGGGGGACACTCCGGAATTGCCCGTGGTCACGTCCGCATGCACGCGAGCATCTCCCAGCCTTGAACATCAAGTCGCGGGCGTGCTTGTCAAAAACCACGCGCAGACCGCAAGGGAGGCAGTCTGGAAACAATTCCACCAGGACCTGCACAAAGGTGGGCGTCGCGGGCGCCACGGCCAGAGAGGCCCACCGAGGGACGCCGACCATGGCACACCTGAACTGGAGATCAGCCTCTGAGAAGGACCTGCCGCGATGCATGAGCTGCGGTGCCAACTCTGATATAAGCTCGCCGACTGCCCACTCTGTCGCCTCGCGCTGCCGCGGCTGGGAAAGGCAATGCCACGGCAACGGAACCAAGTGCGGTCGCTGGCCAGCCGCGAACCGAATGGCGCAATTATGTCGCCTCGCTGTCACAGAGATGCCGCGCGGGAACACATGCGCCAGAATTTCGACGAATGCCTGCACGGTGGCGGGGCGCGCGGTGGACATCAGCTCTCGCGCGCCATCGCCGTGACCAGCTGCGAACAAGCGCTCGCAGAACGCCCGCGCTAGAGGAACCTATCCACGGCCCACCTGCCTGCCGAACGACGCCAGCACCGCGGCGCCAGACGAGGCGTCCGACGCTGCAGATCGCGCGGCCAGTGGCAAGAAAATCGGAGCTGCGGCAGCGACCTGCGACGCCCCATCGTCTATCTCGTGCTCCCCGGCTGGAGACGACTGCGCTCGAGCGCTTGAAAACCACATGCGAACCCTGCCACCGGGGCCTTCGGTGGAGTTCCCAATGGGGCCACGAAACCTGTGAGAGATGCACCGATATGCGCGGAGAGCCGCACGAGAACCCTGCTACAGGGGAATTCGGTGGAGCTCCCTATGGGGCACGTGGACTCCTTAGCCCCTGACTCCCCCCTGAGCCCCTCGCCCCCCGCCCCCGAGGCCCCTGGCCCAACGGGCCGCCGGCCGATGAAGGGGGGCCCCTCCGACGACCAGACCCGCGACGCAGAAAAGGAGATGGCGACAGCGCGTGCCCCTGGGGATGTGGCCTGCGACGGGCGATCCCCAGGGGGGAGGCTATCTTTCGCCACCCTTCACCAGGATCGTGGCCTCCGGGGGGGCTGCAGTCGACTACCCCCTCCTCCCGCCCCAAGGGGCCCCCAAGAACCCAGTCAGAGGCCCCAGAGGAGCCCAAGACGCCGCCAAGGCGCCCCAAAACGCTCCCAAGAAGCCACCAAGAGGCCCCCAAGACGGCCCCGAGAGGCCCCAAATAGCGCTCCAGGGCCGACGGAATGAGCGAAGCGATTAAATCACAGAACAACGCACCTTCGACGAATACGACATCATACAACATCACTCAACAGAGCATGACAAGACAGAACAGGAGAATGACAGAACATGACAGAACCGAACATAACATTACCATCACAAACCATTCCTGGGCAGAACATGACAGAGCATAAAGGACAACATAACAGAATATATATATATATATATATATATATATATATATACATATATATATATATGGACAGCCCCCCCCCCCCCCCCAGCACCCATTCATCGCCTTCTTTCTCTTGGCGATGTTCTACACTCCTCTTCCTTTCCTTTCCCTTCCTTCTTTCACTCCCCTTCCTTTCCCTCCCTTTCCTCGCTTACATCTTCCCCTGGCGTCAGCGGGTGCGTTTTTTCGACTCCACTCGCGCGCGCTCTGGCCGCAAGGCTGGCCAACGCCTAACGGCAGCGCACTGTAGAACATGCACACGGCGCCTTCCCCCGAATGAGGGAACCCTGAGCTTGCGGCGAGCATTCTGCACACACAGTGGGCCCAAGAGGCACCGAACCCTGTGATTTCATAAGGATGCTTGGGATTTCTGGGATGTTAATCCCACAAACCCTATGATTTCACAGGGATGCCTGGGAATCCTGGGATTTCCTACCTCCGACAATAATCTACCCAGGGCCCCCCTCCCCCTCCCCAAGGCCGCGAATCCCGAGCATCCCTGTGCATTCACAGGGATGCTTGGGATTCGGAATCCTGGGGAGCTTCAGGGTGGAATTGTGTCGGAGGGTGGGGAATCCCAGGAATCCCAAGCATCCCTGTGAAATGACACGGTTTCTGGGTTTCTCATCCCAGAAATCCCAAGCATCCCACTGAAATCACACGGTTCGGTGCCTCTCGGGCCCCGGAGGAGGCGGACGGGAAGGGCGAGGCAGACGAAGAGGAGGAGGAGGGGGAGGAGGAGGCGGAGGAGGGGGAGGAGGGGGAGAAGGCTTAGGAAAACTAAAAGAAGGAATCGGGGCACGCTGCAGCATGCCACGCAGGGAAAAGCATGCGCACTACACACAGTGACGCGGAAACGAACTGAGCGGCTGCATGGGGATGCGGCGCGAATACTAGAAACAGTATTGCACAGGGCAAGAGGAGGAATATATATGAGGCCACCGTTCGCAATCGCAGAGGGCGGAGGATCACGGGGAGCAGCAGCGGCAGCAGCAAGGCTAGGCAGATCCGTGGGGGCGCTTGCTAAAGCAAACATCATAGTGCCACGCCGCTCGCGCCAACGCCATGCACGGCGACTCCGCGCGGGCACGCGCGCGCGACCTGAGCCATCGCTCACCAGCCGTGCTTCTTGCTCCAGGCCTCCTGCAGCATGGCGCCCGTCTCGTGCCAGAGGTCCTTGCCGCGGTTCCAGTGCGCCCACTGGAAGCTGCGGACCTTCTGCACGAGGTGCGCGGAGCCGACGGCCTTGTTCTTGCCGACGAAACGGCGGAGCTCGCGCCAGACGCCGTCGATGATCTGCGTGCCAGTCTTGACCCAGATCCTCTTCTTGGCGCCAGCCTTCAGCGGGTCGGGGACGTCGTGGTACCGCTTCTTGCTGTACGACGGCTTAAGCCATACCCACTTGCCCTTCACCTTGGCCTTCTTCTTCTTGTGGACGACCCAATCGTGGACGACGCCCTGCTCCTTCAGCTTATAACACCGCGCGCCGTCCGCGTGGAAGATAGCGTTCCTGTTCTTCAGCCACTTCTTCGAGAGGGACGCCCAATCCGCCTTGCGGATGGGCCCAGGGCCTGGGGCCCGACGCTTGGTCTTCTTCGGCTGGAGGCGGAACAGCACAAGAGACTCGGGGGCGCCACGCTGCACGATCCCGCCCCAGTGCTCCCAAATGATGGGGGTCGCAGTGCGGGGCCCCGCGTCGGGGTCCTCCATCTTGCCCAGGTCCACCTCGTCTGCTTCGACGTCTGGCCACTCCACGCCCTCGCCGAACTTGATCTTCGGCTCAGTGGCGCGCACGTGCGCGGCGCGCGCAGCGTGGAGCGAGTTGTAGATGTTCTCGACGGCCTTGTGGTTCCTCCGCACCAGGAGGCGCGTGGTCGTCCGTGGACAGCCTGCGACCGCGCAGAAGAGGATGGCGGACTGGTCTGCCAGAGACGAGAACGACTGGCCCGTGCCCTTGCAGAAAATGGGATGGAAATCATGCGGCGCCACGTGGCGAGTGCACCAATCGCGGCTGCAACGGTGCCCCCACCCGCCCTTCTTCTCCCCGTGGTCCTTCAGAGGCCCCAAGACGCCCTCGCCGCAGTGAGGGCACGTCGCCCCCTCCCACTTCGGCACGATGCTCTCTCTGCGCAGCTTGTCAATCACGAACTTCTCAGAACGATTGACGAAGTCCTTGATGCAGCTCGCCCACGCAGCCCTGCCCCTGCGACCCCTCGCAAGGGCCGCGGCGCCGTGCCGAATATAAGGCACAGTCTTTGGTGGGACAACCTTCTTGCCGATGGTCTTCTTGACGGCGCGGCCCTTCGCAGGCGCCTTCATTGCATTCATGGGCGTCTTCATTGCCTTCATGCGAGAGCGCGGCGGCGCCATGGCTGCGCGGGCCTTGCCCCTCTTGGGAAGCGGGAAGAACCGAGACATCGCTCGCGGTCGCGCGAGGGGGGCGGACCGCGCGCTCTGACCTGATAGCCAAACGCTGCTACGACGCATGCCTGGCCCACGGCCGCGCAAGGAATGCAACCCCCGCAGACGCGCTCCGTTTTTATTATTTTTCTCCAGACGTCGCTGCAATCATGAAAGCTGACAACAGAGCGGCGCACGACGGCCTCATCTGGGGCGCAACGGAATGCGCCCGAAACCGTCGCGCGGTCTGTGGCGCTTTGTAAGGCAGTTGCACGTATGAGAGCGACACAGCGCGAATTCGGAACGGGCAGCGCGGCACGCAGGCGCCCCATCTGGGGCGAATTAGCGCAGCTGCGACCGCGGCCGCATGCGTGCGCCTACGCCCGAGACACACGCGCGCGCGCGCGCTGCCCGTGTTCTGCTGACCATGCGCTCACGCAGCCTGAGCCTCACGCTCACGCAGCCTGGGCCCCGCTGCTCGCAGACGATGCGGCACCCCTCTGCCCCTCCTCATCCAGGATCTGCTCGAGCTGCCTCTCCGGCGTCATATCGCGCTTCTTAGGCGAAGGGGTGCTGAGGTCGATGCAGGCGCCTGGCTGGATCTTCAGGTTCTTCCAGACGCCAGGCTCCAGCTTGATGCGCTTGGTCGGAGCCGCCTCTGGCGTGCGCGGCACAACTGGAGCAGCCCCAGGGGCGTCGCCGAAGAAGTCATGCTCGTCGGAATCATCAGGGGGGCTGGGCACCGCTGGCGCGCCCGCGGCCGCCTCCGCATCCGCATCGCCCTTCTCGGCTGCGTACTCAAGCGCCGCGGCGGCGGCGCGGGCAGACTTCATGTGCTTCGCCATGAGCTCGGCCATGTCCTTCTTCTCGAACGAGAGCAGACGGCCGAACTCCTCGGCATCGCGGCGAACGCTGGCGTCCTGCAGGTACGCCCAGAGAACCTTGCCTGCATCTGGTTTCAAGTACCCCTCGTACAGCGGGTACTTCTCGACAGCGCTACCCTGGCCAGCTGGGAGAAAGTACAGAGCGGTCTTCGTGTTAAGCAGGATGTTGCACCGCTTCAGCATCGCCCCGATCTGACTGCTGGAGAAGTGCTTGGGGAAGGCAGGCAGTATCATGTCGATGAGGAACTGAGTCGTCTTCTTCGCATTGTCGCTACTGGTGACGGCGAATGCCCAGTCTTCGAGCGACGGCTCTGCGGACGTATTGTACTCGTTTTCCCCGCCGAACCTCGCCTGGCCCCGCACGAACTTGGCCGCGCCCCACCTGACATAGGTCATCGCCTGCATCTGTGTCGGGTCGAAGAACGCCTGCGGCGGAAGGGGAAAAGAGGCTGTGCAGGTCCCCCGATCGATGGAGGTATCTCGCACCACGCAGGACGCGCGCGGGACAGATGCGCGCGCAGGGAAAAGCATACATCACAGAGCATCCAGAACAGAACATAAACATAACAAAACAGTGCACCTTCGACGAATACGACAGAACACAGCATCACTCAACAGAGCATGACAGAACAGAACACGATAATGGCAGAGCATGGCAGAGGAACAGAACATATCATAACACAGCATTTCACCACAGAACATGACAGAGCATAGAGCAGAACATAACAGAGAATAGCCCACCACAAAACATCCAGAACCGAGCGTAAACATAACAGAACAGCGCACTTTTGACGAATACGACATAACACCGCATCACTCAAAATCATGACAGAACAGAGTACCAGAATGGCAGAACATGACAGAACCGAAAAGAGCATAGCATCAAATAACATGCCACAGCTCAACACGACAGAGCATAGAGCGCAAAATAACAGAACATAGCACATCACAGACGAATACGACAACACAGCACCATTCAACAGAGACTCACAGAACAGAACACGAATGACAGAACACGACAGAACCGATCAGACCATAGCAAAAGAAGGCTTGTGGCTTGTGGAATGATCTGTATATGCGTGCTACGACGCAACACGACAGTACGAGGCTCGCAGGGAAAACGGAATAAACGAAACGAGCGGAAAAAAGGAATTGATCAAACCGAACCAAGAAAATAAAGGCATGTGGCTTGCGGAATGATGTGCATTGCGTCCGCGCGCGCGTGCCACGACGCAAGACAGCAGCACGAGGCACGCAATAGAAAGGGGATAAACGAAACGAGCGGAAGAGCAGAGGCATCCGCAAACCGACCCGTACAAAAAAGGCTTGTCGCTTGCGTCGTGCTCCGAGATGCGTGCGCGCGCGCGTGCTACGACGCAAAACGACAGCACTAGGCACACAGGAAAAAGGGGTTCGACAAAACAAACGAAAGAAAGGAAATGATCAAACCGGGCCAAGTAAAAAGCTTGTGGCTTGTGGCATGACCGGAGATGCGTGCATGTATGCGTGCTGCAGCGCAAGACGACCGCACGAGGCGCGCAAGCGAAAGGGAACAGGCGAACCGGACAGAAAAGAAGGGAACAAGCAAGCCTGGCCACAACCTAAAGCACGTGGTTTGTGCCATGACGAGAGATGCGTGCGTGCGCACGTGCTACGACGAAAGACTACAAAACGGGACGCGAACGAAAAAAGGGGACAAAACGGTCAAGTCTGGAGAAAGGAGGATAAACATCCGTGCGCGCGTGCCACGACGAAAAACGACAGCCCGAGGACCGCGGGAAAAAAGATACCAACGAAACGAACGGAAGAAAAGGTGATCACCAAGCCGGTCAAGAAAACAAAAGGCTTCTGGATTGTGGAGTGATGTGCATTGCGTCCGCGCGCGCGTGCCACGACGCAAGACAGCAGCACGAGGCACGCAGAAAAGGGGATCGACGAAACGAACGGAAAAGAAGGGGATGCGCAGACCGAGCCGAACGAAAAGAGCCTGTGGCTTGTAGCGTCACCAGGGATGCGTGCGCGTGCCCACGGGGAACCGCGGCGCAGCGCCACCCAGGTGCTGCTGCAGCGCCAGCTTGCACCACAACACTCCGACACCTGTGCACACAATTGTATACTGCAGGTCCGTGCCGTGTCGACCCTGGCGTTGGTTCCTGACACCGCGCTGGATCGTTCAACCTTGAACGATCGGCCGTCTCCGCAACGTCCGATCGTTCAACATCGACCGATTCTGGGCCGCCGTCGGCGTTTAACGTTGAACGTCGGCGGCGGGGTCGCCGCCGGTCGACACGACGCGAACCTACCGTACATGCACGCGCTGCCTGCGAGGACCTCCGGAGGCCTACAGACGACGTCACAAAGTCGTCCCTGCGCGGCTGACCACAGACTGTCCCCCTCCCGCCCACGGAGGCCTCCGTGCAGGGGCCACGTCGACGGCACCCGCCGCCGGAGGGGGAAAAAAAAAGCGCCAGGGGAAAAGAAGAAAGCGCTGAGGCAAAAAAGAAAAGCGTCGAAAGGAAAAAAGAGAAGCGCCGTTCCCCCTCCCCCCTCCCCTGGTGCCCACACAGGATGCCCACGCCACACGCGGCAAGACCCCCACCACAAGCCCCCGCCTGGAAAGACAAAAAGAACAAAAACAAAACAACAACAACAACAACAACAACAACAACAACAACAACAACAACAACAACAACAACAACAACAACAACAACAACAACAACAACAATAACAACAACAACAACAACAACAACAACAACAACAACAACAAAACGCTGAGGGGGGGGGGGAAAGCGCGGAGGGGGGGAAAAAAATAAAGCGTTCGGAAGGCAGTGCACCGCAGCGGGGGGAGAGGAAAAAAAGGAAGCGCAGGGGGGGGGAAAAAAAAAGCGCGGCGGGACCAAAACCACCCCCCGAGGGGGGGGGGAAGAAAAAAAAAAAAACGCCAGGGGGGGAAAAAAGTGCAGTCCTAATAATAGCAGTATTGCCATGCTTTGCATTACTTGCAAAAAGCAAAAGGTGATCCTCTTGAGATGAAGAAGGCGACGATGAGTTCGACAAATAACATCGGCGCCGCAAAACAAACGGCGTCTGGACGAGCTGCGCACAGCAACCGGAAAGAGAGAGAGAGAAGCATTCATGTTGAGTGGGGCCCCCGCGCGCGGAAAGTTGATAGGAGGGCGCGAGGCAGCACAGGAGCCATCCTGGGAAATTGATGACCGAACCCCCTTCCCCAAGTCGAGTTCTTCCGGTTCCCCCGCTTTACTCTAAATACACATTGAGAGCGGGGTAGAAACCGGATCCGCCGTAAAAAAGAAACCGAACGCGGATCGAGAAAATCCGAAATCGGGTCCGTCCGCGCGGACGGACATCGGATCCACCGAATCAGAAACCAAAACAACAATTGGATGCGCACGAACTTCTTGGGAACCGATGGCGGTTATCGCATACGCATCTGCTTAAGACTTCAAACCGTCATTCTGGGCCCAAGAGGAAAAAACAGTCGTCCTGGGGTAAACGAAGTGTCTTTTTCATTTTAGTATGAATCGTATCCGCCGTAGTGTTCATATTACTAGTATTCATAACACTGGTCTTCATATCTTACGGACCAATATGATTTCAAAGTATTGCTATTATTCCCGTTCCTCCTCCTCGTCCTTATCCTCCTCCTCCTCTTCCTCCTCCTCCTCCTCGTCATCATCATCATCATCATCATCATCATCATCATCATCATCAGCATCATCATCATCATCATCATCATCATCATCATCATCATCATCATCATCATCATCATCATCATCATCATCATCATCATCATCATCATCATCATCATGCTCTTCCTCTTCCTCTTCCTCTTCCTCCTCCTCCTCCTCCTCCTCCTCCTCCTCCTCCTCCTCCTCGCCCTCGCCCCTACACGTCGTGCTCCCCCTCCCCGCGGTCGCCTCCGGCGGCGGGCCTGGAGCCGCCCCGCGCGGGCGGCGCCGCGGCCGCCGCGGCCGCGGCCGCGGGCGGCCGCGGCGACGAGGAGGACGACGACGAGGAGCTGCTGGAAGCCGAGCACGAGCGACGGGCGGCGCCTGGCGCGGCGGCGGGGCACCCAGGAGGGGGTTACTAAAGGGGCCCTGGGACACACAAACAGATAGACACAAATCCCAGGATTCCCAGATTTTCCCATGTTTAGGGGGGTTTTCGTCTTCCACCCCCCCCACACTTCCCATATTTTCCCATATCTTCTTGGGAATCGACGATTAATTGTGTCTGTGTTTTTGTTCCCTCCTGGATTACCGTCATCAGTAGAAAAAGGACGCACGGTGAGGATGCAAAGGCCCTGGAAGGCCCTGTCGACGCCTCGTGGGCGGGGCGCGGCCGGCGAGAGCGGCCAAGGATGGGCCGAAGGGGAAGGATGCAATGGGTAACCTTGGAAACTTGTTCATCCACTGTGCGGGTTGACTGCACGTCAACGCAAGAAGGAATCAAGCCGACGTTCGCCGAGAGCGAACGGTGGACTAGAAGCATCTGCACTGAATTGCCTTCCATGCCCACTCCGACGCTGTGGCCGCGAGAGCGGGGTGGAAGGTCGTCGGGGGCGTCGGGGGAAAGACGCGGAGCTTAGGAGAGGACAGGGTGGAACAGGGGAGGAGGTGGACGAGAGGTAGGAGGGAGAGGGAAGGAGGGGAAGAGGCAGGGCAGGGACAGAGAGGGGGGATGAAGGAGGAGGAAAAGAAAGAGGACGAGGAGGAGGAAGAGGAAGAGGCGGCGGAGGAGGAGGAGGAGGAGGAGGAGAGGACAGGAGGGGGAGGAGGAGGAGGAGGAGGAGGAGGAGGAGGAGGAGGAGGAGGAGGAGGAAAAGGAGAATGAGAAGGAGGAGGAGGAGGAGGAAAAGGAGAAGGAGAAGAGGAGACTGAGACTGGGGAGAAGGCGACTGGAGGAGGGAAGGGGAAGCGGGGGCGGGAGCGGGGAGCGCGCGGGAGCGCGCGGGAGCGGCAGGAAGGGCAGCACCAGCAGAGGGCATTCCCGAGACAAAGCCGCCTGCAACGCCCGTGGCGCCCGGAGCGCCTCCACCGCCAGCATCCGTCATCACCGCGTTGCCGGCGCAACCCGACGGGGGGGGAACGGGCAGCCGGACGGAACCGGCTGCGGAAGCACGGACGTGTCCTCCTCCTCCTCCTCCAGTTCCTCCTCCTACTCGACCTCCTCCTCCTCTTCGTCCTCTTCCTCCTCCTCCTCGTCCTCCTTCTCCTCCTCCTCCTTTTCGTCCTCCTCCCCCTCCTCTTCCTCCACGTTGTCCTCCTCCCTCCTCGCCATCGCCCGATCGTCAGCATCAATACAATCATACGCATCAACATAATCAACATCAGCATCAGCATCCGCACCATCATCATCATCCGTCGCCATTGTCACAATCATTTGCAGTATCAAAATCACCACGACCACAATCACCAACGTATTTTCAGTATTGGCCATCAGAACCACCACGATCCACGATCGCCATCATAGTTAGCATCAGCCGCAGCAACCTCACCAGCATCATCATCAGCACCACAACCGTCACCAGCAACATCAGCGCTAGCATCAACACAACGACCGTCGTCACCATGCGCATCGGAACCATGGTCGAGCATCACGAAGATCACCAACAGTTGTCGTCACCGACGTCATCTTCATCGTCATTACCACCATCATCAGCATCATAACCATCAACAGCACCATCACCATCATCCTCATCATTATCACCACAACCATCATCAGACGAAGCATCATGATGATCACCACAATCATCCTCATCATCACCAGCATCATCATCAGCAGCATCAGCATCACCATCGTCATCACCATCGTCATCGCCATCGTCTGTATCCTAAATGACACCATCACAGCATCATCACTACACTCATCCTCATCGTCTTCCTGGTCCTCCTCATCATCATCGTCATCGACATCCTAAGCACCGCCATCAGCCACATCATCATCATCAGCAGCACCAACACCAGTGACAGCGTAACCACCATCACCAATAGTAGCATCACCATCACCATCGGCATCACCATCGTCGTCGCCATCATCATGAACTTCATCACCACCAACATCATCAGAATCGCCATCATGAGCAGCATCCGCCATAGCGGCATCATCATCATCATCATCATCATCATCATCATCATCATCATCATCATCATCATCATAATCATCGTAAGCATCGTTGTCATCGTCACATCATGTCCATGATCCCTGGGGCCTGTACGGCCTGGCTGGAACCGCTCTCCAGTCACCGGCGGCCGCCGCACCCACGCGGCGGAATACAGACGAAACAGGGCGCGTCGGGCCATCGGGCAGCCGTTGCGTCGGCAACGCGCGATTGCGGCCCACCGCCAGAGCCCACGGCATCGGGCGATCATGCGTATTCACGCCACCGCGACCACATACCATCAGCTTGCTGCACCAGGTCCGGCCCTTGTGCGGCGGCGGTGCAGGCGTTCGCGCCCCTCTACATCCTCTCAGGCCCCGGGTGCCCTCCGTACGATAGCGGCCCGTCGCCGGGCAGTCCACGGGTTCGGCCTATCCTTCGTCCTCTTCCTCTTCCGCGAGTGCACTGAGGCATGCAGTTGGGTGGAGAAACCACCTCCGTCGCGGCAGCGGCGCGCGCCTTCCTCGCGGCCCCCAAGCACATCAAGGCGGAGATCATTTTTGTTTCTTGTTTCCTTCAGCCACATTCGACCACGCAACGGGGAAGGACTGACCGCGCCTGGGCCCGGCGCCCCCACCGCGACGGCAGCGTCGTGCGATATACCTCGCGGTTTCTGGCGCAGCCCCGCGCTCTCCAGTTGGCAGCACCACGCGCCACACCGCTGCCATTGCTGTTGCGGTCGTTCGGGGCGCGCCCCAGCTGGGGCACTGCAGCGGCCCCCAGCCAGCGCCGCCCACGGCGGGCACTTCATCGAGCAGCGCTTGATCAGGGAGCGCAACGCTGAGCGCCCCATCGCGGAACGCTTCGTTGCGGCGCGCCTCGCTGCGGCGGGCTACGCCGCGAGCGTCTCGTGGGCGCGCTTCGCTGCTGGGCACCTCACCCTCGCGGGCTGTTCGCGGAGCGCGCAGTTCTTCATCCTCGCCAGGGGCGCTCGCAGTGCTCGCGGGGCTCTTCCTCACGACGCCCGGGCAATTCTCCACGTCGGCGCTCGAGCCAATAATGGTTTCGGAGGGCTGCGCCCACGGAGGTTTTCGTCGCGCACTGACGGAAGCGACCTCGGAGGTCTGCCTCACAGCGGCGCGCCGCGCGGAAACGGGCCCCCATCATCGCGGCGCGCTTCATCGCCGCGGCGCGCTTCGCGGAGGCGCGCTGCGAGGAGACGCGCTTCATTGCCCAAACGCGTTTCGCGGAGGCGCGCTCCAATATCGAAGCGCGCTTCACGGAGGCGCGTTCCATAATGGAGGCGCGACGCAACATGGAGGCGAACCCCCGCCAACGCGACGCGCCTCATCGACGCGCGCTGCACGGAGGCGTTTTTCTCGGAAAGAAGGCGTGCTCCATGGCTTCATGGAAGCACGCGTCGCAAGGCGCGCGTCGCGGGGGCGCGCGGAATTGGCAAGGCGCGCTTCACTTGATCGGGGAGGCGCAGTTCAGAGGCCTGATTCATCATGGAGACATGCTTCACGGACGCGGATTTCGTCGCCGCGCCCACATTTTCCTGGGCAATCGCGTCTGAGGGTCATCATACCCATGGTTCCTCGGACCCACGCTGCCTGGCCGGGGTCGACTTCGGGTTAAGGGCGCAGGGCCCATCTTAATGTTTTTTGTTCTCAGCCGCGGCAGCGGCAGCAGCCCCAGCAGCCGCCCTTGCGGTCGGAGGCAACGACGGCCGCGATCTCGGCGGCGACGAGGGCCCACATTATCGCTTACCTCAGGGGGCGTGCTTCATCGCGGAAAAGCGCTTCATCGGGGAGGCGTGCTCCGCTGAGGCGCACTTCATAGTAAGGTTTGCTTCATCCTGCAGGCGCGCTTCATGGCGGCGTGCGCCGCGAAGGCGTTCTTCATCATGGAGGCGCGCTGCATCTCCAGGGCGCGTTTCACGGAGGCGTGTTTCGCGGGGGCACACGTCAGCATCACGGCGTGCGTCGCGGAGGCGCGCTTAATCATCGAGTATGCTTTACGGGGGCGGGATCCATCATTGAGGCGAACTTCCTCGAGGGCGCGCGCTTCATCGAGGTGCGCTTCACGGAAGCGTTCTTCATGGAGGCGTGCCTCAAGGGGCGCGCTTCATGGCAGCGAGCTACACCGAGGTGCGTTCCACGGGGGCGCGCGTCAGCGAGGAGGCGCGCTTCACGGAGGCGCGCTGGGAGGGTGGCCGTGCTTCGCGGAGGCCTTCTTCATCATGGAAGCGTGCGTCACGGAGGCGCGCTTCATCGGACGTGTGCAGGTTCATCATCTCCATGGTTCCTCGGGCCCGCACCGCACTGCCTGGCTGGAGTTGCTCTCCAATCACCGGCGGCCGTCACACCCGCGCGGCGGGGTGCCGACACAACAGGGTGCGTCGGACCATCGGGCAGCCGTTGCGCCTGCAACGCGCGGTTGCGGCTCAAAGCCGGAGCCCACGGCATCGGTTTATCAGGTGTACTCATACCACCGCGACCACAAATCATGTTAGTGATGATGATCATGATCATGAACATGATCATGAACATGATCATCATCATCATCATCATCATCATCATCATCATCATCATCATCATCATCATCATCATCATCCTCATCATCATCATGCTCATCATGCTCATCATGCTCATCATCATCATCATCATCATCATCATCATCATCATCATCATGCTCATCATCATCATCATCATCATCATCATCATCATCATCATCATCATCATCATCATCATCATCATCACCATCGCCACCATCACCACCACCACCACCACCACCACCATCATCATCATCATCATCATCATCATCATCATCATCAGCAGCAGCAGCATCATCATCAGCATCATCATCAGCATCATCATCATCATCATCATCATCATCGTCAGCATCGTCAGCATCATCATCATCATCATCAACATCATCATCATCATCATCATCATCATCATCATCATCATCGTTATCATCGTTATCATCATCATCATCATCCATAATCATCATCAGCAGCATCAGCATCAGCATCGTCATCGTCATCATCATCAGCATCAGCATCAGCATCAGCAGCATAATAATAAACATCATCATCATCATCGTCAGCATCATCATCATCATCAGCTTCATCATCATCATCATCATCAGCAGCATCATCATCATCAGCAGCATCATCATCATCATCGTTATCATCATCACCGCCACCATCATCATCATCATCATACTCATCATCATGAGCGTCATCACCATCATCATCACAATCACCATCACCATCACCATCATAATCATCATCGTAATCAGCATCATCATCATCATCATCATCGACATGATCAGCATCATCAGCATCATGATCATCATCAGCAGCAGCATCAGCATCAGCATCAGCAGCATCAGCATCATCATCATTATCATCATCAGCATCATCAGCATCATCAGTATCATCATCATCAGCATCAGCAGCATCATCATCAGCATCAGCATCATCCACAGCAGCATCATCACCATCAGCATCATCATCAGCAGCATCATCACCATCAGCAGCAACATCAAAATCAGCAGCATCAACATCAGCATCATCAGCATCAGTATCAGCATAATCATTACTATTATCGTCATTGTCAAGACCATACTCGTCGTATTCCTCCTCCTCCTCCTCGACATCATCATCAACAGCATCATCAGTATCATCGTCATTATCATCATCTGCATCATCATCGTCGCCATCATCATCGTCACCGCCATCGACATCGTCATCGTTATCGTTGTCGTCGCCATCCTAATTATCATCATCATTGTCGTCGTCGTCGCCGCCGCCGTCGTCATCGTCATCATCATCATCATCATCATCATCATCATCATCATCATCATCATCATCATCATCATCATCATCATCATCATCATCATCGTCAGCATCATCATCATCATCATCATCATCATCATCATCATCATCATCATCATCATCATCATCGTCGTCGTGGCCATCGTCGCCCGCAGATGGCGACGGAGATCGGCCCGCGTGCGGCGCCGCCTGGAGCGCCGCGAGCGCCTCGAGGCCTCCACGCTGGACGCCACGACCGTCCCGCCGCGCGGCGGCGGCGGCCGACGGCCAAGCGGCTGCGGCGGCTACCGCGTGGCCGGCGCGCGCGGGCCCCCGCGGCGGGCCGCGGTCCGCGCAGGGTCGGCCACGCGCAGGAGGCGGCCTCTGGTGCGCGGCCTCTGGCGCGCACCTCTGGGCGGCCCCGCGGGGGTCCAGGCCACAGCGCGCGCGCCAGTGCTGCGGGGGCCCCCGCGGGCCCGCGCCAGAGGTCGCGCCAGCGAAGGGTCACGCTTGCGCGCAGCCGCAGGGACCGCGAGGCCTGCGCGCGGCCCGCGCGGCCGCCGCGGCAGGAGGCGGCTCGGAGGCCTCCCAGAGGCCTCCCAGAGGCCTCCCAGAGGCCTCCCAGAGGCCTCCCAGAGGCCCCCGGGCGCCTGGCAGTTTGCAGGAGGCGGAGGGACGCCGTGCGGCGCGCGGCGCGGGCCCCCTGCGGGGGCGCCGCAGCTTCGCGCGCGGACGCCACGCGCGCCGCGCGCAGCGGAGCTGGGGCGACCTTCCTGGCCGACAGCTGTGAACAGCGCCAGCGGACAGCGGAGACCCAGGGCGTTGCGAACCCGACGGCCACGGTGGCCAGGGCCAGTCACGCGGCTCGGGCTGACGGCCTAAGCCAGCACGGCGCGAGCGGCGTGGCGGTGCGACTCCGATCCAGGCCATGGAGGACGCCGCGCGGCTCCCGTTGCCAGCCTCGCCGCCCTTCCCGACCTGCGACGCGGGCGCGGGATCGGCAGAGGCAGGCGCGCTGGTGGCGGAACCTGGAGGCCAACCAGCGTCAGCTTCGAAAGGCCCTCGGCAAGGCGGTCGCGGACGTCGAGGACGCGCGGCAGGCCGCGGCCCGGGCGCGCAGCGACAAACAGCAGCAGAGTGGGCTGGATGTCAGCGGCAGGTCCGATGACATGAGCGGGGAGAACCTAATCAGCACACATCGGGCCAGACGTGCAACGGTCTGCGGAGTTGGGTCCCGAGGGACAACTCTGGTGTCGAGGTAGTGGCACTGTAGAGCAGCCCACGCAGCAACTGGGCGCTCCACGGGCCAGAGTTTGCCAAAGGCGAGAGCAACAAGAACAAAACGTGCACCGACGCGATGCCGCACGAGCTCCCGTAAAAGGAAACGGACTGATGCGAAAACACATGTCGGATTCGACGTGAGGGCTCGCTGTCAAGAGAGCGGCGACGGCAGCGCCGAGGGGCCCCGCGCCCATGGCGCGCGGACTCCACCAAGCACCCGTTGGCAGCACCACGGGGGACAGCAGCAGAAGAGGCGCGAGCGCCCGCTGGAGGCCCGTCGCCTACACGTGCGGGCCCCCTGGCCCTTGGACGCCCTGGCGGAGTCGACGGCGAGGTTTATCAGGTCGGGCATGTCCCCCTACAGGCGGATTGTGGACGAACAACAAAAACTATGTTTTACGACTTCTGAGTATCCCTCCTGTAGAGGGACAGGCCCGACTTAAGGCGAGGACGAAGATGCTGACGCTGAGGAGCTGATGGCCAGCCTCTGCGGGCGAGGTCCGCGACCTGGGCGCCGCCCCGACCACCGTCACGGCTTGGAGTCTACTGATGCGGACCCCGGGGAGCCTCCTCCTCCTCCTGCTCCTCCTGCTCATCCTGCTCCTCCTGCTCCTCCTCCTCCTCCTCCTCCTCCTCCTCCTCCTCCTCCTCCTCCTCCTCCTCCTCCTGCTCCTGCTCCTCCTCCTCCTCCTCCTCCTCCTCCTCCTCCTCCTCCTCCTCCTCCTCCTCCTCCTCCTCAAATGCATCAGAAAACGTCGGTTTGAATGGATTGTTCGGTGGCGGTCGAAGACAAACGCAGAGCCTGCATAAGACCGTCATACCTGGGCAACGCGGGATTGTTGTGCACCGCAAAGTGGCAAGCTGCCGAGCTAAGGACCACCCAAAGCAGCGGCGGGGCCTACTGCCATGGAGCTTCCCTTGCGCACGCCATTGAATGCAGCACCTACTCAGCCTTGGACACACAAGTCCAATTAGTAGCCGGGCCGCACGCGCCCTGAGAGCACCCGCGAGGCCAGCATCCTATAGGCCGCCATCAAACAAAAACAAGCTACACCAGGCGCCCGACAGGAGCACGTGCCATGACCGCGCAGTCGGCGGGCGGCGGCGACTGAACCTGAGCCACGGGAAGGGAGCCGAACTTGCCGAAGAACAATCAGAATGTTCGATGGCAAATTTCCGCACACAATCCAGCGAAGCCCGCTGGTCTTGACGCAACAGATTGCACCGCGTTGCCGCTGGCGCGATTTATTGTGACGCGCGTATGGTCCTGCACTCGGACATCGATAGAGACAGGAGGATGCCCAAATTATGGACTGGACGCCTCCTCGGTGCAAAGCAACCCCGAGGCAAATGCTCGACACACAAAAAGACGCAACGCACGTGTCGCCGCTTCGGCTTGAAGATCGAGACAAGAAGGAATTACGCGACGAGTTGCCATGCGCATCTGACAAGTTTCGGACGTCACGCATCTGACAAGTGCGAGGCAAAGCGCAAGGCGCCGCTCTAAAAATGGAACACGACATTAGCCGAAACGAGTTTGGTTTCGTGAAATTTCAAGATGGCGACCGCTTTTCTGGGGGTCACATCAGTGTCGTTGAACGCAATTCCTGCAAGCGCTTGTTTTGTTGATGGCGGCCCGAGGAAGAGATGCGCCGACGGCTTGAATCGTATGTTCTCGGTATTTCACAAAGCGGGCCTTGAGAGGCCCTCAAAGGGGCCTATGCCCCCCCCCAGGAGAGGCTCCGACATGGCACCCAGGAAGCCCGAAGTCAAGCTGCACCGTGCCACCGCCATTCCTGGCGCTCTGGGAGCCCCCACGGGGCCCAGCGCGGCTCGAACAGGGAGTTAAGTCGGGCGTGTCCCCCTACAGGCGGATTTTGGGCGAAAACATCAAAACCAAAAATCGTCCCCAGACTATTTGTTTTACTACTTTGAACTATTCCTCCTGTAGAGGGACAGCCCCGACATAAAAGGAGCCCAGGAGAGTCATGCGGGCTCCACGACGGCCCCCCCAGAAGGCCCCGAGTCGAGATATACTGTGCAGCTTGCCTCGGGCGCGCCGTGCAAGCCCCCGGAGGACCACGTGGAGCCTCGAGCAGATGCGCCAAGAGGCCCCCCTGCTCTTGGGCAGGGCTGCCCGTCCCCGCGGCGGCGCCCGTGCATCTGGGCTCCGTGCTTCCGCTCGGCCGTCATCCTCATCCTCACTCTCCTGGTCGTCGGCATCGCACGCTCCCCGCGTTCCTCCTCGCTCTGCCCTCCCCCCCGGCACGAGCCAAACCCCCCGCCAATGCCCTCGCCCCCCTCCCCCCCACATTCCCCGGCTGCCTCTCGCCACCCGCAGTCATTCCAGGTTCATTATTACCCCAGTGCGACCCTACCTAGAAGTTGGAGCCCCTAGGAAAGCAGCATTAGTTGCTATGCTATGCTATGCCATGCTATGCTATGCTGCGCTATGCTATGCTATGCTATGCTATGCTATGGTATGGTATGCGATGCTATGCTATGCTATGCTATGCTATGCTGTGCTATGCTATTATGCTATGATATGCTGCGCTATGATATGTTATGTTATGCTAAGCTATGGTATGGCATGCTGCGCTGTGCTATGCTGAGCTATGCTATGCTATGCTATGATACGCTATGCTATGATATGCTACAATATGCTAAGCTGCGCTATGGTATGCTATGATATGCTATGATATGCTATGCTGTGCTAAGTTAGAGTATGCTATAGTATGATATGATATGATATGGCTGGCTATGTTATGCTATGCTATGCTATGATAATACAGCGCTGCGCTATGCTAAGCTAAGCTAAGCTAACCCTCTAGGCAAAGCCTAGGTAGGGAATTACACCCATGCTAAGATATGCTGTGCTGCGCTATGCTAGGCTACGCTCTGCTATGCTATGCTGTGTTATGCTGTGCTAACGCTCAGCGAAGCTAAGATCAAGGTAAGCTAAGCTAAGATAAGCATGAGCTCAGATAAAGCTAAGCGAAGCTAAGATGAAATAAGCTAAGCTAAGATGAGATGAGCAACGCTAAGCTAAGGGGACGTCACTGGGGGAACCACGGGGCGGATCCTGGAGGAACCGCCCAGGGCGATTTACACTGCCCGGCCCCTTAAGCTCTCACGGTAAGAACCCTTCTAGGCAGAGCCGAGGTAGGGAATAAGCCAAGCTAAGATGAGATAAGCAATGCTAAGCTAAGGGAACGTCACTGGGGGAACCGCGGGGCGGATCCTGGGGGAAACGCCCGGGGCGTTTTACACTGCCCGGCCCCTTTAAGCTAACACAGTAAGAACCCTTCTAGGCAGAGCCTAGGTAGGGAAGCAGAAGCAAGCAACTGCGCTAGACTTACACTCTCCAGACATAAAAGGAAGCTTCCGACGTGAAACGGAATGCTTGTATGTCCCCTCTGCCGTTGTTAGCTCACGGGGAGGGGGGGTGAATGGCATCCCTCTTGTTTCAAGGTTTTGATGATGGGTTGGTACCTGCAGCCGCCATGATGGCCCCATCTGTGTTGGAGAGTTGGCGTCAGCTGCACGGTTTCCCCCGAGGCCGTGGGCGACCCGAGGAGGAGGAGGAGGAGGAGGAGGTGGGGGAGGGGGTGTGGGATTTGGAGATGGAGGGAGGAGGAGGAGGAGGAGGAAGAGGACAGGAGGGAGAAGGGAGGACGAGCAGGAGGAGGAGAAGAAGGAGGAGGAGGAAGACGGGTCGCCTAAGCCCTTCGGAGAAACCCTCCAGCGTCAGCTCTCTCGCCGAGGTGGCCCAGGTGACCCTCGCTCCAAGTATGAGCTGTACGTAGAACTCCTGGTTTAGAAGTCCCCCCGCCCCTCCACATCCTCTCCCTCTTCAGCCTTCGACTCGCGAGCCCTCCAGCAGGCCAAGGAGAAGCAGGTCCCGCTGTTGCGCTGGGAGCGAGGAGGGAGCTCGGGGATCCAGGCTCAGGGCGGTGTTTCGCCCTTTCTGGGCACCCTGGGGCGTCCTCGCCGCTACGGCGGGCACCGCCTCGACGTTCACGGCCCAGGGGACCCCTGCACAGGTCTGGGGGCGATCTTCGCCCAGACCGCTGGCGAAACGAAACACATCAACCTGGATTTGCTTCGCAACTTCCTCCCTCTGGAGAACCGCTCCTGGGCCCTGTGAGCGTCCAAAACAAGCCGGGATGTCCGACTGGCCCCAGGAAGGGGTCCAGAGCTCCAGGGACCAGCGACTCCCCGGAGGCAGCCCTGACGCATCCTTGAAGATGCGCCTGTTTGTCGGGTTGGTGCTCATCTTCGCCCAGACTTCCTGGGGCGCGCGGGCGCTCCGTGTAAAGGCGGGCGAAGGCCAGGAGAAAGACGGAGGTAGAGAAGAATGGGAGTGAGAGGGGAGAGAAAGAAAAGAGAGCGAGGGAGAGAGGCAGAGTGAGTACCTGTGTGTGTGTTGTGTGTTGTGTGTTGTGCGTGTTGTGTGCGTGTGTTGTGTGTGCTGTGTGTGTTGTGTGCGTTGTGTGTGTTGTGTGTTGTGCGTTGTGTGACGTGCGTGTTGTGTGTTGCGTGTGTTGCGTGTTGTGTGTGGTGTGTATGTGTGTTGTGTTGTGTGTTGTGTATCGAGTGTTGTGTGTGTTGTGTGTTGTGTGTCTGTTGTGTGTTGTGTTGTGCGTGTTGTGTGTTGTGTGTTGTATGTTGTAGGTGTTGTGTGTTGTGTGCTGTGTGGTGTGTGTGTTGTGTGTTATGTGTGTGCTGTGGATTGTGTGTTGTGTGCTATGTGTGTGCTGTGTGTTATGAGTTGTGTGTTATGTGTGGTGTGTGCTGTGTGCTGTGTGTGCTGTGTGCTGTAAGTGTTGTGTGTGCGTTGTGTGTTGTGAATGGCGTGTGTTGTGTATGGTGTGTGGGTTGTGTGCGTTGTGTGTTGTGTGCTTGTTTTGAGTGTTGTGTGATGTGTGTTGTGTATGGTGTGTGCTGTGTGCGGTGTGTGTGGTGGTGTGTGGTGGTGTGGTGGTGGTGTGTGTGTGCGTGTGTGCGTGCGTGCGTGTGTGTGAGCGTGCGTGTATGTGTGTGTGCGTGTGTGTGTGTGTGCGTGTGTCTGTGTGCTGTGTGCGTGCGTGTGCATGTGTGTGTATGTGTGTATATGTGTGGTGTGTGTGCGTTGGTGCGTTCGTTTGTCTGTATAGAATGCATGTGTGTATGAGCATGTGTGTGCGTGCGCGTGCGCGTGCGCGTGAGCGTGTGCGTGTGCTTGTGCGTATGCGTGTGCGTGTGGGTATGCATGTGCGTGTGCGTGTGCGTGTGCGTGTGCGTGTGTGTGTGCGTGCGTGCGTCAGTGCGTGCGTGCGTGTGTGCGTGCGCTTGTGTGTGTTTGTGTGTGCGCGAGGTATGTGTGTGTGTGTGTCTGTGTGTGTGCGTGCGGCCGCGGCGCTGATACTCGAAGCATCTTGAAGGCCCGGCCTTTGACGCGCGCGCGCCATCTTCTCTGGCCTTGCTACGACCTGCTGCTGCGCGCGGGGCCGCGACGCCAAAAAGTGTGTGTGTGTGTGTCTGTGTGCCTGTGTGTGTGCCTGTGTGCCCGTGTGTCGGTGTGACTGTGCGTCTGTGTGTGTCGGTGTGTCTGTGTGTCTGTGTGTCTGTGTGTCTGTGTGTCTGTGTGTGTGTCTGTGTGTGCGGGTGTGTGTGTGTGAGGGTGTGTGTATGCGGTTGTGTTGCGTTGCTAGGCGGGCGTCGACGCGCGCCTCACTGTTTCCCGACTTCTACGCTGTCGCCACGCCCAGGGCTTTTGCCGCCAAAAAGTGTGGGTTGCGCTGCACTGTGTTGTGTTGTGTCGGGGAACGCATCTGTGCATGTGTTGTGCGGTGTGTGTGCGTGCTGTGTGTGCTGCGTGCTTTCTCGAGTTGTGCTGTGCTGCATGTCGTGCGCGTGTGTTGTGTGTGTGCTGCGTGCTCTGTGCGTGTTGAGCCGTGTGTGTGTGTGTTGTGTTGCAAGTTGTGTGTGTGTGTTCTCTGTGTGTGTGCGCTGGTGTACGTGCGTGCGTGCGCGTGCGTCCGTAGCCTCTGGCTCGAGCCGTCCGGGGTACCCCCGCCGCTCAAGGGCGGAGGAGGAGGAGAAGGAGGAGGCGGAGAAAGGGAGGAGGATGAGGAGGAGGAGGAGGACGACGACGACGAGGACGAGGAGGCGGGGAAAGGGAGGAGGAGGAGGAGAAAGGGAGGAGGAGGAGGAGGATGAGGCGGAGAAAGGGAGGAGGAGGAGGAGGCGGAGGAGGAGGTCGCCCCAAGCTCGTGGCCGCCCGCCGGGCCGCGCGGCGCGCGCTCGGGGAACCCCTTGGCTCGGGGGGGAGGGCCGCGCGCCCGCCTCGCGGGCACCGCCGCCACCTATAGCTGCAGCGACGGGCCCCCCAAAGAGGGGTCGGTGCCTCAGCGTGCCTCTCTGTGCCCCTTCCGCCCCCCCCCCTGTCTGCCCCCCTTCTTCCCCCCTTTGCCCCTTCCCTCATGCTTCTCCCTCGCCCTTTCCCCCCCTTCTGCCCTTGCCCCCATCCCCTTCCCGCCTGCTTCTCCCTTGCCCTTTCCCCCTTCTGCCATTCCCCCCCCTCCTCCCATGCCCCCCCCCTTGTCCCCCGCTCCCGCCAGGTCTGACAGCGACACGTCCTCCCAGGCGCGGGAGAGCTTCGGCGGGGTCACATCCAGCAGCCATCCATTCCAGCTCGGGAACTGAATCGCAATGGTCAGGTGCGGTCGGACCTAGACCAGAAGAACATTCCTCAAGAACATGAGACCCTCCGTCGGCCAAAACACACAGAACATCAAAAGGTACCTTACCCGGGATGCACAAGATGCACAATAACATCCAACAAGCACGAAGAAAACTAGGGTACCCTCCCCGAACCTACCTCGTTCTTACACCTCGGTCCGACCGTAGTGGATCCCCATCTCGGCCCTCCCACCTGCCACTTCACGACGGCCCTCGCCTCTCCTCCCCAGCTTGCCCGAATCCAGTCGGTCCTTGTTCCAGATCGGGAACTGAACAGTTCGCGCCGGCTAGTGGACCCGCGCGACTCTGCCCCAGCTCTGCACCCCCTTAATAGAATCCTACTAGAGCTGCGTGCAGCTCTAATAGAATCCTACTAGAGCTGCGTCCAGCTCACCCAGCGCGATCCCAATGAGCCCCCAGTGCGCTCCAGCATGGCGCATTCGAGGGAGCGCTCTCAGGGCGCTCACAGAACGCTCCCAGGGACAGGAGGGAGGGCTCCCAGGGCGCTGCCAGTGAGTTTCCAGGAAACGAGCCCAGAGCGCTGGCAGGGCGCTTCCACGGCGTCCCCAAGGAGCGCTCCCAGTGCGCTCCAGCGCTTCCAGGGCGGCCACAGGGAGCGCTCCCACGGCGCTCCAAATGCGCTCCCAGGGCGCCCCTATGGCATATGGCACCCTGAAGTGCACTCCCAATGCACCCCAAGGAGCGCCCTCAGTGTGACCCCAGCGCCCCCCCAGCGCGATCCCAATGCACCCCAGGGAGCGCTCCCAGTGCGCCCCCAGCGCCTCCCCCAGCGCGATCCAAATGCGTTCCAAGGAGCGTGCCCAGGGCGCACAGGGAGCGCCCCCATAACGTTCGCAAGGAGCGTACCCAGTGCGCCCCCAAGGGTAGAATGGCATGCGCCTTCCCCTCCCCCTGTTCCGCCCTTCCTCCCCCGCCCAGTTGCGCCGTTGGTTGCGCTTCCCTCCGGCCTGTTGCGCCCCCCCCCCCCCCGGCGCTCCTGCTCGAGCGTTGCGCGGTTGCGGTTGCGACCCCCCCCCGCAACGCCTCCCGGGGCACCAGAATCACGTCCTCGTCAACAACAACAACAACAACAACAACAACAACAACAACAACAACAACAACAACAACAACAACAACAACAACAACAACAACAACAACAACAATTACTAGCACGTGGGGACACTCCGTTCTCACCAGTGCCAGGGTTTTCATAGGAGGCGGGCAATACCCCCACTTTGTGGGGGGGCCGGTTCAAGCTCTACCAAATTTCCAAACGACTCTTCGCCACCACCCACACCCAGCTTCCCGCCCTATGACGTTCGGACACTTCACTTCGTGGCATGCGGACGACCGTGGCTACTATTCAGGGCCCCGCGGCCGACGACGACGGCGTGCGCGCGCGAAGAAAAAACGAATGTGTCCCGCATGGTATTATTTGACAGGGATGATGGCCCTGGCAGGTGCGCAACCGTTGTTGCAGAAGTTCGAAAAAGTTGCTCGCAAAAGCCCGTTTGACAGAAATGTTTAAAAAGTGTTGGGTTTCCTACGAATCCGCAAGAGCGCGCGGGATGAAATTTTGACATTTTTTTTTGAAAAACCATTGGTTTTTTGATGTTTTTATGTTAAAATCGCTACGAACAACTAAGGTTTTGGAAGGATTTCGTCTTGCGCGCGCGAATGTCCACTTTACCTTATTTTTTGCAAGGGATTCTTGAAGTTTGGTTATGTTAGAACAAGAAATGTCCACTTTAGCTTATTTTTTGCAAGGGAAAACGGGGGACAACAAAACAACCGGATCCGGACACCCACGTTTTGCCTGAGACTTCCTCACGAAAATGATGAAAATGTGGCTGCGGCCTAGGCGCGGCGAGGGGGCCGCGCACCAGGGGTCCCAACAATAATTATTCTTTAGAATAAATAATGTTCAACAACAACAACAACAACAACAACAACAACAACAACAACAACAACAACAACAACAACAACAACAACAGCAGCAGCAGCAGCAGCAGCAGCAGCAGCAGCAGCAGCGCCAACAACAACAACAACAGCAGCAGCAGCAGCAACAGCAACAACAGCAACAGCAACAGCAACAATCATTATAAGACTGTTCGCTCTTGTCTGCTCGCGTGCCTTTCAACGCGTATATTCCAAACCCTTGCTACCCGCCCTCTTCGTCTTCGATCGTACCCCCCTTGAGGGGGATATCTCGCCTACCTCCCGCGTGTGGTTGGCGCAGCCCCCAAAACAGGGGAAGGAGAGGAGGAGGGAAGAGACAAGGGGGAGGAAGATGGATGGAGCACGAGAGAGATTTGCAGGAGGGTCAGGAGCAGGAGTACAAGCGGCAGAACAAGACGGGCTGGTCGGACAGGCAAACCCTGACGGGCAGGTCGGGCGGGCGGGCCGAGACGGCCGGGTCGTGCGGGCGGGTCGCTGAAACGCCAACCCAACATGAATCGCAACGAAATTTCGAGCGAAGAGCGATTTCCGGGTAAATCGTGAGGACACGAAGAATGAGAGCGAAATTCCTGAGTCTTGGAGAATGGCACAACAATCAATTGTGAGGAAATGCCACGTGCGAGCGCGAGTCCTGCATACAGTATGAAGACGTCCCGCGCGAGAGCGCAATGTTTCAACCAAATTGTGAGGAAATATCTAGCGAGAGCCAATTGCTGTTGAAAACCCAGGGTCAACAAGGCAGTCTGAGGACCAAGACCTTCCGTCGTAAAAGCAGGTTACGAGCCCCAGGAGGACCACTTATATTGAAAAACATTATGTGCCCGAGGGGGGATCAACAATAGTTGTTGCTTAGGAAAGAGAATTCAACCATGAATATAGAGGGTGTGCAAATATAAGATCTATGAGCGTGTATACACAAATACATGCATATTTGCGTTGTGCCAGGCAAAAGTCCAGGGGAGGAAGACAACACCACTCGCGAGCCAAAGCGGTGAGCGCCTGCATGACGACGCGTTCTGGGAAGCGTTTCTGCAGGTCCTTGAAGCGCTCGACCTGGCGTCCGCATTGCCATCCTTCCGCCGAGGTCTCTCGGCCTCCACAGGCTCAAACATGTCCCCATCATTTCTCACACTCCTCCCTGACTCTCCCCCCCTTCTCCTCCGCCCTCCCTCCCACTCCTCGCGCATCCTCGCTCATTCCTCCCTCCTCTCTCACTCCTTCCAGCTCGTCCCTCCCTCCTTCCTTGTCCTCCGTCCTCCTCGTCCTCCTTCTCCTCCTCTGCCTCCGCCTCCGCCTCCGCCTCATTCTCCTTGCCCCCATTCTCTCCTGGGCGGAAGCAACCATTCACACACTCATGCCCGCCAACGTGTCCGCTTCTGGAACAGACTCGGCCGCCTTCTCTTACATATAAGGCAGACGCGTAAATTACAGCCTAACGCACTCTAGGAGTCCTGGTGCGCACCAGAGACCAGCCCTGCCTTCTGGCCGAGCTCTACAAACCAACCCGCTTGGCAAGACTCACCCACGGCCAAGTCACAGAACACGTTTGCAACAGATGCCCACCGAATGGGTATCGACCCACGCCCAAGTCACATAAGATGTTTGAAACAGAAGCCCACCGAATACGTATCGCACCCGCCCCTTGAATTCCATGGTATTGCCTCATCATCATCATCATCATCATCATCACCATCATCATCATCATCATCATCACCACTACCACCATCACCATCATAACCACCACCACCACCACCATCGCCACCACGACCATCATCATCAGCAGCAGCATCATCATCAGCATCATCATCAGCATCATCACCATCACCATCACCATCATCAGCAGCAGCATCATCAGCATCATCAGCAGCATCAGCGTCAGCATCATAATCATCATCATCATCATCAGCAGCATCACCAGCAGCATCATCATCAGCAGCAGCATCATAATCATCATCACCGGCAGCAATATCATCAGAATCATCATCATCAGCATCATCATCGTCGTCCAGTCGGCCCCGAAAACCGCACGGCACAGCGGCACAGCACGGCACCAAAAGACCAGCGTTCCGAGCCGACCGGCGGTGCAGTGCGGGCGCAAACAGCCCAGCTCAGGAGTCGGGCATATGAGGCCCTTCAAAAAAACGATAAAGGAGGGAGACAAAAAGAGAGCGAGAGAGAGATCTAAAAAATGAGAGGGAAGAAGAACAACACAGGGAGAGACCCTAATTTGGTGATTTCCCCACGCGCCCCCCCCCTCACACAAAGCCGACGAAATCATCAAACTAGGGCGGAACGGTCGCAAAACCTGGCCCGCGCAGGCCCCAGCGCCCGCGTAGAAAACGCCCATGGGACGCCCGCGCACAGACATACACACACACACACACACACACACACACACACGCACGCACGCACGCACGCACGCACGCAGGCACGCACGCACGCACGCACATATACACACACACACACACACACACGCACACACACGCACGCACGCACGCACGCACACACACACACACACACACACACACACACACACACACACACACACACACACACACACACACACCACGCACGCACGCACGCACGCACACACACACACACACACACACACACACACACACACACACGCATATATATATATATATATACATACATCTCTGACCCTTCTCCAGCGGCCCAGAGACCCACTTCAGAGGGCTGGTTAGATCCTTCGCTGGGGGATCTCTTTGAACCTTCTCTTTTTGACGTGCGCCAGGCGAGCAGAGCGAAAAGGTTCCTTCCGAAGGGATACTCGGTCCGCGAGTACACCTGAGGATTCAACAAAGGCTTTGGCAATCACAGCCCAGAACAGACTAAGGGAGGGAGAGGAGGGAGACTTGAGCGAAATAGTTACAGACAGGCAAGCTGACAGAGGCGGGCCTCAACGAAGCGAGAGATATAACAATCAAAGATTAAAAACATCTCTGACCCTTCTCCAGCGGCCCAGAGACCCACTTCAGAGGGCTGGTTAGATCCTTCGCTGGGGGATCTCTTTGAACCTTCTCTTTTTGACGTGCGCCAGGCGAGCAGAGCGAAAAGGTTCTTTCCGAAGGGATACTCGGTCCGCGAGTACACCCGAGGATTCAACAAAGGCTTTGGCAATCACAGCCCATACCGTGATCTATTACTGGAGGGCCTCCTGAAAGCACTGAAAGATGGAGGCCTCCGCAGCAGCGGCTCGCCTCGCGAGCTCGGAAGGAAGACGGGCGGCCTGGAGAAGAAGGCGGCCGCTCTTCTCGTATCGTTTCACGGACTTGGCGTGGGCCCAGCGCCCGCGCTTCTGAACAACTGCTAGACTGCGAGCGCGCACCAGCACGTCGTGACTAGGCGCTGAATGACGGGCCACGCGGGGAGTGAGGTGCCCTACCTTGCCGAGAACAGAGCGACTGTATTTCCTAAAAAGTGCTTCATACTTGGCTAGAGACAGGTGCGGGAAGACTAGCTGATCAGAACAGGCGTCAGACTTACGGCGCCTAGCCCACATCGCAAGCACGGAACGTACCCACTCGCGGCCGATAGAATCGAGAACCACAGTGTCATCACTCTCGCCAGTCTTCGTGGTATCACTGAGGTCTGAGTTTCCAATGACAACAGCCCACTTGTTTCTTGACATTGAAGATGAGAGCTTCGAAGGCTGGACCACGGAGCACCACCGCAGTTCGCATATCTCTGAAGGTCTCAGGTAGGCATCGAGTTGGATGGCCAGGGCGACGGCAGCCTCGGTGTGACTGTCCTTCAGAAAGACACTCATGAACAAGTAGAAAACCGAGAGCGGCCACGGATGTCGTGAGGAGCCAGGGAACCTGCGGACCCAGCCCTTCATCGCCTCACGAGCCATCGCGAGCCGGGCGGACTTGACGATGTCCGACCGCGGGAAGAAAGTCAGATACCCCCAGAGTGTGTACCTTCCTTCAGCGGCATGCCGAGCGTCACTCATGAGAACATCGAAGTACTTGCACATTTTCTGATCGATAACGGACTCTGGAGCTTGTCTGAGGTCATCTGAGTGCGTCGCCCAGTCGAAAAACTCGCGAGCTGCGGTCCCATATCGCTCGAGCGACGTCGAGGTGATTGAGTCAAAACGGGCGACACCTCCATCCACAGGGACTGGCGCCTTCGGCCCGAAGCTCAGGCTGCGGCCCTTGATTGCCTCTATGAAACTAAAGACGCGGGAGCGGCGGCCAGCGACCTTTCGGGCCTTTCCTCGAGCGGGCTGCCTGTTTCCTTGCTGCCTCGAGGTTGGAGTCCTGACCGAAGACGATGAAAGGCCGCAGGTGGTCAAACCTGCTCTCGAGATCGCCTGAGTCGGCGGCGCCAGCGAGCCCGAGGTCAGGCTCCGCTTGAAGCCGCTGCCGAGCTGGTCGGAGGCGCTCGCGGGCGCGCGAAGCCGGCCGTCGCGCAGCATCGCGAAGCCGGGCCTCCAGGTCCCCGCCGTCAGGTGCGCCTGAGCCGCCCCGGGCCCCCGCGGGCGCTGACATGCCCGCGGCCAGGGCCCATGCCTGACAAAGACTGCGGGGGTAGGCTCCAGCGCCTGCCGTACGATTGCGAGAAACACGAGCCCCAGATGGCAACGTCACGGTCTCGAAACCCCTGAGCTCAACATGTGAATGATCTCTGGAGCACACCGAAGCCAAGGAACTCAGGGCTGAAAGGTTAGTGAAAATCGCTGTCGGCTTCATGCGTGAGGCCCCGTAACTACAGTGTACCAGACACACGCGAATAACGTCAGGAAGGTCAGTGAGCTCTCGAACGGGGTCGAAGTCCCAAAGTCTGGAAGATCTCGGATTCTCAATGCCCCAGAAGACGCCGTTCCGCGAACACTCATAAGCAACACGGCAGCTGAACAAGGCGAGAGCTACACACACACGCTCCTTGTACGCGGCTTTCTCATAGTTAGCGATGTTGTGACGAGCCCGAGACCACACGCAACAAGGCGTCCCAAGATGTACATACCAGAAGCGCCCTTTTCGGATGTCCTCTAAGATGATGTTCTGGACCTTCGGGCCCAGGAGGTCATGGTGAGCCCCATCTTTGATGTCCATGCAGGGGTAAGTTGGCAGGCCGAGCTCCTCGAACGCCTTGGAGAGCCCACCCTCGCCCGAGAACAGCTCCAAGAAACCCTGGCCCTGCTGGGCCCGCCTCCGAAGCTGAGCGTGCCCAAGACGTAGAGGGGAACAGGCGGTCCGACTGGTCACCGAAGGTGCTGGAGTAGAAGACGGACAGGACGCTCGACGCAGAGAAGCTTCGATTTCCTCGGGAGGCTGCAAACCCAGATGCTTGTCGCTCTCGGCCGCGGCGGGCGGGTGCCCTGCGAGACCGAGTCCAGGGGGCAGGCTGCCCGTCTTGACTACAGCGTTCAAAGGGAAGTAAGAGGGAGAAGATGATGTCATGTCTGTCGAACTCTGTCTGTTGCATCCTTTGTCGGGGGAGTTGTGCTCGAACCGACGAGATGGAGCGTCGGCCACGTTAAACTTCGCGTTGACATACCGCAGCCTCCAACGCACTCTACAACCGATTGTGTAGGCCGCAGCTCGCCGGCACTGCGCGTTCAAAGCTGCTGAGCGGCTGGGCCGCCCTTTGTCCAGGCAGCCAACACATACCATGGAGTCCACGAGAGAAACTAGGCGGCGTCCGCAATTCTGGCGAACGCGACAGGCATGCCGCAGCCCCATCACAGCAGCGCGGGTCTCCTTCACATTGATGTGCTCTCCAGGCCAGCGCCAGCGCCTCGCCGCTACCAGCTCGAAGCCCTCCGAGTCGAACCAGGGGGCGGGCAGCGGCGGCGCCAGAGGGCCCACCTGACCGAGGCACTCGGCGTCGGGATCCTCAGGGTCGGCTGGGCGCCGCCGCAGACGGCGAGGGCGAGGCCGGTGAGGTCTGTCGGAGGCAGAGCCCTCCTCCGCCTTGCTCTGCAGCCACTGGCCGAAGGCCGTGGCAGGGGCGGAGCCAGCGTTCGGCTCGGCGGAGCGGCAACGGGGCTCCACCTCGTGATCCAGCTGCGCCTCGTCTGCCTCCTTGTAGCCGCCCATCTCAGCGACATCAGCGGCCGAAGTCAGACCAACGCGGGGGCCTCGGAGGTGCTGCCTGAAGCTCCACTTCTCCTTCCCGACCGAGGCCCTCTTGTACATCAGGCCGTGCCCGTTGTCGGCGGAGTCGCTGGCATAGACGTGCGGCACGTAGGGCGCAGCCAGGTCGACCTCAGCGAGCCAGACCAGCCCAGCGACCAACCTCATCTAGTGCATGACCTCGCGCGGCAAAGGGGTCCGAACACCCCAGGCGGCCTCGGCGAACCGGTACGTGGCTGAGAGCGCGGCGTACCCAGGCCTGGCCAGCATCAGCAGCGATACAGCGTGGCCCAGCCAGACCTCCATGCGCCCCCCTCGCATCTTGCCACGACGCAGGAGAGCGCGGGTGGCCAAGTCAAAGCGCCACACTCGGGAGGCCTTGTTGCGAAGCCTCCCCCTCTTGAGGTCGATCTCAACGCCCACGGTCTCGAGGTGGGTCACCACATCAGGATAGGACCACGTGATAGGCAAACCAGATCGGTCAGCTTCAGCCTGCAGGGCGGAGCTTGCCTCACGAGCCAAAGAGGCGTCCCTGCCGAAGACAGCGACGTTGTCCACGTAGACGCTGCCCATGACCTTGGACTCATTCAAGTCGGGGGCGGGATGGTGCTCCTTCACCATGGCAGGCGTCGGTAGAGACGACGAGCGCAGCGCCCGCTCTGTCATAGCGGACACGGCCTCCTGCGCAAAGTACAGAGCCCAGGACCACCCCATGCACATAGCGCGCATGCACGGGTACAAGACCATGTCGTCTTCCACGGAGACCATCATGCTCAGCTCGGGGTCCCAGAACGCTCCGACATTGATGCCGCACGTGTCCCTGATCTCGGCGGCGGGCAGCGGGTCGTCGAAACCGAACCACTCCGCCAGGCCATCGATGGCGAAGTTGTAGAAGCAGTCCTCGACATCGGCCTCGTTCCCGCGGGGGCCCCAGCCTATCACACTGCCGACGCCGTCGACGGACTCGCCACCCACGGAGAGGTCGAGGTCCGCCAGGGCCCCAGCTGAACCGAGTCTTGAAATCGAAGGGGCACGATGACACAAATTGGCCTGTCTAGCACCCAATCATTCTAATATCACCTGGTTTCTTTTTCTTCACAAAGAAAAGGGCAGCGCGAGCTCGGAGTCGACGCCTGAAAGTCACCAGCCCCAGCTCATACAGCACCCTGAAGAGTCGCCAACGCTCTGTCCGACTCGAGCGAAGCACGGGAGCCCAGTAAGGACGAATAGGATCGGCGTGCTGGCGCATGAACTCCATCTCCCCCTCATCCTTCTCGATGTACAGCGCAGGGTTGCGGATCATGTCCGCAGGCAAAGGTGGCAAGAAGTTAGCCACAGAGCGAGGTCGAGCGCGCCCCTTTGCGACCTTGAGCTTTGTCAGATCGAACGGCGCGAGGTTCTTCGGCTCCTGGCAGCACAGGTCCTTAGAAGCCAGCAACGGCCCCCTCGGCCGTCAGGCCAGGCGGGGGGGGGCCCCACAGCGGCAACGCGCTCCGTGATGCTGCCCAAGATCCATTCCTGAACAACGGCAGTCGGGGCCCGAGATGACTGGCGAGCCTGGTAAACACTATCTGAATTCGGTTGAGCAGCAGCGAGATGGTCGAGCGAAGCCCGCGCCGAGAGTGCTCGCTGTCGCTGCTCGAGGCCCAAGCCCGAGCTGTCGAGCTGAGAGGGCAAAAAATGCGGCAGAGGGAAAGGGTCCCCGCGCCTCCGTCTTGAGGGCCTCCACCGGGTAGCATGTCCCCGATCCGTAGCAGAAGCGTCGGGCCGAGCTCGGGGATCAGACTCGGCCTGGAAGGCCGCGGTCACCCCGGGGCCTCCTCCTCGCCCTTGCTCCCCTTCTCGCCTCTGCCGCGCCCGCGACCACGGCCTCGTCCTCGGCCTGAGTCTGCGGGGGCACGAGAGTTCTGCATGGCCCGCTGCTCCTCGTTCCACAACCGAGTCTGCTTGTAGATCGCGGCCTGCTCCTTGAGACGGCCCGTGACCCACTCCGTGACCCTGTTCGTGCTCGCCTGGCCCTGTTCGGCGGTCGGAACGCGAAGCAAAATCTCCAGCCCACCGTATTCAGGATGGCGAAGGTTGCGAGCCACTGCGGTCTCGTCCTGGCAGATCCTGCGCATGATGAGTTCGAAGCTCAACAAGTTTGTCACATCGAGCTGGTCTGTCTGAATGGCCAACCGAACCGACTCGCACAGCACATAATGAATGTGGGCCACCGCCGAGGACTCGCTGACCCCCGAACGGCGAACCCACTGTCCGTGATAAGAAGAAAGATCTCCAGGGCCATTCCGAACTGAAACGAGCCACTCCTTAGCAACTCGCGGCCCAGGCATGGCCCAATCGTCGAAGCTCGTCTCGCGCATCAGGGATACAGCGTCCGAAAGCGGAAGATGACGGCGGCCTGCGGAGTCCCGATGGTCGCCCAACGTGCGGAGGTCTCCTCCCTCCGAGCTGCGCGAGGCCATCCACTCCTGTAGCTGGTTGCTCTGAACCTTTCCCACCAACACCTCAAGGCCGTTCACCAGCGCCACGCCCTTGGACTGGCCCAAGGTAGCCTGGTCTAACTCTGCATCGACCAGGGGCTGGGCAAACCGAGAGTGACCTACCTCCGCGACGACCCAAACGAAGTTCTCCATCTCGACGTCATGGTCGCCGTCGCCCAATATTGCCGCCTGAACTGCGGCTTGCCTCTTCAGAGCCAGAATCTCAGCTCGAGGCACAGGGTCGAAGCCGTAAACCTCGCCTCGGCGATTCGCAGGGAACATCGAATTGCGGTCCAGGACCAGGTGGCGCTGCTCCAAGAGGTTGTGACGCACGAGCTCCAGGTCGGGGGCGATCGCTATCCACACCCCCGCTGTGATCTTCTTCACAAGAATACGGTGATGCCAGAACATGCCTCCCTCATCATTGGGATAGTGCACGAGTACTTGGGGTTCTGGGATGTCCAACGTGTCCATTGTGCGAACCGACAGTCACTGAGGAAGCCGAGTCCGACGAGCCACCAAGCACTTCACGAACGCGGCTGAGCAACCCTCGAAGGACTCCAAAGGCCAGCACCGCGGCCCAACTCACCACAACGCCGATGAGAATGCCCACCGTCAGCCAGAAAGCCCAGGCGCACGGGGTCGAAGGCGCCGTCGACGGGCACTCGGTCGCCTCGGGCTGCCTCCCACATCTCAAAGCAGGGCAGCCTGGGCAAGGCGGGCACGACCCGCAAGTGACAGCGGCTGACGCGGGGCACGCTGGCACCGCGGGACAAGGAGGAGCTGCTGGGCACCTGCTGAGGTATGAAAGCAGGCCGTTGACAGCTAAATCTTGGAGACGCTGCTGCCACATCGGCCCTCAAGACTTGAGCGAAATAGTTACAGACAGGCAAGCTGACAGAGGCGGGCCTCAACGAAGCGAGAGATATAACAATCAAAGATTGTATATATATATATATACATATACACACATGCACACATACGCTGACGCACCCGACACAGGCAGACAGGCAGGAAGGCAAAAAGGAGGCAGGCAGACTGGATTGACAGACAGGCGAAGCGAAAATGTAGAGAGAGAGAGAGAGAGAGAGAGAGAGAGAGAGAGAGAGAGAGAGAGAGAGAGAGAGAGACAAAAAAGGAGAAAGAGAAAGAGAACGAGAAAGAGAGACAGAGAGAACAAAAAAGGGGGGAATGACAAAGAAAAACAAAGGAGAGATGGCGATTTTCCAACGCGCCCCCCCCGCCGCCACACAGAGCCGACAAAATCACCGAACTAGGGCGGAGCGGTCGAAGAATCTGGCCCGCGGAGGGCGGGCGTGAAATCCTCGTCGACCGTGGTTTATTATCTAGGAATGAGACCCAGGCTAATATCCATTTGAGGTCCATCCTGGGCCCGCGGGACCCTGGCGGCCCCAGGCCGCAGCACGCACTGCGCACCCCGGGTCCCCTGAGTGGCGCCTGCGTCTTGCGCGCATTCCAGCGCCCGCCGGAGTTTCCCGGGGAGGCCCCCAGGGCGGCGCAGAGGTTCCCACGGGGCCTCGCCCCAAGCTGCTCCAGGCAGGTCCCCCCCCCCCCTTTGCTCCTGCTGTTCCTGCTTCTGCTCCTCCCGTTCCCCCCCCCCCAGCGCTTCTCCCCCCATCCTCCTCCTCGTCTCCCCCCCCGCTTGTTCCCCAAACCCTTGCGCCATTGCAACACACCGCCCTCTCTTGGAGGACCCCACCCGAGCCGAACACAAAGCACTCGAAGAACCCTCCGAAACATCACTCCAGCCGCGGAAACCTAACCCAGCACGCTTCCCATGGAGCTACCCCAGCACACCTTTTCCGCTTCCGTTTCCAATGTTCGGCCTTTCCGTTTCCAGTGTCCGCCTTTTTCTAGGGCTGGGGAACAGCCTTTCCAGGGTTGGTGGGTGCTCAGGATTCCAAGGTTGGGACCTCGTTTCTCGGGTTGGGAATTTAACCAGGTTCTGGCGGGCGCCAGGGATGTGGCCCCCGCGGGGTGGGAACCAAAAGAATGCACCCAAGAGGGACGGCAGGCGACCAGTTCTCGCCAAACTGAGATCCGCGCGCGGAAACTCCACCGACCCCAACGGCCGCGCGCGGGAGACAACATGGACAGAAGCGCCCTGCAACCCATTCCCACGACGCCCCAGCAAACTGGACCGAGGAAGAATGGGACAGATGGCTCCTGGATCAAATACAGACACTGGGCCATCTGCCAGGCACAGGACGCACCCTCAGGAACTTCCCGCACCCATGGTTGCGGCACTGCGCCAGGCCTCGAGGTTCACCGCGGCAGGCCCCAATCAACTACATCAGGGCGGCCCCACCGACATTCTTCATCCAGAACTACCAGAGTATATGGAGGTCGCAAGGGAGTTCGAAGACGTGGATATCCCTGAAGAGGGCGACGACGGCATTGACAACGACGGAGCTGACGCGGGCGGCGACAAGGACCCACATGACCGAGCACATACCAGCCCATGGGCACCACCAGGCCAGCGGTCCACGGGGAGATCCAAGCTCCGATGCAAAATCAGACGCTCGTGGATGGCAGCGCCAAACAATAAGCTTTACCAGCCGCCCCGTTCGGCCGCAATGACTATTCACAGCTCAACAGAACAGACTGGATGGCTAAGAATAGACATCACCTGCCCAATCACGTCTCAACCACCAGCGCCACATATTGGGACATATTGGCCGGGCTTGCACATCGGGTCGACGTGGAAGGACACGGGGACGCGCTACGCTGCAGCATGCACATCTCCGACGCAGTGGATGGACACGTGGATCTCGACCCACGGCACCGTCGTTTCGCGCCGAAATGCGGGGGGGAAGAAGAAAGATCGGTGCAATGGAGGGCGCCCTTGAGGCGCTCCGTCGCGGCAGAAACCACGAAAAGGCAGTGAGGGCTGCGGCGCTGCGCGAAGAAGGCCCCCCCTCGGCCGCCGCCGGACGGGCGACTGGGGCGCGGAGAAAAATCGGAGAACGGTGGAACATCGCCCCCAATACCATGGACCCAGCCCCGAACCAGCTAGTCTGGGCACGATGGGAAGACATGCCCAAACTTGACCTGGTGAAGGCCCTCCAAACTCTGGTGCGAATGCATCCTTCGCACGCGAGCGCGTAGAGACACCATTGCGCACACTGCCCCACCCCAGAGCAGCGCTTCTCGGATCAGGCGTTCCACAATCGGGACTCGCCGATCAGTTGGATCCGCAACGCCTACCACGCTGATCAGATGCCACTGGACGGGCGCCCAAGGAACGACCGCTTTCATCTCATGCAGCGCGCGCTGTCACAGCGCGCGAAGTGGCTGATAGTGGGGAACTGGCCAGACGGACAGGCGGATGGCCCGCGCGATGCCGTCTGGCAGCAACACATCATGGACGACTGGTCGCCCGACAGGGAAAGCGACCAACCCCGCCACGAAGTCAGGACCCTTGACAGTTTCTCGGCCAAGTCCGCTACCAACGACGCGCTGTGGGACTGTCAGAACACACTTCAGCAACTGGCCAAGGCAGGGACGGAGGACGCTCAAGACATGACCCGTTCCTTTCGCACGGCTAAACATCCCGAGCTGGGCGGACATCTGCGGATATACAATGACGTGTACTCTAGCAAATTGAACACTGGGAACTGAAGGCACTGCCAGATCGGCCCCGCCAAACGGGCCCAGAAGCCAACGCGCATGCGCGCCAGGTTGCGACGGGACATTGCGCAGGACGGTTCCGACACCACGAAAGCAACCAACATGGGGAGCTGGACGTCGGATGGGAAATAGAGCGCTCCGACCTGAATCCACCCCAGTGATTGGGCCCGGGCGGGCGGGCACCCCACCCACCGATTCCGCGGGGCGCGGCGAACTCTCGCGGGCGCGGTGGCCCACCACATCGGTACGAGACACAATCCCACCCCCACCGGGGGCCGCTGGGCGGCCCGCGTAGTCGGCGAAGTCATCGCAAACACAGGTCTGGGCCCACAAAGGCAAGAAGCGCAACTACTGCTTCGTTTTCTCCGACGCGACGGCGCTCGCAGACCTGGGATAAGGGATCTGTCCGAGAACGCACCGTGGCACTCCCATGGCACGCACGCACGCACGCACGCACGAACTCACACACGCGCACACACACACACACACACACACACACACACCACCGATCGCCATCCGGATTGCGCCACTCAACTAACAGGGAACACTGAGGCCCCCAGGACTGCATTCACACGGGAGCATGACTGGTCACCCTTCGAGGAAGCGCTCCAACGAGGGGACCGAACCCCTGCGGGCCGCGCGCCAGCATGGGACTGGGCACGAACCAAAGACAAGCGCAGGGAGGCAAGTTAGCGGGCAAGGGGACAGGTGGCCGCACGCACTGACGGCAATCGGCAGCGAGACCACTCACCAGTCGAGCAAGGAGACGAACTGACAGGCAGAGACCCCGACGAGCAGAGCCGCCCACGTAGAAACCAGCACCAGACGACGACAACAACCAGCCGAAACTGGCTGCATTCGCTCGGCATCTTCAACGAAATACTAGCGCGGAGCGGGGCGCACCCGATTGGAGATCCACGTGGGACCGTCGGACGCACATTCACCACCGATCGGACAGATTCGCGTCGGCGGTCAAGGACCCTGGGTCAATGAGCACAACGCAGCTACAGGCTTTAATCAGCGCCAACAATCTGCATGCGGAATCCCTTGAGTTCACCACAAATTCCACGGCTCGCGCAGCCCCCCCTGGCGACGGGAGAATCGCGGGGGGGCCGGGCCCCGCGTCGCACCAGCCGGTCGAGGCTGAACGCGACCGTCGCCGGTTGTCTCGCAGGCTCAAGCGCAGCAGGGCGCTGAGCTTGCACCCTTCACGACGGCCCCCCCTGCCCCCGGAGCCTCGGAGGCAGCCGATCACAATCCATGGCCCACGCGACCACGCGTGCTCTGCGGCTGCGAGACCTTCAAAGGCTGCACGGGCGCAATCTGAGGAGGCTGCCAATCGCGCGCCACACATCTCCCCCCGGAGACACGCATTGGTTACGCCGCGGATCGCACCCCACTCGAACAGCGGCTGCCAAGGCAGGGAGCGCCAGTCTGCGCGACCTGCGCAGGCGGTATAGACGCGCGCTTTGCTTGCAATGGTTTTCGTTGGCCTGCCCCCCTCTCCACGCCACTTCCACTCGCGGCGTTTCGCGGCGCGTCATCGCCCAAGAAGTAGCGCACGCCAGGTGGGGCCAGCTCCTCTACGAAACCACCCGGAGGACTTCGGCGAGGCCACGCGCGGACCTCGGCCCGGCAACGACGGCGGGGTGCAAGGGGTGCCAGGTCATCAGAAGGATACCCAATGAAGCATGGGTTTCTGGGCAGCGTGCGCCATCGTGCGTCACGCGCAACACGACGGATGGCAAATCCCACTTCTGCCGCGGCCCATTCTACTGTCGGCCGCGCACAATTTCCTAGACGAGGGGGGGCCAGGCCGACAGGACGTTCGAGGGCCGACATCGCGCCGCAAACGGAGGCGCGAGCTACTGATGCCACGCCTTGCCCCCACCCACGCTCTGCAAAGTGAATTATTCAATGGCTACCCGTCCCCGCGATGCGCAGCGCTGCTGGCGGGAGCGATTCCTCGCTTCGCCCGGGCGACCCCCCCCCTTCTCCCTGCGCGCCGCTGCATGTCCTCGCTGGAGATCCACCCTTTCGCGCGGCCGCGGCACTGCCGCTCGCCGCTCTGCGCCCCTTCCCCCACTCCGCGCGGCGACAGCCGGCGCCGCGAGTTCTCCTCTCACGGCCCCCGAATGCTTCGCGGCTTGCCCCGCGGAGCTGCCGGCGGAATTGGCAGCGGTTGTCTCTCGTCGACTAGGCGCAGAGACTTCTGGCGCAAGGCACGCCCGCAACTGGGGGCGCGTCTCCACGGCATTCGGCCGTGCATTGCCCTGCCTACACGACCGATGTCTGTCCTACTCCTGGACCCACGCGCTCCACGCACGCGTTGCAGCGAACTTTTTCAATCGGCCCAGTGGACCTGGCGGCGGCCTCGCCGCCTGGCTGCCCGCGCCCTGGCACGGGGCGCGGGCCCTCTCGGCCGCGGCCAGCTTCTCCTTATGTCGCGCTCCCCAGGCCTCGTCTTGAGGTAGCTCGCTACCACGCTTTTCTGAACAATCCTGCCATCTGTCGGTCAGCATCTGCGCTGCCATACCGCCGTCGGCGGCGGCCTCTTGGTCGCCCGGGTCGCCCTCTCCGGGGCGTCGCGGGGCCGCGGCCCACCGGCGAATGGCATCTCTCGCGGCGGCCTGGGCGCCGGCGCTCTTTCGCCCCCAGGGGGGCGCGTTAAAATTTCCGCGGGCACAGCTCGCGATCGGCGCCGTTTCCCGTTGGCAGCGCGTCTAGCAGCGGCCTCACCGCCCTGCGGCTTGCGCCTTGAACTGGGCGCTGGCTGGCACGGGCGCTGGCTTGCGTCTGCGTTGCATCTGGGTTGCGAATCGCACCTGGGACTTCAAGTCGCATCTTGCTGGCTTCAGCTGGATGTCAGCTCGATCGCCGGATGTTTTCGCTGGCGCAGCCCGGTTGTGGGTTCGCATTCTTACCTTCTCCCCACTCGACTACCTCTGGTCGGAGTTGCGCGACCATGAGGCGGCGCACACAGGTGCTAAACTGCGGTGTTTTTCCGTCGTTTCAGCACCGCCCACCCACGATTGCCGCAGCGTTGGCCACGGCGGGTTTGCCCTGCAATGGTGCGTTCCCATTGCGCGTTGGCCGCGCGCGCGCCTGCCCGCCGCCCGCGGGCTCGCCTGCGCCGCCAACCACCCACGCGCGCGACCGCGCGAAGCGGCTGCTGACGCGGTCGCCCGCGCTCAGCAGTGTCCTCGTCGCCCAGGCCCTGGTCGCCTAGGACGCGCGCGCTTCTACGCGCAACTTGCACTGGCACGGCGCTTTGTCGCGTCTGTTGCATGCCAGGTGGCTTCGCTCGTCGCACTGGCGCGCGCGCGACGTCGCCGCCTTGCCGGCTGGCCTGGCAGCCCCACTGCCAAATTAGCACCAGACTGCTGTTCGCGCCTCAACCCCCGGCGTCGAGCCACGCCCCGCGGGATGCTTGGCCGCTGCATTTTGGTCTTACGGTGCCTCGTTTTTCCCATCACCACCACCAATCTGCACGGCCGCAGCTGGACTCTTTCATCCCAGACCTCCGACGCCACGATTTCCCACGACGTCGACCCCCAGGGGTCTCGACCCACCCCCCGAGACCAGCCCCTCATCCTGCATCGTTTTCTGACGGCCCCGCGGCCAGGTCAGGGCCCCCAGAGGCCGAAAAATAATGAAACCCTCGCGTCGCGATTGTTTCATGACTCGAGGGGGTCTGGGACCACGGCGCGCACGACTAAGATCGCTCACAGTTGGCACCTCCACCTGCCGACCGCGCCCGAGGTTCCCCTGGGCCGTCGACTGAAGAGCGCGCG
>CAUYUJ010016793.1:0-235000 GCA_963575745.1 Prorocentrum cordatum
CACGAGCGGCCTGCCGCATGCGCTCGGCGATCGGCATACCTCCAAGGCCCAAGGCATCCACAGCTCCGCCGTGCCCCCCTGGGCGCACCAGATTTCTTTCGGGTGCAGGGCTCGCACGGTCCAGCCGCCCTCGGACCCTTCCAGGATCAGGGTGTTCGCATAACCCTTCAACGGGTCGGGCTTCGCCCGTGCCGTATGGCAGGGCCCGCGCGGATCATGAATCACCACGCGCTGGGCCCGCCCGCCTCCCGCGGGCTGCCACGTGCCGCGCGGCCAGGGCATCATGCGATCCCCCGTCGTCGAGATCCGAGGGTCCACGAGCAAGGTGCCGTTGCTGAGGTCCAGGCGGAGCTCGTCCAGCGGTGGCCGCCCTGCCTCTTTCCAGAGCTGGCAGAGGCCGCGTGGCTCCACGCAGGGCTGCCCCAGGGGGGGCATGGGGCTCGGTGCCCGAACCCGTTCTCCGCAACCCCAAACCTGACCGCCCGCGCGCGTGCCGTGACGTCGCCGAAGTGTGTGCACAGTAGGCGCGTCTCTGGGGAGAGTGCCACATAGCCGAGGCGCCGTAAGCGCGCCCCTAGTCGCACTGCAGCGTAGTTGACGGGGGCGTCGAGCAACACGGCCAGTGGCCGAGTGGTGATCAGTAGCCGCTCCAGGCCCGCCGCTTCGCGTCCACCGGGGTCCTCCGATAGTGACGCGCACAGCCAGCGGGTCCGTGGGGCCCCAGTGGGGTCCTTGGGGTGGTCCCCGTCGTCCGGGTCCCATCGGTCACCGACATCCCACGGCGCTAGCAGCGCCGACCCACCGAGGCTCTCCCATGCCTCCCCAAAGGGGGGCCACGCGGTTCCCACCTCCAGCAGCCGCGCCCCCTCGACCTGCAGAGGGGCGTAGCGTGGTAGGGCATCCCGGGCTCCTTTGACTTGGAGTGCAGCCGCGCGCCAGGGCCCGTCGTCTCCTGGCATTCGCAGCTCGCGCTGGGCGGCCTCCTCCACCAGTTCGCCCCACGGAGCTGCCGGCGACAGCACGGTCCATCCGGCCTCCGCCATCCGCTGGCGTACCTCCTCCACCGTGGCACGAGTAATGAAGTCGGCCAGCTCGTTGTGGTAAGTCCGTAAGTAAAGCCCGTCCAGGACCCGGAACTTGTACCGTAGCTCCAGCATGGCCAGGACTCGAAGCAGGTGGCGCGCCACCGCGTTCCGTGCCCGGCGGCGTCGCAGCCAGCGGCTGACATTACTGTTGTCAGTGACGTACGGCAATAGCAGCTGGAACCAGTCCGGGCCCTTCTCGGCCGCCAAGGCTATCAGGCAGAGGAGTTCGACCACCGCAATGATCTCCCCCTCCCCCTGCCAGGTGACCCCAGGGGCGGAGCGGAGCGTCTCCAGATAGGGAGCCGCCTCCGCCACGATGTACTCGCGCGAGGACCAGTCCAGCGCACCGATCCGATCCAGGGTGGCATCGCCCCCCAGCCAGCGCAGCTTGCCGAGCGCCCCCGGGAGTGCGAGGGCCTCGCGAAGGCCTAGCAGGCCCTCGAAGGAGGTCTCGAAGTTACCCTCGACCGGCATCTCGAAGCAGACGCGCAGCCAATCCAGGGTCTGGTGCCAATCGTCCCACGCAGCCTCTACCATCTCGGGGTCGCCCGGCGGATGGACGTAGGCCTGACCTGGGTCACCCGACAGCATCCGGTGGACCGCTGGGGGCTCCAGGCTCAGGGCTGGAGCTGCGCAGGCGCAGAACTGGCCGAGCCCACTTAGCTCCCTCGCGGTTCGCAGCCGGACCATGCGGCAGCCGAAGCTCAGCTCCGGCTCCGCCAGTAGGAAGCGCATCTTCATGGCCTTGGGCTCCGGGAGTCCAACTCGCTCGCGCTCGAAGTCCATACTGAGCCCCCAGATGATCTGCGTGGTGGAAGGCTCCCCCTCGGCGTCCCTCTTGCTGACGTTCACTGCTTCGGACCCAAACACCTCACGTATGGAGGCATCCAATGCGTCGCAGGCCATCCACGGTCGGACCCCAATGTCGGGCTCCACCACCACAGGGTCATCCATGAGCCACTCCGAGTGGAAGTGGGTGGTGTCGTGCCAGTGCGGCCCCCCAGGCCGATAGCTCTCGTGGAGCTCCCTCGCCGCCAGGGCGAGCATCATGTAATTGCCTGGGGCTCCCGTCCACCCGAACACCATGGCTAGGTAAACGACTCTGACGTCCCCCTCGATGCCAGCGTGGGCCCCCGGTAATGAGGTGCCAATGTCCCCGACGTCCGCCGGGGCGATGTCCAACCACTTGAAGGCCCGCGAGACGTCCCGCTTGGCGCAGAGGAGGCGCGCTCCGTGGTGGCGCGCGCGATGCCATACCGCCGTCCTCGCCACTTGCCGATGGCGTGGCTGGACGGCAGGCGGGTGGTCGCGCTTGTGTGTGGCGGCGTTGGCCGAGAGCATCGCATGGATCATACGCCCTTCGGACGATAAGGTTCTGTCCGGTAGCTGCTTCGGTACCCTCCCCAGCGGGGTTTCCACCAGCTCCGTCAGAAAACCCTCTGCCGCCTGGGACGCCACCAGGACGATCCCCCAGGTCACATCCGCCCATACCTTCTGGTAGGCCTCGTCGATGTGGGCTCGCACGCTGGGGTACGGTTGGGCTCGCTCGCGCCTCCGCGGCGCGCCCCGCCGCGCGGAGGCTCCCCCTTCCGCTAGCTCTCGGACGTACTCGAAGTGCTCTCGGCTTAAACTGACTACCTGCCAGACCACCCCAACCCAACCCGAAGACCCGAATTTCGGGTTGGGGGGGGCAAGGGTTCCACACGTGTTTTTTCGACGTTTCCCGACCCCCCCCCCACTGGAAATCGAGGGTAAATCTGAGCCTTCGGGTTGGGTTGGGGTGGTTTGGTGGGTGGTGATAAACACCGTCGCACCTTGTCCCCCAGGACGCCCCGAAGGGGGTTGCCTAGGCGCTCGTGGCGCGCGCGCCTAAGCAGCGCGGCCGCTTCCTTCAGGGACCCCGTCCGCTGGAGGAGCTGATCCCCCAGCCCTACCAGGGTCCGCATGCTTCGGGGTCATACTCAGGGTGCTCCGTGCAGAAGGTCAGGTAGACCGTGGCCAGCTCCGCCGGGCTGCACCCGTCGAGGTCCTCCGCGATATCTCTGGCCGGATCCTCGCAAGGGGGTCGTGTCTTGCCCGCACTCACCTCCCCCTGTGCCCTGCCCAATGGGGGCTTAGGAAGCCCCGCCAATGCTCGGTGCATGGCTGGGCTAAGCCTACCGCAGTTTGAGCCGTCCCCTGAGGCCTGCAGGCGCTCGATTCCAGTGAAGTCGACGCCCTGCAGGCGCCCGGGCGCCTCCGCCCGGGCGATTTTGGGGGACGCCCCCGGGCCATCCTCCCATATAGGCGCCAACTGCCGACGCAGTTGGCTCACCGACCAGCGGTGATAGGCCCCTTTCAACACCTTTGCCCACGCGGCGCAAAGGCGGGGGGCCAAAACCTGCGCCTCCTTGGTGCGCTTAATGCCCGAGCCCGGCACGTGATCCTTCAGCTCGACGTGGTGGTGGTCACGGGGGCAACGTCGCGCCAACAACCGAGCGTGCAGATACAGCCGGGGGCTGACGAGCCACCAGCTGCCCTTGCGATAGCGGCTCTCTGGCGCGTCGGACGGGGCCTTACCCCAGGCGCACATGTGGATCGGGACGATCATGGCCCCCGTCGCTCGACGCAGCTCGTGCATCGGGGCCTGGTCCCAAATCTTGGTGTAGCGGCCCGAGGGGCAGGAGGACTCGATGAGAAACTCCTTGCCGGCGTCGTGTAGGATGCGGCAGGTGTCGCACGTGAACTGTGTGTGGCTGTTACCCACGCGCTCGAACTCTTTGGAGCCATCCCCCTCGGGGTGCTCCCACGTGCGGGTGCCCTGCGGGATCCCGCCCGGCTGGGTCATGAGCCCGAGGTCGGTGTACGAGCCACACGGGGTACCCCAGCACCAAACGTTGGCCACGTCGGGGCCCATGGGGGTCCGTGCGGCCTCCTGTAGGCGCGCGCGGACCGCTGGGTCGAGGGTGTCATGATCCGGCCGTGGGCCTGATTCTCGGAGGGGGTCGTCGTAATATTCGATCGGTTCCAGCACCCGGATGCCCTCGGCGCGAAGCGCGGCCGACCAATTTCCCGAACCGGCGTACACCTCCTGGGCGATCAAACCGTACGCGAACGCGGGGTCGTGTCGAAGTGGCATCGCGTTCGCCTCCCGGAGGCGTGCCTGGACGTCGGCTGGATGTTCCCCGAACGAGGCCGGCGCGCGTCCCACTGCGCGGCCCGCCCGACCTTCCGCTGCCTTGCAGTGGGTGCAGGGCGCGCTCTTGCCCGGGACGGTGGGTTCAACGTCCGGGCCTTCATCGAGCATCTCGCGCCAGCCGACACTTACGATCTCGCGGGACAGGCGCCCTGCGCGCCCCCAGCGCTGGCCTAGGGCCGCCGCCTCCGCGTGGGAGCGTGGGCGCAAGGCGCGCATATGACCACGCCAGATCAGGAGCGGAATTACGTGATCCTCCGCGCCGACACCCGTCCCCATTAGGTGGTCCACGCATAGGCGCCCACTGCCGTTGACACGGTGCACCTGGAGCGTGACGGCGTCGAGGTCGGCGACGGGGCATGCTGCAGGCAGCGATAGTCCTTGTCGTGGTGCGGGTGCACCGCATCGTGGACGTAGGAGCGGACATCGGCCTCCAGGGCCGTGATCCACGGTGGGGAGTCGCCCAGGGCACGCAGGGCCTCATGGGCCTCCTCCCATAGTGCATGGCGATACGTCGCGGCCAACTGCTGCACCGCGTCTGGGCTGGGCTCACCTGTGCCCTCGCCCGCGCGTAGCAGGAGCACCCCCGCAGCTACGTGCAGTAGCAGGCACTGCCGCTCCTCGGCGTCGCCCACCTCCAGGCCCATCGCCTGGCCCATCTCCCCTGTAGGGCTGAGGCGGTCCCGGTAGTCGATGAAGTCCCACTGGATGCGGGTGTCCCCGTCCCAGAAGGTATGGGACCCGCGGCCTATCAGCCCGTCGGTGTCCCACGCAACCGGGCCAACCTCGGCCCCGCCCTCGGTGACGTATCCTGCGGCGCAGCTAAGCGCCTCATGCAGGTCGGCTGCCTCGCTGCTGAGACCCCGATGGCCTCGGTCCACGGCTTCCTCGAGGGCTCGCTCCAGAGTTAGCCGCTCCCCGCGCAGGCGCGCCCCCAAGACGCGCCCGCGCACGTGGCTCTGCAAGTACTCGCCGGCCCCCTTCAGAGGCGCGAAGATGCCCTCGGATTCGAGCTCCTGCATGAGTTTGAGGCGAAGCTCCGGCCCATCACCCGCGGGCTGGGCGTCCCAAGTGGCCGCCGCGCGCGGGCGGTCGTGGTCTTCGAGCCATCCGAAGTCGGGGCCCTTAACCGCTTCCCGGAGGTCCGATTCCATCGCGGTAAGCTGGAGCGCGGTGTAGTCGTCCGGGGCCTGCCCCGGGCCCGGGTCGCCCGCTGCTCGCGAGCCGCCGCCGCGGCCCCGGCCCTTTTCCTTCTGGGAGTCAGGGGCAGCAGGCGGGGAGGTGTCCTCGCCAACCTTCTCGGCCTCGGCTGCCTTGGCTTGCGAGCGCAGCTGCGCAATCATCCCATCCACCAGCTTGGGATCGATCCGGGGCGTCCCAAGGAGCCCCCCGCGCCTCGTGAGCTGCATGACTACCGAGTAGTCCAATCCGCGCGTTGACTTGATGGGGTCATGGGAGTTAGGGCAGTCGCAAGCCTTCCGCGAGCAGCCCATGTGCGTGGTGGCCCCCCAGCAGATAGGACGTTGTCCATATTGCGGGGCGCATGCGCCACGGATCGCGTACGCTCCGGGCGTGTTAATTCCTTGCCCGCTGGGTACGCCCTCTTGGGGGCTGTCCCCGCTGGGGCCCCGGTGCCCGCCTTGGGTCCCGCCTTCGGCTGGGGCCCAGCCCCCGCCTTGGGCCTGTCATCCCCCTGCGCCGTGGGCCGGGGATCGCCCATTTCCTCGCTCCCTCCCGCTTTGGGCGGTCGCTTCGTGAGGTGGGCGTTCAGCTGCCCATTGAGGAGGCGCGTGAGTGCGGCCTTGCGCCGGGGCACGACCACCTGCTGGTAGTAGGCGTTCGGGTCCCCGAGGTCGAACGTTCGGGGCAAATCGTAGCCGTTCTCCGGCATGAGTAGGATGTACTTGATGTCCCCCCTCCTCGGGTTCTCGGTGTCGAGCTCTCGGCAGAAAAGAAAAAAGAAAGAAAAAAAAAAGAAAAAAAAAAAGAAAAAAAAAAAGGTTGCAAAAAAAAGAAAAAACGAAGAAAAAAACAAGAAAAAGCTAAGAATAAAAAAGAAAAGAAACAAAAACAGAAAAAAAGCAAAACAGAAGGGAGTTTCGCCTCAGCGTCCCGTAACGGGTCCTCGGCCCAGTGCTTCGGAAGCCTTCGGAGATCCTTGACCCAATGGTCTGGGAACTCCGATGGGTCCCTCTCGAAGGCCGCCTCCAAGACCCCCAACGACCGCCGACGCTCCGCCCCGTGTGCGACCCCTATGATGGACTCGAACATCTGGATCTCGCACCGGGCCCTCTTGAACCAGGTCGCCATGTGGGTGGCGGGCCGTTGGCGGGGCTCAGCTTGTCGTCCACAGGGAGCCGATAGCCATCGAAGTCCTCGTCACGCGCGGGGACGCAGTCGTCCACCGCCAGGTCGTGAGGGCCCGTCCCGAAGGTGAGCGCCGCGTAGCCGTGTGCCACACGGTTAGTAACCAGGCAGGGAAACCCGATCGTCTTGAGCGTGCTCTTGAGTGCGCACACATGCGCTTGAGAGAGTCAAACAGATCCTTTCCCGTGATCCCCTCGCAGGCCTCGGCCACGAAGGTGTTGCATCCTCTGGCTATGTAGAGATCCAGTTCCTCGTCCCGACCGATCCCCGCCCGGGTGCCCCGGGCCTTCTTGTCGCCCTCGGTGGCCCGCGCCTGCCGCTCGGCGGCGAGGACGTGGCGTTCGGTGAGGCGGTTCTGGCGATCCAGGCGCTCGATGATCTGGGCTTCGGCCTCGGCTGCAAGCCCGCCCAGGGCGCCCGCCGCCCCGGCGTCGTCTGGACCCCCAGCTCGCTCCCCACCCAGGCCGCCCCCGTGGGGCGTCTGGCCAGTGAGGTGGCCAAGGACCGAGGCCCCGTCGAGGAGCGGATTGGCCCCGCGAGCGGCCCCCCCGCGTCCATCGCGTGCCAGCAGGTCCCGATCACCCAGCAAGCCCCGTCGTGGGCCCGTGGGTTGGATGGGGGGCATGGCACCGAAGAGCTCGCGTCGGGGTCCCTGCTTCGGGCTGGGATCCCGTCCCCGCGCCGAGCGACTCCGCGACCCCTCGTGAGAGGCTGCCCTGCAGGGGAACCTTGTCGGCGGCCGCAGCACGCTCCCGCGCGCGCGCTTCCAGCTGCGCATCCTCCAAATCCGCGAGGGCGCGCTCTAGGTCGGACCCCAGTGGGCCCGCCGCTGCCACCTGCGCGACCCTCCGCCGCAGCTGCCGCTCCGCCTGATCGAGCGGAACCCCGAGCAGGTCCGCGGCCATGCCTAATGCACTGAGGGCCGCCGCTTGGCCCCCCCGTCCCTTGAGATCCTCGGCTCGCAAGGAATCCATGAACATTTCGAGTGGGTCGGGCCCCTCAGCATCCTCGCTCACACCGGCGGGGGCCGCCGCTAAGCGCGACGATGCCGCCACGGGGGCGGGGCGGGGCAAGCCCTCCATCCCGGGCGCAGGCTGCGCACGCTGCGCGCCGCCCCGCCGATGGTGGCCGAGTGCGCGCACCGGGTCGTGCTGCAGCTGCTGGCGCTCCGTGTTCGTCAGGTAGCGCCGCCTCCAGCCGCTCGCGCTTTCCACGCCCACACCGCCCCACTGCTCCTGGCGTAACATCGCCAGCAGATCCTGCGGGATGTGTGGGCGATGACACGCAACCCCACTTCCCGAGCCCCTTGGGGGACCTCGTACAGCAGCCGATTGATCCAATCTATCGGGTAGCGCCCGTCCTCCAGCGGAGGGGGGTGCCGTACGACTTCGCTGGCTGGGACCTCCACCCTGACGCCCTCGAGGCTAGTCCCGATGATAAGTCTGGCGTCCCCGCCAGTGCCCCGTACGTTGAGCCCCTCGCATTCTCCCAATAGAATAAACCAAGGACTCGCCGGGGGCGCGCCGTACGCCTCCTCGGCTCCCCGAGGGTCGCCCGGAAGTATCGGGCAGACCTTCACGAGTAGGGGCTCCTGAAGCCACCCGTGATGGGCGATCCGATCGCCCGGGGCTCCGCGGTCGGCAGACCGTGAGCGTCCGCTGGCCCTTGCTTCCGCGGAGCGTGTGCGACGCGGCTGCGGCCCAGAGGCTATATGGCCTGCACCCCCGTGGGCTCCACATCGACAGATGGGGCCACGGCGGGCGGTGGCGGTGCAGCGGGGGGAGGTAGAGGCGGGGGGTAGACCGGCCCGGGCGCTATGCCAACCCCATCGGCAGCGTGCGCGGTCCAATCGCGCGCCCTGGCGGGGCTTGGCGCCCGCGCCCGCATGCGGCGGCGCAGGCCCCCGAGAATCCCAGGTTGGACCGTCGCTTCGACGCGCACGGTGTGACCCTCGTCCCGTCGGAGATGTTCCCCGCACATCGGGGCCCCCCCGCAGCTACCCTTCGCCATGCGGAGACAAGTGGGGAGGCTGCACTTGCGGCCGATCAGGGTGGACCGATACTTCTGCGCATGGTGGGCGCAGAGGTGCACCTGTGCATTGAGACAATGCCCCGGCCGGGGAACGTCCGACACCTCCGCGTCCTCCTGTAGCAAGACAGTAGCCTCCTGCATCCCTCGGTCGCCGCACCCCTCCGGCTGGAGGGGGCGTGCGCCACCCGCGAGCTGCGCCCCAACTTGTGCGGCTTGGCAGGGGCGCTCCTCCGCCTCCACCTCGCTCTCCGAATCAATGTCCAGACGGCGGTAGCCCGTGGCGTCGGTGATGTAGCGGGGCTCCGGCCGGCCCCGGCACAGCCATCCGAGAACCGACCAGGGTGAGCAAAGCAGCCACTTGACGACCCCGAATACCTTCCGGAGTCCCACGCCGACTGCCCGGCAGGCCGTGGCCCTTCCGTGCTCAGCGAAGTCCACGATCTGTGCGTGGTCAATGGCCGCGTACTGGTCGACGTGCATGGGATGCGCCACTGGACAGGAGGCGCACTCGACGGCACGACATAGATGCACATTCCCTGTCTCCTCGAGGTTCAGCCGCCACTTGCGACTGGTGCACCCCAGGACCTGCCCGATCTTGATGTTGAGCCCGTGGCGGCCCAGTCGGTACCGGTCCGCGAAGTTGCAGCTGATGCGGGCCACCTGCCCGTGCTTGCGCAGAAGCACGTGGTTGCATGCCCGATTGGTTCCCCGGCCGCGGACCCCCTTTGTGTAGAACTCCGTTTCCACCACGCCGCCCAAGCCCGGCCCGCGCCAGCGCACCAGCAAGGGGGTCGGAGGGGGTGGGGGAAGATGGGCGCCGGGCCCATCGCCTCCGCGTCGCTGGCAGCACCGGGTAATCTGGTACCACGCCCAGCGGAGTCCCCCGGCAGCCCACAGCATGATGAAGGCCAGGGCACCCAACACGAACGTGAAGATGCCTAGGGCAAAGCATAGGACCGCGGTCTCCCACCAGTACCCAAGCATCTTAACGCCCAGGCGGTCGACGGCGGATCCAATCCATCCGCCACTCGTGCGGATCGTGCCCGGGTGGTCGGGGGAGCTTACCCACGCTCCGTAGCCCACGAACTCGAAGACCCAGGCTGCGAAGCCCCAACCGGGACCCGGCCCCGCCTCCGGGGGCGGGGTAGGTGGCGGCGGCGGCGGTGGGGGTACGTTCCGGCCAGCCCACCAATGGGGCAGGTGCGGGACCCAACCACTCCACCCCCAATACCCGTCCAGCCCACGCGGCAGGTCAGGCTCACCATCGCCCGTCCGGTTTCCCGGGGCGGACGGCTGCCCAGGCGCGCCCGTGGGCTCGTTGTTACCTCCGTATGCCGGCGTAGCTGGGCTGCCCGTGGGCTCGCCCTCGCCTACGCGCCCGATGCCCGCGGTCGTGGTCGTTGTAGTCGACCCTGACCGCGGCGGCGGTGGGACGCCCGGCGTCCCCGGGGGCTTGGCCTGCGGCCCTCGCCCCTTTCCCCCTGCAGGCGCGGGCTTGGCGGGCGGTCCTCGCCCCTTGCCTCGCCCCCCACCGCCTGCCGGCAGCGCTGTCGGCCCGGGCAGGGCTGGCGGCGTCGGCGCTGGGACCTCCTGTCCCCCGCGCCCGAACGGCAGCCAGCCAAGTGCCCCTTGGACCGTGAGAGCGCCGCCCGTAACCAAGATCATCAGGTGCGCCCCCAGGAAGCCCACAGCCATGGCACCACAGGCGCGCTACCTAGTCCGCGGACTAGCACGGCTGTGGTTATGGCCGCCCCGCGGCCCCCTGGAACACCCGCGCGTCGGCCAGAGCCGAACGCTACGGACCCAAAATGGCTACCTGAGCCCACACCCCCTCCCACTTAACCTGCAGTCTACAACCAATCAGACTATACAACCGCCTTCGCCCTTCGTCCAGCTGCAATGTTCTGGAGCGGCATTGCGCGGGCTGGCAGGGATGTGTGAGAGGAAGGAGAAGAGGAGAGGAAGCCTGAATGCACCCTGTGTGCGGGCTCTTGGGACTGGCCTTTGGGCCTGGGGGGTATTGAGACATGGCTTGAGCCAGGAAGTTGCGGCGCTTCTATACCTAGCATCACCCGGCTAAGCCAAAACAGTACCAATGATGGGCCGCCATGGGGAACCCCATCCGAGTGTTACTGTCGAAGAAGCACCAGACCGTCCGGCAACAACGAATGAGTGACACGCTGACGGGCTCCCAATGGCGGCGTGCCACTGATACTCTGTGTACCTGCCGAGTACGGCGCCGCTCCGCTGGACCTTCCAGGCGCTCAAGAAAACGGCGATGCCTCGACGCTTGGCAACACCTCGCGGGGGAGCGAGGTCCCGCCTAGATGCTTGCATCCCTCGTTCTCGACACCTTCGGCGCCTTTGGTGACTATTACCGCGGCCTCTTGGGGCCCTCTGGGACAGCCTTGGGCCCTTCTGGGCGATTACGTTCCGCGGCGGAATCTATCCCGCAGGGCCGATGAATTTGATCATTCCGAAACCGTCTGGCAACACACGAAGAGGCGAAGTACCACTTGTCACTCGACCCGCGTGACGGGTCGCTCCGCTGAAGCCCCGAAGGTCTTCGGAAATGACAACATGTGTGCGCCACGCCCGAGAGAGGCTACCGACCGTTGGGGCCCGTGTGGTATCTCAAGGGGACGGCTTAGAGCACCCATGAAGGAGAGGGGGGGGATACACAACGTAGCTCAATGTGACGGACCGCTCCGACAGGTTTCTGAAGGGTATGGGAATCGGCGAGAGTTGCGCGGTTGGCGAAACCCAGGGAGGAGGTGCGGTCCGCTTCTAATGCTGGCGCAGTCGCAAGAACGTGGATCAACAAAAATCCACCGACCCTGTCGGCGTGTGTGAGGGGCTTCTCCGTTCGCGTCGTGCTTTCCTTCCTGCTCGACTTTCTCTAGCCGCATCCAGCTTCCACTCACCGTTTTCCCGCTCTCCGTCAGCAGAGTCCTCTTCCTTGCACATGCCGTGCCAAGCAATGGATTGAACGTCGTCAATACTTCGAAGGGAAGCCCATTCCCTTTTCCCTTCCCCGGTGCGGGGGGGTGGGGGGGGTCCGGACCCGGGGGGTCCCGGGGGTGTCCCGGGGAGGTCCCCCCCCCAGATCCGACTCCCCTGGCAGCCTTCCGGGGGGTCCCGGGGGGGTCCCCGGGGGGACCCGGGAGCCCCCCCCCCCTCCAGATCCGACTCCCCTGGCAGCCTTTGAGAAAGGCCGGAGGGCGTTGCGAGGAGGTTCTCGTCCTCGTCCTCCTCCCCCTTCTCCTCCTCCTCCTCTTCCTCCTCCTCCTCCTGCTCCTCCTCCCCCTCCTCCGTCTCTTCCTCTACTCATCATCATCATCATCATCATCATCATCATCATCATCATCATCATCATCATCATCATCATCATCATCATCATCATCATCATCATCATCATCATCATCATCATCATCATCATCATCATCATCATCATCATCATCATCATCATCATCATCATCATCATCATCATCATCATCATCATCATCATCATCATCATCATCATCATCATCATCATCATCATCATCATCCTTGTCCTCTTCTCCTACCCCTACTCCTTCTCACCTCCTCCACATCCTCCTCCTCCTTTCTCCTCCTGACCTTGTTCCTCCTCCTCCTCCTTATCTTCCTCCTCCTCCTCTTCCTCCTCCACCTCCAAATCCTCCTCCTATTCCTTCACCTCTTCCTTCCTTCTCTTCTTCTTCCTGCTCATCCTCCTCCTTCTCCTCATCCTGCTCCTCCTCCGCCTCTTCCTCCTCCTCCTCGTCCTCCTCCTCTTCCTCCTCCTGTTCCTCCTCCTCCTGGTCCTCCTCCTCCTCCTCCTTCTCCTCCTCTCCTCCTCCTCGTCCTCCTCCTCCTCCTCCTCCTCCTCCTCCTCCTCCTCCTCCTCCTCCTCCCCCTCCTAGCCCCTTCGATCAGGGTCGGCGGCACCGGCCGTCAGGCCTTTCCAATATAGAATCTGGATCCGCTGGGCTGCCAGGGGGGGCTCAGAAAGCGGCGTCACTGGCACGCACAGCAACTCCCGGGGCGTCCAGCACCCGGAGAGGCGATGTCGAGCCTGAGTGCCCGTGCGGCGCTGCTCTGCGGGGCTTACCCCGTGGGACCCCGGAGTGCCCAGAAGTGTGGCGACAGGCCCCTACTCTTGGCAACACCCAGGGGCTGGGGCCCACAAGGGCGAGCAGTGGGAGCTCGCCAACAGGAGCTTAGAGACGCGAGCAGGCGGAGCGAGAGAAAGATGAGAGGGTGAGGAGAAAGAGCGGAGGAGGAGCAACAACTGCTCTGGCTGCCCAGGCGATTTCAGCTTCACACATGAGCGCCACATGAGCTAGACTGGCAAAGGCAACCGCATACAATAGAGTCTGGACAACGAGACAAGGTGAGGCATCTCGTATGCATGTATCCCTGGATACCTAACCAGCTCATGATGCTCAGGGTAATCCAAGGTGGGATCAAGAGATGAAAAAAAGGAGGAAGCAGACGAGGGGCGTATACTGCGAATGAAAAAAGAGAGGACCTGTGTTCACGTGTCGAAGACCAGACCCCCATCCCTGCAAGTCGGTACGAATGTGGAATGTCTCTCCCCCTGACCTCCCCACCTCCTCATTCCTTCGCAACCCCTCTCTCACGCCCTTCCCTACCTCCTGAACCCCCTCGCTCTCAACATTGACCTTGGGAGGTGGGTCGCCCAAAGAGTCGGCACCCTGCCTGGATGAGCTGTAGAAGTTTATCCTGTGGAAGCGCAGGTGCATCCACCTGAAATAAACGTAGTTGCCAATGGCCTGCTGGCGGTGAGAATGCGGGGGAGTGGGCCCGGCGGGAATCGCTGGGGTAGATCATCTACCCCTCAGCTACATCAGACCATACGATGGCTGCTGGCGCTCGGCTCGACGGTCCGGTTTCGCGGAGGCCGCTGCGCAACTGCCCGACGAAGCAACCTCTGGGAGACGGTCGCTCAGCCTCCCCGTAGGCCTGCGATTATGTAGCAGCGCGTCCGCGTGGGTCGTCGACATAGCTCTTGTACCAAGCGAGGGCAGCAGGCCGTAGGGTGGTTGTGGTGTGATGGTGGAAGAAGTTTTGAGGGTAATGAGAGGCTCTGCTGGATCACGCAAGGTGCGAACCATCCAAGCGTCGACAAAATATGGGAGGGATATGAACTGGCCATGCGTGAAATGCAAGCGAGGACTCAGTCTGACATGGGGGACAATACGAGCGCCGTTCTTCCACGATTGGCATGCGTACTGCGGAAACGTCATCGTCGTCCTCCTCCTCCTCCCATTCCTCGTCTCTGGCTCGTCCGAGCTCGATATGCGCTCTAAGCGCCGGGCCCAACCCATCAACCACGCGAAGATTTTCCACACGTAGTTGGACATCCGCCGGCCCCACTGGGTGAGGCTCCTCGTCTCCCACCCATCCCACCACCCCTCCGACACCGCCTCGTCCACTTCCCCCTGTTCCTCATGCTCCGATCTCTTCTCCTCCATCTCCTGATTCGCCACCTGCTCCCGCCCCCTTCACCTCTCCCCTGCCGTCTTTGCGGACTCCCGCTGCAAGCTTCACCCTCCTATCCCCCCCCTTTCCTCTACGCCCTCCTCCTCGCGAGCTCATCTGCAGGCTTTAGCCCCACGCAGGAAGTCGTTCTTGTCGACGTGATAGTCCATCCAGAAATCATTGCACAGCGCGCGGACGAACTCGCTCGCATGGTAGTTTGAGGCCGCAGGGAGCCAGGTTCACCAGTCATATGGCGTGCTGCGCACGGCCGTCGGAGTTGGCGTGCGTCTTTGCGTCCCCCGCCATGTAGCGGAGGGCAATGGTTCGAATTGTCGCGCTGTTGACTCCAATGTTGAACTGCTCGCAGTGCAGATAGCCGGCGCGCGCATGGCGCATGGACGACAGCCGACTTGCTCAGCCGCCCGAACTTGCCGGTGGCAGCAACCCCACACCCACACAACGAACAGCCGCACGAGCCACAATGCTTTGCATTTTCGCACGCCGATCGGCGGCGCACCGACGGGAAACCGAGAGGGGTAGGCCTTTCCACAAGGCGGCGGGGCTTCAGAGGGGGCTTGGCAAACTTCCCAGAAGGTCGGCCCTCTGGAACGTTTTGAAAAAGGCACGCGCCCGTCTGCCTTCCCCGTGGGCGCGCCGCCGATAACCCGACTGGCGCGTGGACCTCGAGTACGCAGGCATGCTGGGCAGCCAAGGAAACAAACCGAGCCAAGAACGGTCGGAAGCAGGACCGGACTAGACATCACAGTCAGAACCTCGTGCTTGGAGGCCAGGGGATCGTAGAAAATGCGGCGTGTTACACGAGACGTGCAGGATGTCATGCCTCATGGTCTCCTCATCATCTGCCTCCTCTTCCTCATTCTCCTCATCCTGTCCTCTAGCACCGTTACGCAGATGGCAGTTTACCGGACGATACTCTCGCAATCTGCGGATACCTTCGAGAACTGCCAATCGACAGAAAAATGCACCCCCAAGCATGGTCCTCGAAATGTCAGCCCATTGCCAGCAAACGTGGGCCTGGAATTTAGAAGACCATGCTTGGGAGGTGCATGTTTGGGGGCTCTTCCGATTTCCTGAAGGCGTATTGGTGGTGAGGGTGTGCATTTTCGCACAGCCTGCGGAAGCTCAGACCAGCTACGCTCTGCCACGCCTTGCTGAAGCCCTGCTGAGCCTTGCGAAGCATTGCTCAGCCTTGGCAAGCCTTGCTACGCCTTGCCCGACCTTGCTCAACCTTGGTAAGGTTTTGTGATTATGATGCGTTTTAGCGCAATGGCGAGAAGGGCCCCCTAGAGGTCAAACGGCGGCGAGAGGCGGCGAGTGGTGCGCATGCACACGTCATGCACTATCTCACACCCGTGAAACGTTATCACGAGCTAGCGGGCAGACCGCGAAGTAACGCTGGTTTAAGTAAGCCTCTATGGGGCTTTAAGATGGAGCACTCCCATACTGGGATGACTCAAGTCAAGGCAGCCAGGACTCGGTCACTCACTTCCCCGATGGGATAGCATCCACTCTGGCCCTCGTCATTTTTTCTTTTCCAAAAAAATCTTCCGGGTAGATTCAGGATCTGGGGTTGCATCCTACGAACTAGTACATAATAAGTCCGTAGACATTCTTCGTCAGACAATCAACAGCCAGCATACTTGTACCATCCATCGGATCTTATCACAAAACGCGCGTGGATGTGTGATATCTACTTCTTCCATTCCATTAGTCCAAACGTCCTGGCTTAAACTCCATAAATCAATACTCCACCGCTTATCTCCTGCCGTGCCCATAGTTGGGGCTATAAAATGCTCTTCAAGACTCTCACAATCCATCATCCATACATGTCTCATAGACATGGCTGATTTGTCTTCCCAAATTGGTTGGCAGCTTCTTTCTGGCGCCAAGCATTCCACGAACATCTGCGATGGCGGCGCGATTGCGTGCACCAGATTCCACGCCCCATAAACAAGTCAGAGCCTCGGTTTGTAGTGTAGATTTACATAGTCGCTTGATAACCTTACTAAATATAAATATAGGGTGAACGTGATCACTGTTCCCCTCGATGAACCCAGCCCCTGCAAGTCCATTGAACCCAACCCTGTGATCTGAGAGGCTCGATTCTACCCTTGACTATATCCTCTTCACCTGCCCAGCTGGCGTCAATAACGGTAAGGACTATCATAGTTTGATCCCACTTAACAGCTCCACCATTGCAGGCTAATCCGCAGTCGGCGGACCGAGATGTTTCTTCCAGCGCACGGTTGGCTTCCTTGAGATGGAGTACCTTAGCGTGACGCACTGCTGTCTGCAGTCTGCTCGCACGAGACAACAGCTCAGGTTTACGCTGACGTGCGACCTATGACAAAACATATACGACCGATCTGAGCTGCGCTGTCTCACCCTCATTGCATTTTCTCGTGAGGGGATGGTTCCAAGGTGCAGCTTCGCTCTTCTCAATCGTATCCTTAGCCGTGATATCACCGTGAAATCTTCCTCTTGAACAACTTCAAACCACAACAGCGGCAATTATCCGACTTTGATATCGCGAGTATCAAACTCTTCTAGCACTGGCACTCATCATCTGCATCCCATGGTATGTCATCTACAGGTGTACCTAGCACACACGTGATCTCATTCTTGTCATTGTGAATATTGAACAAAGCGGGCATGATACGGCCCCCCTTCATCTAGACCATGAGCTTCAAACCTTTTGCAAATGTTCTTCCATGGGCCTCGTCCTGCGTCACGCGTGTCATAGACATGCATGCGCGCGACCAGTGCTCCACCATCCGGTGCTCCTTCGAGTCCGTCGGGCGGTGGATTGAGCAGCATGGGGCGGTCGACTTCCTGACCCTGGAAATACGCAGATGTAATGTCGGCACACTTGAGAGTCCTCTTTGTGCCGGCGGCCCATGGTACTATCAACCTTGGCCCTTCTAGTTCGCACGTTGGCGAATCCGCGCGGATGCCCAGCGACTCTTCAAAATCTCCACGTACGGCAAGTCTACTCTTGTACTGCGGTGCAACCGGAGGTCCTCCCCGTCTACGGAGATGGTCACTCTTGTCAATCTCAATCCAGTGTACAGGTACCATGCGGTATCCTTCGTCGAGGGGATTCTGCAGTTCCACGGAATCAATAAGCGCAGCGGCGTTGAACTTCTGCCACTTTCCCCACTCGTCTTGTCTTGACAGTCGCAAACCGCTTCTAACGTCCTCAGATTCTCGATGATATACCAGACGCTTTGCACTCTTTATCTTCTTCTTAAATTGCGGCTTATGACCGGTGCTATCATTGAAGAATCCGACAAGCGATTCATGTGACCTAACTGCGAATGATGCTTCTCTGCGGGCTAGCAGATCCATGCCCGGCCCTGACGCTCCGGCCCTGCGCATGGCTTCGAGGGGCGGGTTCGCTGGCTCGGGAGCTACGTCCACAATAGAATCGGAAACCCTTCCCGTACTACCATCGGCATCTCGACTCTTCTGCGCATCACTTCGTTACGACTCTGCATGCCGTGTGGGGCGTCGTCTAGCAAAGACCTCTGGAGGGGCGTTCGAGCCACCAGCGATTACTTCGACGCGGGCGTCACAGGAACGACCATTCTTTCAGACAGTTCATTTTCTTCCATTTGGCGAAATGCTTATTCTATGAACACGGGGCCCTCCGGGATCCCCGGCAGCTCTTCCGTCGCCATAGGATGTTATTGTAAGGATGTTATTGTGCCCGCGGTTCTGGCAGCTCGCGTCTTTCGTCCACAAATGACTGTTGCTGTCCGTCTGGAGGTGCATATCTTTCGACTCCACCGTCGCGATGCTTAGAGAGATACTGGTATGCCAACGCCTCCGCCGCAGTACACGGTCGAAGCCTGTCGACAGCCACGCAGACAGGTGCACCCTCTGCGATAACCCATGCGTTTTTGCCATCGGACCCAACGATGCGAGAACCAGTGCTCCACTTAGCAGTGACTGCGCCGTCGGTCGGCCTTTTACGAAACACACACTACATCACCTACTTGAGATTCCCCGGCTAGTGGTTTGCTTTTCGAAGAGCGGCCCTTGCCGTTCTACTCCCGACGTCGTGTTCCGCGAATGTATTCCTGGCAGACGCCCGGATCGCAGCCTGGCGAGAAAACTCGTCGGCTCCGTCCTCTGCCACATTCGCAGGCACTCCTAAGTCGGAAGCTTCCTCGTCGTCGAATTGACTCCCTGGGACACGAGGCATCTTCCCGAGTACCCACTGAGCAGGCGCGAACCCGCCGACTCGTGACATCTCATTCTTCGCGCTGTCAGTTACTGATGAAGTAGAGATGACTTCATCGAGTCCGCGAACCTTCTTGTCCTGTACCAACTTGTTGAAGATGTTCTTCCAAACTCCACCATGTCTCTCGGCGCGGCCTATCTGCTCGGGGGACTCGACTCCGGCGTCGCGGAGGTCGACCCCTTGACTCAACCCATTGCAGAAACACTCCTCTGTTGTGCAGCCCACGGTCTAACGCCATTCGTTTGGGCTTGCCTGCCCATGCGCACCAGTGTTGCTGGAATGCAGCGAGGCATGCTCTCGAAGACGGCGTACCACCTCCCTGCTTGACGAAGATTACGTTGGAATGTTGCACCATGGCACACTATGTTCAAGAAGGTGCAACGTTCTCCACTGTTGTCCTTTACCTCCAGAGAGTCGGTACTGATTTCATGATTGAAGCCGAATTTCTTGGGCAAGGCAACCTTATGAGTCTCAGCTAACAGTTTATGTGGTTCGCAAGATGCACATCGATAACTCTCGGCAGCTTCAATGTAATCCGACGACATTTTCGAGATTCCCAAAAGCTGCACGAGCACACGGTCAGGTACATGACCAAACTGTCTGTGCAACCATCAAATTGCGACCCTAGTTCGGAGCGGGATTTGCAACCGAGCCTTCCTTCTCTTCCCTTCGTGTTTTGGCTCGCCAGGTCAGTTACTTTGTAATGGGGTATATTGTTCTTCATCTCGCAAGCGCTCCTTAAAGACAGTAGCGACGTCGTCATCACCAATGATCGCGCCCATGCCGTCTCTAGTTCTCTCCTCTGCGGCTTCAGCGGGGAAAGCTGAAAGCGCTAGTCTATCCAGTCTAACCTTCTGACCTAACTCTCTGAGGACATCAAGGAGCTTCTGACTCGCGATGTCTGCGTCTGACTCGAGGTGCGAGTTCAGCGCGCTGGCGACCTCAAGGCTTGAGCAACCAGGCTCATAACCGAGCGCGACATTTACAGGACCATGACCTTGAGCCAAACCAGAGAAACAACCACTGATAACATGATGGTTTGATGATGATGATGTGTAGGCGACAACAAGATCAGGATTGCGCTCGACGATGTCCTTCGCAATCGATGGCTCCCAATCTGGGCGCGCCACCGTGTCGCTCGAGACTGGGCAGGCGAACGCGACGCCGATGACGTAGACCAGCGACCCGGCCAGGTTGGTCCCCACTCGTCCGCGAAGTGGATCGGTGTTCCTGATCACTTTCTCGACGATCTCCTTGTCGGTAGCAGACATGCCCGGCGCGGACAGCTCGGCAACACACGCAGACAAGAACTCATCTTGCATACTGATGCTACGCAATCCACAGCAATATGTGGCACGATGTTCAGCATTCATAGTATTCATCTTATGCTGACCGAGCTGCAGCGGCGCGCGCAAATACGATGCTCCGCCAACGCGGATCCTCGGAGGCTGCGCGAAGATTGCTACTCGACCGTGCTCTTCAGCATCCACAGAAGAGTTAACGGCAGCACCATCTTCTATACGCCTCCAGGACTGGGCGTCCTTGGTGCGACCCATAGAACTCTTCTTCCAGGAAGACCGTGCCGGCGGGAACTTGATCTGAGTGTTGAACAGTTCAATATTGCAGCTCACACGCGCTAACTTCTCAGCGCCCCGCTCGTCTGCGCGGCCAGCCGACGCCTCTGATGGGAACGATCGAGGATCAACGTGCGTGATGAAGTTCCTTTTCTTGCCCTGATTCTTGGCCTGCTCGAAAGGCGAATCCAGCTGCTTTGCGCCAACTGCAATCGGCTCGAAGTCCACCGCGACTGGATCTCTGGCCCGATCACCACCCACCGGTGCCAGGTCCCTCTCGACAGGAGAAGTCGGGGACCCTGCGCGAGACGCGCGAGTCTCGTTCGATTCGTCGTCGCTGCTGGCGGCAACAGCACTCGCCGGAGGCGGCGGTGGCGGCGGCGGCTCTACCCTGCGCGGCGGCTCCGGTGGCGGAGGCGGCAGGGGAGTCTTGAGGCGCGCAGGCGGCGGCCCGCCCGGCTGCCTCGGCACGAGGACAGCGGGCTTGCGCTTGGGCGGCGGCATCATAGGAAGCCTTCCAGGAGGGCGAACGATCGTGCCCGGAGGCAGCTTCGCCCGGCGGCAGACCCGTGACTTTGCTGGCGCTGCTCATGCGAGCCTTCTGCTTCGGCACGTCGTCGTCATCGCCCTGCGAATCTCGCGCCTGATACGCAGGGAATGATGCAGCGGCAGAAGACGATGCGGCGACAGGCGGCGGCGGTGCAGCAGCAGCGGAAGAACTACCACCATCGGACTTGGGCAATATACCAGTCTCTGCGTGCTCACGAGCAATACGTACAAACCGCTAGTTTGCAGGCGCCCTGTTGCCCTCGTGACAGATCTTCAAATAGAACTGTAGCTCTTTCCCAGCATATCGCCTCATCGTGCCCTCTAAGGCTGCCTCGATATACTCAGCACCAAGACGTTCGCGCCAGGTCGTTATGATGTGTTCGCGGCCGCGTCGTTGTCGTCTACTCTGTCAACCACGCTCGATGAAGCGCGAGACCTCGCCTCCTCCCCCCTGGCCAGCTCAGCCCCGTCACGGGGCCTGCGCTTGGCGGGCGGCCCATGAACTGGAGGCGGCGGTGCACTGAACTTCTCGACATATTCAATAAAGAGCGAAACCATATTGTCAGTCGCAGCACGCGCCATCTCAAGGCCCCAGGCCCCAATCGGATACGTGACAGCAGTCATCGCATTCCCTGTTACAAGTACATTGGGACCACTCATGACGCCTCAGGCGCGCAGAAATGGATTCGATGTCATACTGCTTCGAGAACTGCTTGATACCATAAATGACTGCAACAGTGCGATGCCGGCCAGAACGACAGATGGCAACAATAAACACAGACTGTGAAGACTTGTTATTCGCCAAAGCTTCTCCTACACACTCAGCGATGCTAGCCAAGTGCTCATTCTCAACTGCATTGCGCAATATGCTCGGATGGTGACCGATGCGGCGCGCGCGAGTCGGATCGCCCAGAGCCCTGGCGCCCAGCAACACGCGCCGATCATAGTTCGACAGATTCTTATCTGCAACACCGAGCGCATCTATGATGGCGTTGGCGTCGTGCCCTCTGGTGGTCATATCATGACTGGGGCGATGGCGACGGCGAGTGCACTCTTTCAGTACCGGCGACCCCGAGCACCTCGGGTTCTTCTCGAAGTTCTCCAAACCCAGCGCAACCACTGCAAACTTCGAGCCCTGTGGCGCGGGGCGAGCACCAGCGCCGGCAGGCGTGGCAGCGACCCGCGCGCCCTCGTCGTCACTTGAGTGATCGACGGGCGCAGACGCACACGTGATCCCGTCGTCGCTGCTGCGATCGACGACAGCAGGCGGCGCTGCGCGGCCGGCGGGGGCTGGGCAGCTGCTTAGATGCGAAATGTGCAACGGAAGAATGGAGTCCGCATCGCGCTTCGGGTCATACTGACCACGACGAATGATCAGAAAACCTGAGCGCGCACAACGACGCATTTCTGACTCAAGACAGCGCGGCCATTTGCACGAGCGCGACACCTTCCTGACTCAAGAGGGCGCAGCCATTTGCAAGACCCCTCGCGAGACCGAGAGAAACCTGCGCAAGAAGAGATAACAAGAGAGGAACCCGGACCTGTGGCCTGTTTCGTGGCAGGTCTTACATTTCGAGATTTCCTTGATCTCCTGGAGCCGCTTCCTGCGATCTTCCAGGGAAGGCCCTCCCTGGCCGCCTCCCTTGGGCGACCAGGGCGCGCGGCGGTAACTCTTGCCTCCGCTGTGTCCTTTGCCTTTGCTCCTCCACTTGATGCCACGGTTGGCTACCAGGTCCTCTTGGATCGCGTCAGAGGCTTCTTCCTCTGCGCATCCATCCTTGACCATCTCGTCGACCACCTCGACGTCGAGCTCGCTGCTCTCCTGGACAGAGCCCAGCGAGCGTGCGATTCCTCGTTGGCGCAGGGGCGTTCGTCGGCGTAGTCGCCCCAGGCCGCGTCGCCCCAGCCGTGCTCTGGCGCGTAGCCGGACGCGTAATGTCCGTAGGGACTCAGCTCCTCAGGGTGACACTCCCCCTGCTCGTACCATCCTCCATCAGTAGTGTGGAAGGCGTGTTGTGGCCTGGAGAAGCGCACTTTACCAGAGCTGGAGCCTTTACTTGACTCACCCTTGCCATTTTGGCGGATGTTTATGCGGCCGTGCTGGAGGATCAAGACATCCTTGATCTTGTCGAAGTTTGTCACGTTTCCTGCGGATGTCAACACCATCAGGCTCTCCGAAGACGAGAGGCCTGCATGGTCCAAGGGAAGGGATTCAAGCACATCGTCACTCATCAAGATCTTAGGATCTAACTTGGAGACAAGTTTCCACCAGCGCTTCCTTCGGGAAATGTACGAGACCATAGACTCACCGTGCTGTCGCGACAGCGGTCCATATGGTATCTGCCCCACCTGGAAGAGGATCTTCGCTTCTTGCGCCTCTGCGGGGAAGAGTGAAGTACGAATTGCCAGCGCCAGCTGGCCGATCACATTCGGGGTCAGAAGCACGTCCTTGCCGATACCCATGGCAATATCGAACGCATCACCTCTGAGGCCTTCTACAACCTTGTTCGCAGCTGCGGTGGTCACGTGTTGCTGTGGTGCACCCGTATCTTGATCCACTGAGGCCAAGGCGGCACTCATGCGCATCTCTGTACGGACTTCCCACTCGTGGAAGTTGTCCACCGTGCCGTCGTAAATATAGGAGCTACTTTTCGTCTCGGACCGCGTCAGCGCGTCGGCTCTCGGCCGACAGCGAAGAGAAAAAAATGCCATGGCGCATGGCTCGGTCGCTCAGCGAGGGAAACTGCCAGCACGGAAAGTAAAGAGAGGTTGTGCGACACTCTCTGACGAGACGTGCGCGCAGTGGTACGATACAGGGATCGTGTGGTAGCTCAGCTACCAGTGTGATTATGATGCGTTTTAGCGCAATGGCAAAAACAAGGCCCCTAGAGGTCAAACGGCGGCGAGTGGCGGCGAGTGGTGCATATACACACGTCACGCATACACTATCTCACAGATTTGCTCAGCCCTGTTAAACCTTGTAAACCTTAAGCCCCGCTGGTCTTTGCTGAGCTCTGCTGGAGGGGTGTGCCGAAATGGACCCGAGCCACCATGCAGGGACGCACCCACTGGGGCCTTCGGTGGAGCTCCCTATGTGGCCACAAAGTGTGAGGGTGGGCCGAAAAGGACCCGAATCACCATGCGGACGCAGCCACTTTGGCTGTCGGTGGAGCTCCCTGTGTAGCCACGAAATTTGTAAGGGTGTTTCGAAAGCGATCCGAGTCACCATGCAGACGCAGCCACTTTGGCCCCAGGTGGAGCTCCCTGTGTGGCCATGGAATGTGTGCGGGGTGTGCCGAAATGGGCCGGAGTCAACATGCGGATGGGCCACGAAACGTGTGAAGGGTGTGCCGAATGGACCCGAGCCACCATGCGGACGCAAACACTGAGGCCTTGGGTGGAGCTCCTTGTGGGGCCCCGAAACGTGTGAAACGTGTGCCGAATGGACCCGAGCCACCATGCGGACGCAGCGAGACCTTCGGTGGAGCTCCTCATGGGGCCACGAAACGTGTGACAGGTGTGCCGAAATGGACCAGAATTACCATGCGGACGCAGCCACTGTGGCCTTAGGTGGAGCTCCCTATGGGGCCACGAAACGTGATGTGTGTGGCGACATGGACCCGAGACACCATGCGCACGCAGCCGCAGGGGCCTTGGGTGGAGCTCCCTATGGGGCCACGACGCGTGTGAGGGGTGTAGCGAATCGATGAAGTGAATAATGATGGTGGTAGAGTACATATGAAGGCGACGATGCTGACGGCGACCATGATGACGACGATGAGTATGATGCTGATGACGAGGATGAGGAAGAGGAGAGGAGAAAGGAGGGGGAGGAGGAAGGAGAAGACGCGCGGCGCTGCGATTTCGAAACGAGGGCCCAACACACAGGAGGATTGGGGAAAAACAAAGATGTATCGAGCAGGAGCGCTGATTCTGGAGGGCCGGCTTTGGCAGCGAGCAGGCGCACCGGTCCTTGAGTAAAGCGCGAAGTACAAAGTATCGAGCGGGATCGTTGTGGTTGTTGTTGCTGCTGTTTTTGTTGTTATTGTTGTTGTTGGGGTGCTGGTCTGGGAGCCATCCAGAAACGCTCGAGCGGAAGCATCGTTTTCAAATAAAATGCAACTGGCGCCGAGACGAGAGCGCAAAAGCGGATACAGGGGGTCCAACAATACTAGTTGCTCAATCATTACATTTCAAGAACATGGAGGACGAGGGAGAGGGGACAGGGAATACGAGGCAGTGGATGAAGAGCGGAGGGATGGTAGTCATAAAGAACTTGCCACTCCCTGACGGAATGCCAAAGGCCCCTGGATAAACATCATTGACGTAAAGCACACGACCGGAACGACCACCCAGTCCGCGTAGTCCGCGAAGAACGGAATTTCCCACGGGTCGACACCCTCACCCTGCTTACATTGGCATACTGTACTTCGCAGCCTAAGGCTCAGACAGAGAGGTCACCAAATCGGTCGGCGCACAAGGAAAGCCTCCACGTCCATCTGACTTGGGCAGTGGCTCGGCTCTGCTGCAAGAGTGGCCCCACCGAGAATCATGACACTTCTTCAGGAACATGTGCTCAAGACATGGTGACTACATGCGCAAGACAGCACTGAGACCCGATACCCTGAATCCCACCAGCCCTTCAGGGCGAGTGGTTTAGGGAGCTTCCTTTTCCAACCCCCTTCATCCCCCTCGGGGAGAAGTTGATCACTGTTCCCTATTGATATACACCCCCTATCCCCTGCCCCAGGCGACCGACAGTCAACCAGGAGCAATGCCGACCCTATGCTCCCCACCCCCCAACCATCCCTTTCAAAAAACAAAACGGAGCCTGCGCAACCAACCCGATGCGGGTTCCCCCCACCATCCCGATCAAAAAACCATACAAAGTAAAATCTGGGGCAACATTTTGAATCATGTTCGTGGGGCCCGCGGGCACCTTGTCTTGTTTTTTGACAATAGCGGCGTGGGTGCGAGTTTATTCCCTGCTGTGCGCAAGGCCACCATCCCTGTCGAAAAACCATACACAATGCACCTCGCGGCGAATCTGGATCATGCGCGGCCACGCCGAGATCACTGTCAAGCGGTTTTTGAAAGGGATGGCGGGGGTGGTGGCGCATGGCCTGCTGTGCGCAGGCCCACCAGTCACCATGATGAGCATTGGTTTTCGACAAGGATGGTGGGGACCGACACGTTTCCGGAAGTGTGCGGTCACGTGCGCAGGCGCACCTGACACACTCTGCACGTGCCCCGAACGTGGTGCACCTGGCGAGGCTGGAGTAGGCACACCCGGCGCACGTGGAGCACGTAGCGCATCTGTCGCACCAGGCGTGCCTGGCAAGCTCGGGCCCCAGGGGTGCCTGGCGAGCGTCGCGCGCCTGGCAAGCGTGGCGCGCCTCGCCCCAGCGTCGCGCACATGGGGTCGCATTTGGTTCCCACTAGCTGTCCATCCAAAGACGACCGCTGAACATGATGAGGCTCGGGTGTTACTTCTGTGTTGGGAGGGCGGGTGGGAATGAGCTAGACGGCTTGCTATCTAGGAGGGTGCCTTGACCCCTCCCCCTATCCCCAATCTCTGGACCTGACGGGTGGGGTCGCGAGCAGCTAGAGCGTCCAAGATGGCCTCAGCGAGAAGGCGACAAGGATCATTGATTTGACGAAATGTTTTGGCCGCATGTTTGTCTCGTGGGGGGAGGGGGGCGCTAATCCCACCAGCCCTCTGGGCGTCGGTGGTTTAGGGCGTTTCCTCTTCCACCCCTCCTCCTTCCCCTTCGGGGAAGGGTTTACCCCTCCCCCTCCTCCCTCCCCGTGGACCTGGACGGGGGGGGGCCGCGGGTAGTTAGAGCGTCCAAAACGGCCTCGGCGAGGAAGCCAAACTCATTGATTTTACCATGGTTTTGGCCCCATTTTGGCCTCCTGGGGGGGGGCGTAATTGAGGAACCCCCCTTCGTTGACCGATCTCCTCCAAGATGGCCCCAAGAAGCGCCCAGGAGGCCCCAAGAGGTCCCAAGATGGCCCCAGATGGCCCCAAGAGGCCCCCAAGAGGCCCCCAGGAGGCCCCCAAGAAGACCCAAAGCGGCCCCAAGAGGCCCCCACCGAGGCACCCAAGACCCCGAAGAGCCCCCCAGGATCGCCAAGAGACCCCCAAGACGTCCCAAGAGGCCACCAATAATCGCCCAAGAGATACCCCAAGAGGCTCCGAGAGGCATCCAAGAGACCTCTGGCCCTTGTGCTTGCCCTCCTCCTCCTCCTGTTCCTCCTTCCTGCTCCTACTCCTTCTCTTCCTCATCCTCCTCCTCCTCCGCCTCCTCTTCCTCATCATATTCATCCTCCTTTTTCCCGCTCCCTCATCCATCCATCCATCCACCTCCTCCTTCTCCTCACTCCTTTGCACGGTTCGGCCGTCCTCCTCTTTGCTGCCGCACTTCCCTGATCACCTCAACTCGCCTGGACATCGTTTCTGGATGGGCTGGTCGGGATACTGTTTTTTTGTTTTACAGCCGCAGGCGGAAGCGCCAGCGGCAGGCGGTCACGGTCGGGCTGCGGCCGCGACTAGGGAGCGGGCGCGCGCGGGGCCGCGGTCAGGCGGCAGGCAGCAGCGACCCAGGGCTGGTCGGGATACGCGAAGCGTCTAGAATTTACTCCGCCTCCTTCTTTGATCGGTCACCTCCAAGGTGGCCCCAAGATGATCCCCGAGGCTCCCAAGGGTTCCCCAAGACGGCCCCACGAGGCGCCCAGGAGGCCCAAAGAGACTCAAAAAGACGTCCCAGAGGTGCCCGCACGAGGCTCCCGAGAGACCCCCAAGAGGCTCCCCACAAGCGTCCAAGACACCCCAAAAGGCCACCGGGACTGCCAAGAGATCCCCAAGATGCCTCAAGGGGACTCCAAGAACCTCCCGAAAGACATCCGAAGAGACTCCAAACGGCATCCAAGAGGCCTCTGGCCTTTCTGCTCGCCCTCCTCCTCCTCCTCCTCCTCCTCCTCCTCCTCCTCCTCCTCTTCAGCATCCGCCTAGTCCTCCCCTTTCTCCACCCTCCTCCCCCACTCCCTCCTCCTCCTGCGATTCCTGCTCCATCCTCCCCCTCTTGGGGTATGACGTCTTACCCATCCGTTTATTCCACTGAATGCTCCTCCACATCCCTGACCATGGCAACTCGTCTGGGTATCCTTTGTGGGTGGGCTGGTGGGGTTACGCGAAGCGTCTAGACTTCCACTGCACTTCCTTGCTCAATGCTCCTTCCTCGTCTTACAGAGGAGGGGGGGCGCAGGGCCATGCAACGAACATGTCGACTCACAATGCGCATTGGCCAGACGTTCTGGACGACACTGCAAGACAGAGAGGTGTTGTCTCGAACAGCGTGACCCTGACAAGCCGTATGTGTCACATCTCGTGTCTCCATTGCTGGAGGCCCGCGGCAGCCCCCAACAAGCCACCTGCGCGGGGTGGTCCTCAGCCTCGGCCACTCCAAGATGCCTCAGGATCCCAGTGGGTACGCAACCAGAGGGCCGAGAGAGCCCAGGAGCCTTGCTGACTGCCAACAAGACGCCCTCGAACAGGTCTAATGAGCCCAAGCCGCCTGAAGATAGCGTTAAGATGGCCCAGGAGGGCTCCAAACACGCCTCCGAGGAAGCAAACAACATTGAACAACAATTGTGTCTTCAAAGTGTTCTGTCTGTCCGCGTCTTACTCCTAGGATGTCCCAAGATCTGCGTTCCCTGGAGCTCCTGAGGCTCCAAGATAGCCCTATTGCTCAACGTGTCCCAATGATGGCCTGGGAGTGCTCAGTGCGTTCCCAAAATATGAAATCAACTCTATCACACCATAGCCACATGATGGCTCAGCCTCGGGGGGCAGGGGCAGAGGGCGTGGAGGTTGCAGGTGTGGAAGCCCATTTGAGGCCGCCCCCGCCAGGAGGTCGAAGTTCATGTCTGGATATTTCGTGACGTGCGCGCGAAGGGTGGATGACGGGAAATATCTTCATACTCATCCTGCTGCTGAACAGTCGGCGGGTCAGACCTGTCGGGTGTCGTGAGGGGGTGTCGGATATCGTGGTGTCGTGGTGTGTCGCGGCCTCGCGGCGCAGCGGTACCGCAGTGTCGCGGTGCGGTGGTGTGGTATTGTCAGGGTGCGATTGGGTGTCACGGTGTCGTGACGTCATGGTGTATCATGGCGGCGTAGTATCGTCGTGTCGCCACACCAAGCGTCTAATGTCGTCGTGGGTGACGTCGTCGCCGTGTCGTGGGTGCCGTCGTGTCGTCACGTCAGGCGTTTGATGCAAATCGGTAAGCATAGCGTCCATAACGTGTCTGCCAGCGTGGAAACCAAACAATGTGTGTTTGCACGCCTGGTGTGTAACACGTGTTATGCAACATGTCGATGGTCCAGTGTACGAGATGAACTATATTAACTATATTATATACATATATATATATATATGTATATATGAGAGAGAGAGAGAGAGCGTGATCCACCGCCGCTTTACTGTGGAAAATTGCCAACCTTTTCCTCTGGAGCCCGGGGGTCGCCCCCCCCCCCCCCCTCCGAAAATCCCCCCCCCCTGCTGGACCCCCCCCGCCCCCTCACCCGGCAAAACCCTCCCTCTCCCCCCTCCCCCCCCCCCCCCCCCTCGAAAACCGGGGGGGGTCACTACCGGTTCGATCCCCTCCCCACCCCCCCCCCTCCGGATCCGGAAAACCGGGGGGGTCACTACCGGTTCGAACCCCCCCCCCCTCGAAAACCGGAGGGGGATCACTACCGGTTCGAACCCCCCCCCCCCCACTCACCGCCAGCAAACGACTCCCGGTCCCTACCACCGTCCGCATCACATCCCCCACTGTTGTTCCCAGCACCACTGTCCTCACCACCACTGTCCCCACTGTGTCCCCACCAGTGCCCCCACCACTGTCGCACTGTCCCCACTGTTCCCACCACGGTTCCACTCTCCCCACTGTCTCCACGGCCCCAACCACTGCCCGACTATCCCCACTGTCCCCACTGTCCCACTGACTCCTCCGCTGTCCCACTGAGCTGTCCCACTGTTCCCACCACTGTCCCCACTGTCCCCACCACTGTCCCCACTGTACCTCTGTCCCATTGTCCCACCGCCGTCCTCGCCACCGCCTTCACCACTGTCCCCACCACCATTGTACCCTCCACTGTCCCACTGTTTCCACCTCATTCCCACTGTGCCCACACCACTGTCCCCACCACCACCGTCCCACCACTGTCCACTGTCCCCCCTGTTCCCACCATTGTCCCCACCACTGTCCCCACCACTACCGGCCCTCTACTGTCCCATGTCCCACTGTCCCCACCACTGTCCCGCTGTCCCCTCACCACTGTCCCCACCAACACCGTCCCCACCACTGTCCGCACCCCCACTCGGTTTTCGAGGGGAGGGGGGGGGGGGTTCGAACCGGTAGTGACCCCCCCCCCTTTTCATGATGAACGGGGGGGGGGGGGAGGGGTTCGAACCGGTAGTGACCCCCTCCGGTTTTCCGGAGGGGGGTGGGGGGGAGGGGTTCGAACCGGTAGTGACCCCTCCCGGTTTTCCGCCAGCAGCGGTTCATATATATATATATATACACACATATATATGTATATGTATGTATGTATGCATGCATGCATGCATGCATGCATGTATGTATGTATGTATGTATGTATGTATGTATGTATGTATGTATGTATGTATGTATGTATGTATGTATGTATGTATGTATGTATGTATGTATGTATGTATGTATGTATGTATGTATGTATGTATGTATGTATGTATGTATGTAATGTATGTATGTATGTATGTATGTATGTATGTATGTATGTATGTATGTATGTATGTATGTATGTATGTATGTATGTATGTATGTATGTATGTATGTATGTATGTATGTATGTATGTATGTACATATGTAATAGAAATACATACCGCACCCCCCGGCCCTGGGTCCCACACCTCCCCGTGACATCTCGGGGAGGCTCCCGGTACCGCTCCCCCGGCCTTTCCAGAGAGCCTCCACAGCGCCCCAGGAGGGCCCAAGACGCCTCCCAGGAGCCCCCAAAATGCGAAAGGATGGTCCAAGACGCTCCCCAGCAACCCAAGTCAGCCTTCCGACGGCTCTCGAGGCTCCCAGGTGGCCTCCAAGAGACCCAAGAGAGGTCCGAGAGGCGTCCTGGGACGGCCCGAAGAGGCCAAAATCGTAGATTTCCATAAGTTGTTTCAATGTTTTTGGCTTCTCGCGTTTTCGAGCTTCCAATGGTCCAAAAGCGCCGAAGAGGCTCCCAAGACCGGCCCAAAAACGGCCCCAAGACGGGCCAAGAAGGCTCCAAGACTGCCGAAGAGGCGTCCAGGACAGCCCCAGACCACCCCAGAACATGCCCAAGATGGGCCCAAGAGCGGGAGCAGGATGCTTCCAGAGACCTCCGAGAGGCCTCCGTGACCCCCCAGAGGCCCCCAACACACCCCCGATCCCTGAGAGGACCCAAAAAGACCCCGACGAGGCTCCAAGAACAACCCAAGAGAGCTGCGAGAGCCGTTCCGAGAGAGCCCAAAGAGGGTCAAATCGTTGATTTCCAATGGTTTTTCTAATGCGTGTCGCCTTTTCACGTTTTCCCGTTTCAAACTCCCTTCGGGGGCGCATCAGGACGCAAGGGGGCCATTTGGGGGGTTTCTCGGGCCGTCTTGGCACATCGGAACATCGAACATGTGGGGAAACCAACAAAACAATGAAACAAAAACACATGGAAAACTCATGTCTAACCTCTCGGGGCCTTCTTGGGGCCGCTCTTCTGAGTCTCCAGTGCTGGCTCGGTGCCTCCTTACTCATGAGTGCCACTTGGTCGGTGCCGATACCATCTTGGGCGTCCCTGGATCGATTGTGGGCGGTCTCCGACGTCCGGGAGTCGGCTGGGGGAACCGTCCTGGGGGCGGGGGCCAGAATTCACAAGTGGGGCAGCGGTCCGGGGCTGGAGCCCGGGATCTCCCTTTATATGCATATACACACATATGCATATGCATACACATATATATATATATATATATGTGTTAGAACCACGCGCGTTTCGCGCGCGTTCAGTTTCTAGCGTTGGCCTGGGGAGTGTTACAACGTACTGGGATCCTTCACCTTGTTCTCTTCTTCACCAATTTCCGAGGCGAGGGAGGTGAGCGACAAACAACATGAATGATGGGAGAAGAAACGGAATGAAAATACGGTTGGGAAAGGATGAACAGCAGACGGGGCAAGGGGGAGGGAAATGCGGAAGGGAGGCGGGATGGTTGTGATGATGGCGAAGGCGAAGGTGGTGAGAAGGACTACGCATTGCCATTGTTTCGTGGATGTTACGATTATGATTCTGACGACGCGGAGGGAAAAAAGGGATGATGCGGAAACTGACGTGAAAACGAACATTCGCGATGATGGTGATGATGATGTTGAGGACGATGATGATGATGCTGATGATGATAATGCCGACGGGCGGGTACCATGGCCATTGCAACACTCGGTTCCCGAATTCTACAAAAGCTGACGGCGGCAGGAAGGCTGACAACCGACTCCGAGAAAGACCTGCAGTCACACACGAGCAGCACATACACAAACAGCACCCCATCAAGCGAAGGCGGGCGGGCTTGGGAGCTTGAGCACAATTTCAGCGAGTGTGCTTCCACTCCCCCTTCCTCCAGCACATGACACACTAAAATTGTTACTATGCCGACGGGCGGGCACCGTGGCCATTCCAACACTCGCGTCCTTCATTTTCAATAAGCTGACGGCGGCAGGAAAGCTTGCAACCGATTCCGACTGAGACCTGCAGTCGCACACAGACAGCAAACGTGCATTGAGTAACACTGCATCATGGCCGAAGGCCGCATAGCTCATACATTCTGGACCGCGACAACTCATCAGTGGCATTGAGGAGGGAGGGGTTCTACGACGAGCTCAACAGCTCTGACAGGAAAGCGCGCAATCCTCATGCGTGCGCGCCACACCCTCGGCCGCGTGGCCGTCGAACTTTTCCAGCGAACGGCTGAAACTCAAGGGCCGCAGCGAGGCTGGCCCTGGGGTGTTCCACGCATGCTGGCACATAGTATTCGGTGCGCGCTTTAATCATTATGATAACTGGTTTCATCTCTACGTCGTCGGCCAAAAAGGTCGGGAACCCAGCGAGGGCACTCGCGGGGGCGACCCGGCCCCGCGGATCCGCGAGGCAGCGCGCAGGCGGCGACCCAGATTCAATCCTGGAGCATCATCGCCGACGAAAGCTAGCAGGCACGCGCGGCCGACGATCGAATCCAGCCCATGCTTCGATCCTCGACGGCTCGCTTCGTGAGGCCGAGACACACGTTTCGACCTGCGCCAAAACTGGGGGCCCCGAAACCGCGCCGACGCAACGCTTTGCAAATGGGGGCCTCTTGGGGCCCGACCACTGCCAGAACGAGTCGACAGCGGCGGAAGCCCGCCGGTGGGCACGTCGAAAAGCCGACCTCACGCGGGAGACAATCTTCTGATCAGAACAAGCGCCAGCTTCGCGGCCCGCGGGACAGGCGCCGCGGCCTGGACGAGGGCGATCTGGCGGAGAACGCACGTGGACGGGGACTCCATCAGCAGCCCCAGCTCCAGCGACGCCTGGCGAACCTTCGCGCGCACCCTGGCGGGCGCGAAATTCCCGCGGTTCGCCTCGGAGGGCGCGCGGAGAGTCGGCGCGCGCCGCCCGATCCAGAGCCCCCGGGCGGCCGCCGACGCCGATTCGAAGCTCCCCCTCGTCTGGCAGGGGTCGCGCGACTCAGCGTCGATCGCGACGTGCCCACAGTGGCGACCCCCGGGCCCGCGAGCGCATGCGCCAGCGGCCCGCCGCGCACCGGGCAGGCCTTGGGCGACCCGAGGCGGGCATGGCCGACTGGCGCCACGAACGCGACCAGGCTGGGCAGACCCGCCAAGGTGACCTCCCCCGTCGCGGCAACGACCGCGCCCAGAGCCAGGGCGGTCAGCAAGGGCGCCGTCGCGGCATCCAGCGAGCTGGCCGCGCCGACGCCGTGCCGCGGCAGCCCGGCCACTCCAGGACCTGCCGCGCGCAGTACCGCGCCCGAGCTCACGGCGCGCTCGTCGCGGTCGACGTCTCCAAGACACCGACGGCAAGCCGAGTCCTCGGCGGCCGCGAGAATCATGGCTCGCAGCCACCAGCTCGGCACGAACTCCGGCGGCCCCCGCGCCCCCTGGAAGCCCTGGCCATGGAAGAACCCCCGGCGGAACAGCCCGTCGGCCGCGTTCAACTCCGACGGCAACCAGCGGACACGGCAGCGAAGGTCGGCAGCTAGGCTGAGAGCCGCATGACGCCGCAGAGGGCGACACTGGGCGGGCTTCCGCCCCTGCCCGCTGCCAGCCGCCAGAGGCAAATGGGGACTTACTTCCGACGAGAAACAGATGCCGATGATGGCGCAGGGAGACCTTGTGAGAGGCATGGCGCGCGGCATCGCGCAAACGCGTCGCCATCGTACTCCGTGAAATTCTTGGAAGAGTTCCAGCGCTTCCCGGGGACGAGCGCGGCCCACGCAGCAGCCTCCACGACGTCTCCTGGGATCTCGCAAGAGCCCTTGCCGAAGCCTTCGCGGGCCGAAGACGCACGCGAGCCCCTGGCGACGGGCTCCAGGAAATCTGGATCGCCAGCGGCCCTCTCGAGGCCAATCGCGCTCGCCCCCGCCGAAACCGCCGACGCACATCGATGTCCCCATCTCTCCGCCTGGCGCCCTTTCTCGGCCGCCAAGGGCCCCCCCCCCGGCCGACGAGCGCAAGCGCCGACGCCGATGGGGGAGGCGCCCGAGACCGAGACGCGCGCTCCCCGCGGACTCCTGACATTTGAAATCCAGAAAGGGAGAGCACTGGCTACGCTAAGCTCGAACTCCACTGCGCCCCAGAGAGGTCTCGCGCCAGAATCCGCCAACGATTTGAAACGTAGGCCGACGACGGGATGGATAAGGCGCCTCACTTGCACAGCGTTGCCCACGTGATGCGCCCCAACAGTGCCTCGGGCATGCGCGGCTAGGCGGCCCCCCGCCGAAGGACTGCAAGGGTCGCCTGCCGAAGCCTCGGCGCGCTGGCAGGCTTCGCCCTCGCAGCACCAACGTCGCCGTCGATCTCGAGGCCCGTGATGGCGGAGACGGAGGAGGCCTCGTCGAGCGAGTGGACAGGAAGCCCCCGCCGCTCCAACGCGCGCTGGACCAGGCCCCTCGGCCGCGACCACGGCCGGGCCGCTGCCGACGATGGCGAAGTCGTTAACGTGGCCAGCCGCCGACGCACTCTCGCGCGCGCGGAGCGCGGGGCCAGGGCGCCCGCCCTCGATCGGGTCGCCGCCGCCGAAACCGTTGCGCGCGAGGGCTCTCTGCTGGGTCCCGAGGCAAAACGGCCGCGGCCAGCCCCGCCCAGTCGGCAGAGCGCAGGCCGCGGGCTGCAGCGCGCAATCGATGGGCGACGGCACCCCGCCCACCTCCTTGATATGCACGAGGTGGTCGGAGACGGCGGGCGGGGGGCGCGAAATGCCCCCCCGCGCCCTCTGGCGAGCGCGCGGTCGCACTGGACGTCGCCCTGGGCCACCGCCACGGGGCCGACGGTCTCCAGGGCAGCCAGCGCGGCCCGTCGGCAGCGCGGTCTTGGGCGGCGCCTCGAACTCCCCCTTCGCCGACCGGGTGTCGAAGATGAGCCCTGGGGCACCCTTGCCAGCCTACCCGACGAAGCAGAACCCAATCTATCATGATCACCCGCCCGCGCGACGCGGAACTTGATCACGCCGCCCCCGAGCAATTTCCCAGCGACACCTTCGTGGGCTCTGGGGCAGCTGGCCAAAGCATGGTCTACGCATGGGCGTTGCGGCACCGAGGCCGACCTCGGGCTCGAAGCAGACGACTCAACCTTAACCCCGAGAATCAGTCTTGCTCGGCCTGGGAGACAAGGTCAGCGACAACCGCTGGCGGCGTCGAGAGGTCAGGCTAGGGCGCCAGGCCCTCGCTGTAAGACTCGACGCGCTGGGAGCCAGCCGAATGCACAGGCACCGACGCGAGCAGCTCTGTCAAGGCCGCCTCGCCCGAATAGTGATCCTCTCGACATTCGGGGGGGGGTCGTTGACAAGCCTGCGCAACGCGCTCCATCGCGCACGCCCGCGCCGCCGACGCTTCCCACCCAGGAGACGCCGAGAGCGATGGCGAGTGGCCGCTCAGCAAGCTCAGGGCGGCGATGTCGCCGCTGGCCCATCGCCGCCACGCAGACCCGCGCTGGGCGCGCTGGCGCCCCCGTCGGCCCAGGCAGGCCGCGGCCCCGGCGTCCACCGCCAAGGGCGGCAAGGAGAACGCGTCGCCCTGCCGAGCATCAGGCCCCATCAGCTGGCCAACGTAGGCGGTCGCCCAGGCGGCGCGACTGTGCCTGCGCCAGCTTCGACGAAACTATCTTAGGACTATGCGCGCACCGCCCGCTTCCCGCGGGCTCTGCGCCTCTCCGCGGCGAGGGGCCCTTGCCCCACTTATTGCCCTTCGTCACGGCCTGGGCGGTGACGATGCCAACGTAGTGGCGCACCCCAATGATCTGGGTCCGCCCGCAGCCCAGCTGGCAATCCGAGACCTCGGCGCGGTTGACCTGGTCGCAGCAGCACCCCAGCCCGAGCCACCCACGACTCCACCCGTGCTGCTGGCAGACGGCGTCGGAGCTCTGCAACCGATCCTCTGCCTTCCACTCGGAGTGCCACGCCAGCGGTCCACCAGCGCTCCGCCGCATGTGATCCAGGCACCAAAGTGTCGTACGCGGTCCCTTGATCAGCCAAACGGCCAGCGATGTAGAGTTCGCCTGCGTAGCGGCGGTCATGAAGTCCAGCAACCTGTGACTCGCATCGTGACACCTTCCCAGGCAAGCGCCGATCTGGCGCCCCCGCGCCTGGTCCAGCGAGCGGCGCCGCGCCTCCACCGCCTTAGGGGCGGCCGCTCCAGCACCGATGGGCGCCGCAGGGTGGGCGGGCGGGGGCACGGCCACCCCGAGGGTGGCCACGAGAGCGGCAGCGCCTCCAAGCCCTGCGGCGCCAGCGGCCCCGCCAGCAGGCAGTCCCAGCGCCAGTGGCGCCCGCGCCCGCGCGGACGCGACCGCGGGGGCGGGGTAGGCCAGCACGATGGGCTGATCAGCCCTGCCCGCGCCCGCGCCCACGCCTCCCGCCAAAACGAATGGCTCGGGCTGCACCGTCGCGCCGATCAGGCCTGCCGCATAGCGGAAGCGTCCCCCACACAGCCCCAGCACTCGTCCGAAAATTTGTGCACGTTCGCCTCGACGATGCCGGCGAGGAGAGCCTCTGGACACAGCAGGGGGCGGATCTCCAGGGCGACGGCGTCCACCCCCGCGGTCTCCTTCTGAACATTCCCATCGACAGTGACGACCAGGGCCGAGGTCAGCGCCACCATGAGAAGCGTGATGCGCTCGTGGTACACTGCAAGCACAGCGGTGCGAGACGAAGTAGCGATGACTTTCACCTGGCAGCAGCATGCTGGATAGCGGCCCTTGCCTGCTGCGATACCCGCGCGTTGATCACCTCGGCAGTCCAGCGCGGCGAGATAGCCCTCCACTCGATCCTGACGATCGGGCCGAAGAGGAGGGCAGGGAATGATCGACTCCAGACGCCACCGTCTGGTCGCGTTGGAGCCGTCGATGCTGGGACACGAGAGACTGTAGGGCGGCGGGCACTCTCAAGCATACGCAGGACAGGCAGTGGAGAGCCCAGCAGCAGCGGAACCAATCACCAGGGCCAACAGGACGCCTCACGAGAGTTCTGAGAGAATCCGAGCTTGTGCCCCTAAAAAGGTTGAGCACAATTTCAGCTGATGTGCGGCCCGTCTCCCCTCCTCCAGCACATGACACACTAAAGTTGTTACTATGAGGATGGTGCTGATGATGATGATGATGATGATGATGATGATGATGATCATGATGATGATGACGATGATGATGATGATGATGATGATGATTGTGATGATGATGATGATGATGCTGATGATGCTGATGATGATGGTGATGGTGATGGTGATGGTGATGATAGTGATGATGGTGATGATGCTGATGAGAATGATGCTGATGCTGATGCTGATGTTGCTGCTGCTGCTGCTGGTGGTGTTGGTCGTGAAGACGATGACGATGGCACGGAGGACGACTATGGAGAGGTATGGAGGAGGATGCGTGATGCGAAGGCGGTGCATGGCAATGGTGATGTTGTCCATGATGGCTGTAGTGATGATGAGTTGGAGGAGGACGAGGACGACGACAGGGGGAGAGAACGAGGCGAAGGTCTTGTCCAGCTGCTCATGATGTTGTTGTTCGTGATGTTGCGGACTTCCTCCTCCTACTTCCATCTCCCCAGGTTCCCCTACTCCATGCTCCTGCAAAGTTCACTCTGTCGAGGTCGCCAGGCGGCCAGGAGAGCCCAAGCGGCCCCGAAGACGGCCCCAAGAAACACCGAAGACGTATGATGGCATCAAAATGCCTGGAAGGCTGCCCAGGAGGCCCAAACACTCCCCCGAAGTGCCAACAGACATGGAAAAACATCACGGTGCCAGTATGTTTTTCCTGTCCCTTGGCTCCCATGATGCCCGAGGATGAATTCAAAACGGCCCCAGAGCCACCGAGAATGCCCAGTTAACCTGGAGATGGCAACCAATGGCTCCAAGATTTCGCCCACATCGCCCAATCTGGTCCCAAGGGACCCCAAGATAGTCCCCCAAACCCCTCGAGGTGGGCCCAGAGATCGCCAGACCTCGCCCAAAATGGCCCTGGAGGGTCGATGATGCTCCCGTAATGCCGCATCATTGCGCAAACACTGCTCCCAATATGACCACTAAGTGGCTCAGCCTAGGGGGCCCGCGGCGGCCGGGGGGGGGGGGGGGCACCTCGGGACACCACGGCTTGAGCGCCCCCCGGGCACCTCCCCTTGACCGCGTCTCCTGGCCAGGGGGGCGCCTCGGAACACCACGGCTTCAACCTTGAGCGCCCCTTGGGCGCCCCCCGATTGGCCGCGTCTTGCTGACGGGGGGGGGGCCTCGGGCAACCACGGCTTCAACCTTGAGCGCCCTCCAGGCCCCCCCGCCTTCGACCGCGACGTTGCCGGGGGGGGGGCCTCGGGGCACCATGACTGTAACCTTGAGCGCCCTTGGCTGGGGGGGTGCCTCGGGACAAGATGGCTTCAACCTTGGACGCCCTCCCAGGCCCCCCCTTGACCGCGTCTCGCGGCCGGGGGGGCGCTTGTTTGGTTTTTCGCCCGGGTAAGTTTGATAGCTTGTGTTAATGGCCGTTGACAGCGTGCTGTGACATTTAACATGGTTGTTCGTTGGTTCGTTGGCTGCTTGAACAGCATCGTTGCTGATGGTTGTTAATATGTGCGCGCGTAGCCCGTATGGTATTCTTATCTGGTAGATACGGACTCAGTGGCAATGCGCGTGCAAGATCAGAACGAGCGTTCCGCATAATGCGGTTTAACAAGCATGAGTGCAGGGGCAGTACTGGCTGGAGTTCTGCTACTTGAGGCTCGCAGTGAACGAAGATGCAGCACACAACAAAACGCGGAAGGGGGACCGTTAAGTCAACGTGCGCATCTGCGCATCTGCGCAAGAGGCGCCCACGAGGTGCCCACGAGGCGCCCACGAGCGGGCACCAGCACAAAAACTGGAAACGCCAGTTGTCGCACGAGGCGCCCACGAGGCGCCCAGGGGCACGTGGCCACCCAGAAAGCCTGAAACACTGGCCACCGCACCGGGCGCCCTCGAGGCGCTCCACGGGCAGGCACCCAGGGGGAACCGGAAACGCCAGTGACTGACTGCGAAGTACTCAGCTAGGCGAAGTCGGGTTCGTGTGATTCCTGCAGCGAACAAGGTTCCTGCTGTTAGCGAGCGGCCAGCCGGAGCACCACTTGCAGAATCACGCGTGCGGAACAGCAAGCAGACGCCGCGTCCAACCTCTGTCCACCCGCCGCCCCTCCCCACGACCCCGCCTTCTCGGCGTTCCTGAACGGGAGCCGCTCGAGCGTGTCCGGCTTCCACGGCAGGATCGCCTGGCCGCGAGCAAGGACACGGGAGGGCGTGTCTCCTGCCCCCCATCCCCTCATTGAGCCCGAGGCGAACGAACGAACTGCCATACGCTGGAGAACGTGGGCAAAAGACAACGCCATCCTAATCTTGCCGCTGTGGGAGCGGCTGCGAGTCGTCTGTCTCTTAATTTGCAACTTGCGCGACTGGAAGAGACGGGGGGAACTGAACAGAGGATGAGGATGAGGAGGAGGAGGGGGAGGAGGAGAAGGAGGAGGAGGAGGAGAAGGAGGAGGAGAAGGAGGAAGAGGAAAAGGGTCGGACCTGCTGGGTCATCGGGCGCCCCGTGGTTGGGTCTGGCCTGGTACGCCCCCTGCCCAGCGCAAGAAAGTTCCAGAGGTCGGAAAAGCGTCTCTCACGTGCGCTGGGGCAGGGTCGGTTGGGGAGGGGGGGGGTCGCAACCCCATCCCCCGCCTGGGCAAGGGAGCGAGGGCGACACGCGTTTCCACGCCCATGTTGCGACACAGTGTAAGGGGCACAGCTGAAGGGGCTCAATTCAATGGGCACACGGGGCACAATTTAAGTGACTCAATTTAGAAGAAGCGGCGCGGCTCCTGCGACAGGCGCGAAAAGCTCTCCGAGGGGAGAGGAGTTCCCGCTGGAAACCAAAGTTGCCCTGAGCACTCAAGAGTCGTTGGGTCCCAAATGGACCCAAGAAGGCCAATAGACATGATTTTTTGGAGGAGGCATGCCTGCGGCCACGCGGGGAGCTGGGAAACTTCGGAAACAAATATTTGAGACAACCTTGACGATCCGCGAGCTGGGAAATGTGTCAAAACAATTGTAGCTGCAGTGTATCGCTTCCCTCCTCCCTCCAATCCTAGCCTCACGCGTAGTGAAATACTCAATCACTCCCTCTATTCCCCCCTCCTTCTTCCGCTTCTCCGTCTTCCCTTGTCCTCAGGGGGCGGGCGTCCGAAGTGCCTAATTTATTCAGCGTCGGTGGCCCTCTCCTCCTCCACCTCCTCCTCCTCCTCCACCTCCTCCTCCTCCACTTTGCACATGTCGCCGCCCCCCTTCCTCTAGAGGTCGCGCGAGAAGAGCAGCCACCACGCCTTCAGAACCTTCAGCAGAGGGTCCGGCAAACACCGCCAGACGTACAGGATCTTCTGAAGCGTCTGAAACCTCCGCCGCCCTCCCTCCGCTCGGCTCACTCGTTCCCCCCTCACTCTCCGCTCCCCTCCCTGTCCTCTACAATTACACAATATGAGCACTTCTCTCCTCTCCCCCCCGAAGCTGATGAAAAAATAGCCCGCCCCCCTCTGCGCAATGTTTTTCCCAATACAGGACTCAATTATGTCGTCTTCCCTGTGTTTTCCCAATTCGACATGTTCGCTCATCCTCCACGTAAACTTCTTATACACATGATGTGCACTAAGTGTGTTTCCTTGTGCGTCTTCGAATATGGATCTTGTCTATACTTCCAGACAGGCGATCTCGCTTCATCTTTACCTTCGTGTCCACACTTCCGGCACACCCACATATCTGCCCAAACGAACATCCCCAACGACCCGCTACTTTTACGAGAGCCAGGGGGGACGCGGGAGGATCACCAGTGACCCGCGCGGTCACCAGTGATTGGGCAGCCCTGTCAAGCCCAGACCGTATCCAAACGATCCACTTACCCTCCAAGGAACCCGGTGCCATGCCATGACATGCACTGGGGCGTTGTGTTCTGTGCTGCTGCTCTCTGATGTCATACTTTGCGCTTCAATGCTTTCTGATGTTATGACTCACCACGCAACGTCCCCTCTCGGGATCACTGTCCTGCTCGGAATCCGACTGCGCGAATAGAGACGAGATCTACGCCATGGTAAGGGATGGGAGGGAGGAGTATGACGTCAGATATGACGCGAGCGCACCTAGCTTGCCCCTCTCAGTCCCTCCCTCTCTTCTCCCCATCCCCTCACCCTCCCCTTCCCCTCCCTCCTTTCGCTCCGCCCCCCTCCTCTCCCCTCGCTCGTTCTCTCACCTGCTTCGCTCCCTCCCCCCCTCTCCCTAATTCCACAAGTACGAGCAACGTCGGGTGCGAACAGCTCGGGGATCTTTGAGAGCCGCCTTTCCGCACGAATTCCCTCCCTTCCCTCGCTGCCGTCCTCCAGTCTCTCTCGTGCTCTCAAAATCTGTCCGAGGCTTCCACGTAAGCCGAAGCCGAAGAGGGCCACCAAAGCCGCCAAGACCGCCCAACAATGCCTCAAGAGGAACCAAGCAGCTCCCAAGAAACGCAGCATCGAAAACTCTGGTGACACATCTGTGGGCGACTCATCTGTGGGCCATCAAAACGTTGTCACTTACATGCATGGTGTGTTTCCCAACGTCGGTACGCACTGGTCACATGCTCCTGGCCAGGCGGACCCAAGGGCACCTCCTGGGGCCTCTTGGATCAGCTGGGTTGCCTCAAGAGCAATATTGAAACTGTCCAGGTGCACTCTTGACCCATCTTGGTGACCTCTTTTCGCTCTTGTGGGCCGTCTGCATCACCTTAAGCGCGCACACCATGCCGCACAAATGCTACGACAACCTCCCCAAACCAGAATCCCGAAAGCCCCAGTTTCTTGAATCAGAAAAGACATCGCAGGCACTTTCCGCCGTGCGTTGGATCCTCACTCTGATGGTCACGATCCCATGTGAACGTGCCATAGATGTCCCCACATGGGGGCCAAGCGCCCACAAGGGGGCCAAGCATCGCCTTACGAGCACCCGAAGAAAGCTCCAGGAAGGCCAAATAGGCTCCCGATGGAAGCACCGAAAGCCAAGACAAGGCCCACCCATTGAGCCCAACGAGGTCCAAGAGGGGCTGCTTACAAGAGAGCCCAAGAGGGCCCCAAGTCGACCCGATGAGAGCCCCAAGCAGGCCCCAACAGCCCCCCGAAGGAGGGTGAGGAGGGGAAGGACGACCAGGGCCGAGGGTCTTCTGATGAAGGGTGGATGGAGAGAAGAGAGGAGAAGGAGGCGGAGGGGCTGGGATGAAAAAATAAACAAGTGATGGAACGAATGGTGTCAAAAAAGAGGTGTGCACACGGAGACACTATTGCCCCGTGCCTTCAGCACCCTGGCCACCCTGGAGAACCACATGAAACAAACCTGAGGCATAAGGGCCTTCATGAACTGACCAACCCACTTGCCTGGCGGGCCACGGCAGAGGCGGAGCGCACACGGCACACTTCCTGGTGCGACATTTGTATTCGCACAGTCGCGCGCACTGCTTGTTGCGAGGGTGACTGTGTGATTAACGACCAGTCCGAACACTTGGAGATACTACAGCTTGGGAAACAGCATGAAACGACCGCACGCCGAAACATCGGAAACGAATCCGAAGCGCCGACATACGTCCAAAGGCCACAGTGAGATTCTCTGTCTGGAGCGAAAGGGAGCTTCCAACAAAGCGGCCCTTCAAGGGGCACTATCCCTTCATCCATCGCCTGCGCTGGCCTTACCCGAATATCATTCGCCTGTGCTGCTCTTCTGGCCATCTGCCAAGCTTGAGAGGCAGAGGGTGGCCAAAGGAGCTGGACAGGAACACGCGATGTACCCTCTGGAGGCCTGACTCGGACAGAGAAGGCGGAGCCCTGAACGACGACGCCCATCCCCATTCCCCCGAAACGAAATAGGAAGCCGCACATCGGCTTCAGATTTCACCCCGCAAAAATAACATACATAACATTGCAACAACAAATAGTATGGCACGACGTGGTACGGCACGTCGCGGCACTGCGCACGGTCCGGCACGGCAAAGCATGGCACCGCCGAGCCGAATCACAATTCGGACCCATGATTCGTTCAGGTTTCGGCCGCCACAATGACTGCGCTGCGAATTGCGCCGAAACTATCACAAAAGATGCCGTAATTTCCCCCGAAAGTTTTACCGTAGGTTGCGTCACAGGTTGCGCGGTAGGTTGCCACAGGTTGCGCCATGGGCCATAGGTTGCGCAAATCACGGCTGAACGAACCACCGCTTGCCCTGCCCTGTCTAGCTTGCGCTACAGGTTGCGCACGGCATGCCCCACCGAATCACGGCTTGCCCCGCTCTGTCTGACTAGGTTGAGCAATAGGTTGCGCCGTTGCTCTAGAGTGGATCGCACCACAGGTTGCGAACGGCATGTCCCACCGAATCACGGCTGACCCTGCTCTGCCTGTGCATCATGTAAGACACGATAGGTGTGCAGAGAGTATGGAGAGTTTGTCTCGTCTTCGCTATGCTTGCCTGTTGTGCATAGCGTTATGTATGCAGCCATTTTGGAGCATGCTACGGCCGTAGCTAGAGGACTGTAAAGACAGTGCATCGCGGTGACCGGCGCTTCGAGAAAGTACTGACATCACATCTGCACTGACATTGGTAGCGGAGTCGTGGCTCCGAGGGCCGCGGCTTGGCGCGCAATGGCTGGATCCTCCGGAGCCCCGCCCTGCGCACGGACATGGCCATCCCGACATGGAACGGGAAGGCCGAGACGTTGGATGACTGCGCCATTGCGGTGGAGCTGTTCACGTTGGGCTCCTCCAAAGAGGTGAGGCCACTGCTGGGACCCAGGCTCGTGGCCGCCTTGCCACAGGGGTCTCCCCAGCAGCGCTTCGCCCTACGACTGCCTCGGGAATCTGGCATGGATCTGGACGGAGCCCCACTCGAGCCGAAGACGATTGCCACAGCGGACGGCCCCAACAACCTGATAGAAGCGTTCAGGAGGGAGCCGGGAACTCAGGTGGTGTCCCACATCGGCGAGAAGACGGACGCGTACTTCTACGCAGGCCCGGGTCGGAGTGCACTGACACGGCGTTTGGGACAGAGCATGGCACAGTGGATCGAGACGGAGGTGGAAGCTTACGATCAACTCCAGCGGGCATACGAACTGCTGGTGCAGGATGTGGGAGACATCTTGCCCAGTGCCGTGCGGGGTGTCCTCCTCTGGCGCAACAACAATCTCGATCCCACGGAGGGAACCGTGGTGAGCAGCACTATCAAGGGAGACTGGAAGCTTGAGAATGTGAGGAGACGCCTGCGAGACGCGTGGGCAGAGAACGACATGGCCGTGCGAGACAAAACGAAGCTGAACAATCATCGTGCAGCTCACTACACGGACGAGGCCCTGGGGCAGATCAACGACGAGCAGGGATCCGACCTCGAGCTGCCGCCGGACGAGTACGCACATGCCGAGGAGGAGGACGTTGCGGCACTGGAGGAGCACGAGGCCCTGGCCGCGCAGGAGGCGGATGCAGCGAACCGCACCTGGGAGCAGGCCAGGAAGCTGCTCTGCGACGCTTCCAGGTTGGAGTGTGAAAGAGGGGGCCTGCAACAGGGGGTCTTCAATGGGGGCTGAATCGCCCATGCATGCTCGATGTATCGCTCATGTATGTGATCGGGTAAGATTGGCATGCAATGTTGGCGGTCATGGCGGGCCAGTCGTTCATGCCCGCGCGTTGCCCGAACGGGCAAACGCGCCGTCCATCCATTTTCGTTCATGCGTCCGGGCGTTCTTGCATATTGAGAGTGGGGCGGCGAAGTGGAGTGCAAATGCGTCTTGATTGTGCGATCGATGATCGCGTATGCCCCCAAACGATGACTTGTCGACCCCCAAGACAGATTTGGAATGGGTCCGCGATTTTCCCAAAATGTGAATTCACATGTTCCTTTTTTCCAAAATGTGAATTCATATGTTCCTTCTTCCCAAAATCTGAATTCACATTCTGGCTCCTTCATAAAGATTCCTACACAAAAATTTAAAATGTGAAGTCACACTTTCCTTTTTTCCCGAAATGATTTTCCTTCTTCCCAACATGTGAATTCAGATTTGTCTGTTCCCCAAAATGTGAATTCACCTTTTGCTCTGGCCTTCAAAATCCCCAAAACTGAGAAACAGTGTTCCGCATGTCAGCTTGACATTTTGTTGCGCTCTCAGCGCACGTTGCCTTCGTCGCCTTTCCCGAGCCCCCAGCCCCCTTGCTTCGTCTACCCTCAAGTCTCGCGCATTGGTGCAGGCGGGGAACTTCAAGTGGTTCTCCCGCCGAACACAGCAATCGAGGATGCATCGCCCATGCACGGCCCATAAAGACACCAGTGCCGGGACCCTGCGCCCGACCCCCATTTTCATCCTCCAGCCAGGGCCCGCGGCCACTACTCGGTCGTGGGCCTGGCCGCGCTGCCTCCAGCACGGAAGGGGGCGGGCAAGGGCGCGCGGGGGGGGCCCAAGGGCCGAGGCCGCGGCGACAAAGGTGCGCCGTCCCCCCCGAGAGCCCCAGCCGGCCCAGCTCGCGATCGACCGGGACGACTACAGCAGGGCCGCGGCGCGGGTATGAAGTGTCTCCTCTGCCGGCAGCTGGGACACAAAACTGTGGATTGCCCCTCCAGATACTAGACAGGGGGCAGTGGCAACGGGAACATGGACATCGGCTACGAGGAGGCTGTCGACGAGGCCGCGGACGAGGCCACCGTTTCCTGCGTGTCCTACTGGGAGAGCGACGACGAGTGGGTCCTGGCCATCCCTCCGAACACTGCGCTGGGCCTCAGTCTCTTGGCCGAGGCCGACCTCCGGGGCTGAGCGATCGTGGACAGCGGGGCCACATAGTCCATGAATGGCCTGGCCTTCTTCGAGTACGCCCAGGAGCAGATCTACGACACGTACGGCCAAGACATGTTGGAGATGAGCACGAAGGAGCGGACTCGCTCCACCTACGCCAACAACACGACGGGCATGAGCGTCGGGAGAGGAGGGATCCCTCACCCGCTGGGACTACGAGACCAGGGAGGCAAGCTCTGGTTCTCCCTCGTGCCCTCGGAGAGCCCGATGCTGCTAGGCCTGGACTACCTGGGGGAGGCAGAGGCGAACGTGACGCATGATGGCTACCTGGAGCTGTCGGACGGCCACCGGGAGAAGCTCGAACCGCTGCGCTCCGGCCACTGGGGCCTCCCGCTCCTCTAGGGACAGCGACTGCACCCGGATAGCGCGGAGCCGGGTGAAAGTGCCAGCGTCCCCGAGGGAGCAGAAAATCCGCCATCAGCCTCTGCCATCGTCCTGGCTGCTACGGTTACCTCGACGGGTGACCCAGCAGACTCATCACCACCACCATCTCCATCGTCGACCTCACGAGTACGTCTCGACCGATGCCGACCAAAGCGAGCACCCGTCCGAGCACATCGACAGAGACACTGAAAGCAACTTCGACACGAGCGAGCTCTGTACCGAGTCAAACAGCAGTGCGAAGACCCCATCGAGTCAAACGGCCATGCGATCAAAACTACGGGGCACAGCGATGCTATCACGAACCATGGGTCCGTCCTCGTGTCCGTCGCCATGCGGGCTCGAGAACAAGAAGAGGCCTCAGAGCATGCGAAGCCAACCCCGAGGAGAGCGACTCGGAATGGGAGAAGCTTGGCGAGGCCCCGCCCGCCGAGGAGGCGCCCTCCTCCTCAGCCGGACCTGTCTGCTCACAGCCACCTGTCTCGCTGCACCCTGGATCCACCAGGCCGAGCACGAGCACGGAGTCGCTGCCGACGGTGGAAGCGGTCCCTGCGTCGGAGGAGTACGACCTATCGCCCGAGGAGCTGTACTACGACGCGCTGGAGCAGGCCAGCGACCTCCTGGCGGACGCGGACCACCAGGCGAAACCCGAGCAGGTGGCCCACGTCTGCAAGGAGATGACTCGGTCGGCTGCGTACGAGGAGGTGGCGTTTCGGTCGAGGCTCGACAGTCTCACAGGCCGGTGGGCATAGCTGGCCGGGCAGGAGTGCATGCGCCCCCACATCGATCGAGCAGTCGAATAGTTGAAGAGAGTGGCCCCCCAGGAGACGCGCCCGGTCCCGCAGGTGCGGAACAGCCGCCGCCGCTGCGCCGAGGGGGGCGGCGAGCCCTCGAAGGGGGACCCGGAGAAGACTACGCAGTACAGGAGGGAGCCCGGCCACCTCTGGCATCGCATGGTGGCCCTCGCTCAAGATAGAAAGAAATGGAGTTCCCGTGGGCACGTCCTCAACTACAGCCGGAACGGTCTCCCGAAGTCAGTGGATGGACCGGCGAGGGGGCTGGGGAAGCACCTGGGCCGGTGCCCCCCCGGTTTTCGAGGGGGGGGGTCGAACGTTCGAACCGGCAGTGGCCCCCCCTGTTTTCCGCCAGCAGCGATAGAACACGCTCTTTCCGATCTCCACGGCGTTCTTGAAGAAAACCACGCTCTTGTTGTCCGCTCCCCGGCTCCACATGTCCTCGCCGCGCAGCGCGCGCTCGACGCTCCAACCCTGAAACAGTTACCCGGAGGCCCTGAGCATGCAGAAAGCGAGGTTGAGCGCCGACCACAGCACCGCCGCGTCTGGGGCGTTGAGCTCCGCCCTGTCCTGGATGAAGTCCCTGAGCCAGAGGAGCATCCGTGGGGTCACCGGATTCGTGCGGCCACTGGGCCCTTGCCACCGCTGTAGCCCGGTCAGGGTCGACCAAAGGCGGGCCCTGTGGAGCAGCGGGTCGCCGTGCCCCACCACCAAGCGCGCGTACCTGATGGCGAAGAGTTTCTGCTTCACCGCCCCAGCCGTGCGCCCGAGGACCCTGGCCAGGACGATCACGAAGCCGATCGCCCCATCTTCGTCTAGCCTGCGCTCAGCTCGGTCCCGCCCTTCCAACCAGGGTGATTCCTGTTGGGCATTGCGATGTGCCTGCCCTTGCCTCCACCCGAAGCCATGCCCTTCGCGCGCGCCCTCATTCAGGCGCTGCATGAAAAACTCCCGTCGCTGCTCGTCGAACCACCTCGCGTAGTCCGCCCCCCCGAGCGCCGGTTTGTCCGCCATGGGGAGCGCAGCCTGGCCTTGTCCCAGCGCTCGGGGCGTCGCCAGCGGCTGTCCAGGCGACGCTGGTCGGCGCTGGCGCTTGCGCGCAGATTTCTTGCCGTGGCGTTGCTTCCAAGCCTCTGGCGGCTGAGCGGCTTCCAGCTCCACCGTGCGGGGGCCGGGGGGATCCGACGGTCCCTGGACCAAGTCATCCTCGATCTGTCTGAACCTCAACCCTTGGCTCTTCTTGCGCGCATTGTGCGCCTCGTCGGATAGAACGCCTGCCCTCCAGACGGCCCAAGATGCACCCAAGCCGGCTTCAGGTAGCCTCAGGATGGCCGAAGGCGGCCCAAGAGGCCCCCAAGAGGCCTCCAAGACGGCCCCAGGTCCTCCAGGAAGGCTCGAAGAGGCCAAAATCATTGGTTTCCCTTGGGTTTTGACGGATCTTGTCATTTGCGCCATTTCGGCCTTCAGGCGGCCCGAGCCGGCCCAAGAGGCCCCCAAGGTCGCCCCAAGATCGCCCAAGAGGCCTCTAAGATGGCCCCGTGACGGCCCAAGAGGCCCCCAAAACGGCCCCCAAAGGGCCCCAAGACGGCCCAAGAGGCCTCCAAGAGGCCCAAGGTGGTCTCCGAGACGGCCCTGAAGCGCCCGAAGAGGGCCCCAAGTCGGTTCAGAGAGGCCCCATAAGACGGCGTCCGACGGCGTCAGACGGTCGGGAACGCCCTAAGACGGCCAAAGAGCCCCCAAAGGCCCCCAAGAGGCCCAGGGAGGCTCCCAAGAGGCCTCCAAAAAGCTCCTGGGAAGCTCCGCAGACGCCTCCCAAGAGACCTCTCAAGAGGCCTCCCAAGCGGTTCCCAAGAAGTCTCCTCCTCCTGCTCCTCCTCCTCCTCTTCCTCCTCTTCCTCCATCCTCATCCTCCACATGTTCCCCGAAGGCTTTCCAAACCAACTCGGGGAACAGCTGTCGGCCACATAGGCCAAGCTCTAGCCCAGCTGTCGGCCACATAGGCGCTTCCAAAAAGGTAGGGGGCGGCGGTGATTCGCCGTAGGCGTCTTCGATATATATATATATATATATATATATATATCATAGAGAGAGGGGGGGGGAAACGAGGAGAGAGAGAGCGAGAAAAGGAGAACGAGAGAGGGAGACACATACATATATATATATATGTATATATATATACACATTGATATAAATATACACACATATGTATAACGATAGAGAGAGATACTTAGAATTATCCCGGCAAAGCAACCTAACAGCGATGTGTAGGAGCATATCTGGAAGCATTCCCCTTAAGATTCAGATGATAATCCAGTTGTAGAATTGTGCTGTTCTCGCAGTCGTAGTCGCATTCGCGATGACAGTCGCAGTGGCAACGGCAGTCACAGACACAGCCTCAGCCTCAGCCTGCCTCAGCCTCAGCCTCAGCCTGCCTCAGCCTCAGCCTGCCTCAGCCTCAGCCTCAGCCTGCTTCAGCCTCAGCCTCAGTCTGCCTTCAGCCTCGGCCTCAGCCTCAGCCTGCCTCAGCCTCAGCCTGCATCAGCCTCAGCCTCAGCCTCAGCCTGCCTCAGCATCAGCCTGCCTCAGCCTCAGCCTCAGCCTGCCTCAGCATTCAAAATGTGGCCCGGGAATTAAGTTCTGGGAACTCGAAGACCACGAAGTGGCCTACAGTTGGCTCCGGGCATTCAAAATCATGCCCAGGAATGGAGTTCTGGGAACTCGAAGACCACGAAGTGGCCTACAGTTGGCTCCGGGCAAAACTGGAGTTCTGGGAACTCGAAGACCACGAAGTGGCCTACAGTTGGCTCCGGGCATCCAAAATGTGGCCCGGGAATGGAGTTCTGGGAACTCGAAGAGCACGAAGTGGCCTACAGTTGGCTCCGGGCATTCAAAATGTGGCCCGGGAATGGAGTTCTGGGACTCGAAGAGCACGAAGTGGCCTACAGTTGGCTCCGGGCATTCAAAATGTGGCCCGGGAATGGAGTTCTGGGAGGTCAAGGAGCACCAAGTGTGTGACTGTTGCATCCGGTTATTCAGAATGTGGCCTGGGAATGGGGTTCTGAGAGGTCGACGAGCACGAAGTGTGTGACTGTTGGTGAAAAACGAGCCCGGCACAGGCCCGGCCGGCAACTCCCAACGCCTGCCCGGACCCCCCTGTGGAGTGATCTGTGAGCTCTTTTGAGTCAACTAGAAACCTATCAGTCTTCGCTGTTAGGTAAAAATGGGCACCGACAAATGAAACGCGTTGGCTGTATGTTTACCATGCGACCGCCTTAAACCTCAGCGCATGTATGTGCCCACCTTTGCGCGTACGCGTTCTATCGCGAGCAACGGCATGCTGGTGCGATCGACGCACGCATACGCACGTCACAGAAACCATGGTGTCGAATTCCATTCCACTGTGCCAGGCCGAAGAAAGAAAGCCAATCAAATTGAGTATCGCCCAGCAGAAAATTGTAAATGGTGCGACTGAAAGACATCTCGACGCCCAAATACCTTGGCCGACATGGCAAAGTTGTCATCAGCCCAACTCTCAGCCCTCACATGTCAGCTCTCTCGCTCTCTTGAACACTGCTTCGTGACCCTATCCATCCAGATCCTCTGTGTTTGTCATGTTGCGGGGGGGATTAACACCGTAAGCTCCGCCAATCCTTCCGAGGCACTTCTCACTGGGAGTGAAGCTTCCGCTGAGACGTCTTTCCACGAAGCTCACCGCGCAGGAGCGTCACACCTCCATGGACAGGAGCAGGAGGAGCCGCAGGGTCAGGAGGCGGATGAGGAAGGGCACGGAGGTAGAGGATTCAGCAAGGTTCCACCCGTGGGTACTCGTTCTGGGGACCTTCCAGGAACCACTCGCTCCACTCATGCGTCGATGCTGCGTCGAACGTCCGTCGACTTGAGTCGAGCTTGAATCGATATTGCATCGAACTCGAGTCGAACTCGAGTCGAACTTGAAACGAACTAGAATCAAAGAATCGAACGGATCCATTAGGTGGGCCCCAGAAATATCCACCCAGCGAACATCTACCACTCTGCTCCATCGGGGCCCAGCGGATTCAGGAGATCCGACCCTAAGATGTCCGACTCCCGCGCAGATACCTGACTGGAACCTCCCTCTGGTGTCGCAGCTGGCGCCAAACTGACGTCGAACCGCAAAACATTGCACAGAACTGGGCGCGCGCCCGCATGGAAACGGGCGGCCCCGCGCATTTCAGCGTGATATGGCGCGTCTTTCGCATCCCAAGCCGATGTCTATTGAGCAAAGGTTGTCAGTGTCTTTCGAGTGTCATCTTGTCCACCAAAACATGTCGCAAAAAGTTGGGGCAAAAGTAGATTCGGCACCGTCTCAATGGATCACCGAAGCACGGAGCAATCCTGGGATTTCTGGACGGAGCCGCATTTATTTGCAGCACCCTGAGCCCCGAAATGACAATGCAACACACCGGCTCTGCCCGGGGCCGACCAGCTTCCCGTTCCCAGAATCTCGAACCGTGGCGATTCGGATACAACCTCGTACTTTTTTGCAGAAGAGATGGGAGCGAACAGCAACCATGCACGCCCCTAGCCTCGCCAAGCGCGCCGTCGACACACAATGCCCCAGCAGGGTTCTTGCGAACGTGGAGATTTCTGGCAGGCAAGCTGAACAAGCAAGAACAAGCTTCGCCGGGGACGGATCTCAAACCGAGGATAGGCCCGTATCCCCAAAATTGAAGAGACGACCTGGAAAGGCGGCAACACGCAACGAACATGTCACGAATTACGGCCGTCAAATGCGGGAGGAGGACAACGACGACGACGAGGAGAAGACGAGGAAGGTGGGCGAGCTGACCTCGGAGGTCGTCGCTCGACTGCCTGTCAGTCTGGGCGCCCAAATGACCAATGAGGTGCAAGCGAAGAAAGAAAGGTAGCACTGATTCGACTCAGGGGAGGCGGAGGAAGAGGAGGAGAGGAGGAGGGGAAGGGAAGAAGGAGACTGAACGCCCCAAAATGGGGTTCAAGAAAAGCGCACGTCGAAGCTCCGTGAATGTTCACGCAAACCGATCAACCCTCGACTTTCGGGCGGCCTTGTGGCAGCACAAACCAGCACAAGAGCTAAAGTGAGAGGCGAGGCAAACAGAGGGCCGTTTCGAATACAATATTGACATAAACAATGTCGCAAGAAGGGTGACAAGCAGGCGACGGATGGGAATAACGGTCGAGCCTGCAGACGCAGGCGGACTAGAGATGAACAAAAACGAACAGCAGGGGTAGCCCGTGCTCTGCGGGAGCGGGCAGAGTACTTCGTGCTCAGAGTGAAGATTGATCCGATATCGTCTTGATTGTACTTTTCAACCTCCACCTTTATCAGCAAGCCTATGGCGAAGCCCTCCAATATGGCAATGAAAAACACAGATGTTATGAACACGAATATGTAGAGCGTATCCTTCCGCCTGAACCCAATGGCCTCACCAATCATGTAGATACCCCAATGGACCAGGCCAGTGATATTGCTCTGAATAATTCCGTACACTTGTGTTGTGATTCCGCTGGCAGTTCGGCCAACATCTCGATAAGGCCTCCCCACTATTGAATGCAAGAGCGACAGGAGAGAAGCACAGGTCCGCGCAAATCAACCACTCAAGTAACACACGAAAGCGCGCACGTGCTCGACAACCCTTGACCCACCTACTGCACACAAATAACCGTCGCCCGCGCTCACAAAATCCGTCACCATGATTGAACGATGCTTGTCCCGAAGCCTTTTCGACGCGCTGCAGACACCAGCATTGATCGCTGCTAGCTGTTGCGCGGAGCATATCCACCGCGACTTAAACATCAAGAACAGCAAAGAGCAAAGACATTGGATCGACTGGCGGAACCCTCACCCAGTAGCCTTGGGACACATCGGCTGCTGGCCCTCTGCTGCATGGAATGCCGAGAATACGGAATAATGGCATCGGACACTCACTGCATCAAACTATTTCCCGACCATCCCGTGGTGTTAGGTCTCCGTTTTGAATCCGCAGCGCCCCGCGTCTCCCGTCCTTCCTCCTCCCTCTCCTCCTCCCCTTCCTGCCTCTGTCCTCCGCATGCATATTCCGGCACACCCCTCACACGGTTCATGACCCCATAGAGAGCTCCTCCGAGGGACCCAGTGGTAGGGTTCGCATGGCAGCGACGCCTCCATGTCAGTTCACCCCTCACACGGCTCGTGGCCCCACAAGGAGCTCCACCAACGGCCCCCGTGGCAAGGTTCGCATGGCGGCACCGCCTCAATTACGGCATACCCCTCACACGTTTGTGGCCCCGTAGGAAAGCTCCACCGACGGCCCCTGTGGCAGGGTTCGCAGACACACAAACACACACACACACACAACGACACACAAACAGAGACACACACACACACACAAACACACACACACAGAGACACACAAACAAACACACACAGACACACATAGACGCACAGACACAGACACACACACAGACACACCCACACACACACACACACACACATCCACACACACAGACACACACACAGACACACACACACAGACACACACGTACAAACACAGGCACACACAAACAGACGCGCACACACAGAGACACACACAGAAACGCACACACAGCACAGACACAGACACAGACAGACAGACACTCACACACAGACACAGACACACACACAGACACACACACACACATACACACTCACAGACTCACACAGACACACACACACACAAACTTACAAACTCACACACAGACGCACACACAGACACGCACACACAGACACACACACAGAGATACACACAATATTCACAGACACACAGACACAGACACGGACACAGACACACAGACACACAGACACAGATACAGACACACGTACAGATACCCACACACAGACACGAAGAGACACACACAGACACACACACAGACACACACACAGACTCACACAGACATGGAGACACACACAGACACAGACACAGACACAGACATAGATACACCACACACAGAGACACACGGACACACTGACACGCAACACACAGACACACGAACTACAATAAAACACAGTGAGCAGAATTCAAACTATGCATATAAACGGTCGCAAAGGACAGGTGCGCTGCAACGGGGCTGTTTTTTCCTGTCCGGAGGGGGACCCAAAGAAAAAACGAAATAAACCCCGTGACAGGAGATTCAATGTTCTTTTGGGGTCACCTAGACCCCCAAATGATGACCCTCGTCATGCTGATTTGTTTGTTGGAGGGGCCCGCACCCATCTGCCCCCCCACAAAAAACACCCTGACGATGTGCCCAACCCGTGCGCAACGCATGGCCAGAATAGGGTGGTAACGTGGGAAGGGGATATATGTTCCGCGAACGGTATGTGGGGAGGCTTGCGAGGTGCGCGGCCCGCAGGACACCAATGAATGAATAGAATTTCAGGAGGCGATTACTTAGTTCCCTGGGTCGAGGGGAAAGCGGGGCGAGGACTAAGAGGAGAAAGGCTGACATGGAGTTTGAGACGTAAGCGAGGCAGCAGCAAGGGACATGGCAGCAACACGAGAGTCACGACAAAAGACGGTCAGAGGAAGGACAGAACTGATGTTTCGAGGTATGCCAGCAATCAGCCCTCGAACGTGGCGACAGGTTCGCGGATCGCAGCCCTCCCCCTAGGGATGACGAGGTCTAATCTGAATATGCTTTAGACGTCACTCTGCTGAAGCTCCCAGCAGCCCTCGAAAGTGGCGACAGGTTCGCAGGTCGCACCCCCCCAGAGATGGCGAGGTCCCACTCTGATCTGCGCAGCTTTGCACTAAGCTGCGCCCCTCAGCAGCCCTTGAAAGTGGCGACAGTTTCGCAGATCACAGCCCCCCAAGGATGGCGAAGTCTGACCTGAATCTGGGTAGGGCCCCCTCTCGAAAATGGCGACAGCTTCGCAGATCGCAGCACCCCAGGGCCTAGGGATGGCGAGGTCAAATCTGAATATGGGTAGGGCCCTGCTGTGCTGGCCGCCTCAACAGCCCTTGAAGGTGGCGACAGTTTCGCAGATCGAAGCCCCCCAGGGATGGCGAGGTCTAACCTGAAGCTGGGTTGGGCCCCAGAGTGCTGCCCCGCCCCCAGCAGCCCTCGATACTGGCGACACCTTCTAGATCGCAGCTCCCTAGGGATGGCGAGGTCGAATCTGAATCTGGTTGGTGCCCCACTGTGCTGCCCCCCCCTCCCCCAGCAGCCCTGGAACGTGGCGGCAATGTTGCAGATCGCAGCCCCTCAGGGATGGCGAGGTCGAATCTGAAGATGGGTGGGGCCCCACTGTGCGGGCCCCCATCAGCAGCCCTCGAAACTGGCGACAATTTCGCTGATCGATGTTCCCCAGGGATGGCGAGGTCTAAGCGGGGCCCCACTGTGCTGCCGCCCCCCGCAGCCCTCGACAGTGGCTACAGTTTCGCAGATCGCAGCCCCCCAGGGACGGCGAGGTCGAATCTGAATCTGGGTGGGGCCCCACTGTTCTGCCCCTCCCCCAGCAGCAATGGAACGTGGCGACAAGTTCGCAGATCGATGCCGAGGTCGAATCTGAATCTGGATGGGGCCCCACTGCGCTGCCCCCCCCCCAGCTGCCATCGAAACTGGCGACAATTTCGCAGATCGAGGCTCCCCAAGGATGGCGAAGTCTAAGCGGGGCCCCACCGTGCTGCCCCCCCCCCCGGCAGCCCTCGACAGTGGCTACAGTTTCGCAGATCGCAGCCCCCCCCCCAGGCTGGCGAGGTCCTGCTCTGACCTGCGTAGCACCGCACTAAGCTGCCCTCCCCCCCAATCGCATCCGCCCAGGGGGGAAGAGGGACAGAGGACGCTACCACGGCGCTTTAACCCAACAACAGAAACTTGGAACACAAATCGTTACGGGCGTCTCTCACGGGTGGATCCCGAACTGCCGTCACTCCGTATTGAGGAACGGGAGGGCGAGAGAGAAAGAGAGAAAGAGAGAGAAACAAAACAATCCACCGCGACGTACCCAACCCTTTCTATACATGTGGTGACTACACTCAGGACCACTCAATGCTGACGGGCATGCTGAACAACCCGCAATGCGGAAGAAACGCACCCAGCAGTGAAATCAGAAGAGCGCAGCAAGAAGAGCTGCGGCAACGCGTAAGACGTACCTCTGCTGGGCCTCCCAGGAGCCCACGAAAGTGGCGATAGTTGCGCAGATCGCAGCCCCCCCCCAGGGCACCGCGAGGTCCCGAGGTGATCAACGTTGGACGTACCTCCGCTGGGCCTCCCAGGAGCCCACGAAAATGGCGACAAATGCGCAGATCGCAGCCCCCCCAAGCACCGCGAGGTCCCGAGGTGATCCGCGTTGGACGTACCTCCGCTGGGCCTCCCAAGAACACACGAACGTGGCGATAATTGCGCAGATCGCAGCCCCCCAAGGGCGCAGCGAGGTCCCGAGGTGATCCACGGTGGACGTACCTCCGCTGGGCCTCCCAGGAGCCCACGAAAATGGCGACAATTGCGCAGATCGCAGCCCCCCAGGGCGCCGCGAGGTCCCGAGGTGATCCGCAGTGGACGTACCTCCGCTGAGCCTCCCAGGAGCCAACGAAAGTGGCGACAATTGCGCAGATCGCAGCCCCCCAAGGCACCGCGAGGTCCCGAGGTGATCCGCGTTGGACGTACCTCCGCTGGGCCTCCCAGGAGCCCACGAAAGTGGCGACAATTGCGCAGATCGCAGCCCCACAAAGCACCGCGAGGTCCCGAGGTGATCCGCGTTGGACGTACCTCCGCTGGGCCTCCCAAGAGCCCACGAAAGTGGCGACACTTGCGCAGATCGCAGCCCCCCAAAGCACCGCGAGGTCCCGAGGTGATCCGCGTTGGACGTACCTCCGCTGGGCCTCCCAGGAGCCCACGAAAGTGGCGACAATTGCGCAGATCGCAGCCCCCAAGGGCGCCGCGAGGTCCCGAGGTGATCCACGTTGGACGTACCTCCGCTGGGCCTCCCACCACGAAAGTGGCGACAATTGCGCAGATCGCAGCCCTCTAGGGCACCGCGAGGCCCCGGGGTGATGCGCGTTGGACGTTCCTCCGCTGGGCCTCCCAGGAGCCCACGAAAGTGGCGACAATTGCGCAGATCGCAGCCCCCAAGGGCACCGCGAGGTCCCGAGGTGATCCGCGTTGGACGTACCTCCGCTGGGCCTCCCAAGAACACACGAAAGTGGCGACAATTGCGCAGATCGCAGCCCCCCCAAGGGCGCAGCGAGGTCCCGAGGTGATCCACGGTGGACGTACCTCCGCTGGGCCTCCCAGGAGCCGACGAAAGTGACGACAATTGCGCAGATCACAGCCCCCCAGGGCGCCGCGAGGTCCCGAGGTGATCCGCGTTGGACGTACCTCCGCTGGGCCTCCCACCACGAAAGTGGCGACAATTGCGCAGATCGCAGCCCCACAAAGCACCGCGAGGTCCCGAGGTGATCTACGTTGGACGCACCTCCGCTGGTCCTCCCAGGAGCCCACGACAGTGGCGACAATTGCGCAGATCGCAGCCCCCCAAGGCACCGCGAGGTCCCGAGGTGATCCGCGTTGGACGTACCTCCGCTGGGCCTCCTAGGAGCCCACGAAAGTGGCGACAATTGCGCAGATCGCAGCCCCCCAAGGCACCGCGAGGTCCCGAGGTGATCCGCGGTGGACGTACCTCCGCTGGGCCTCCCAGGAGCCGACGAAAGTGGCGACAATTGCGCAAATCGCAGCCCCCCAGGGCGCCGCGAGGTCCCGAGGTGATCCGCGTTGGACGTACCTCCGCTGGGCCTCCCAGGAGCCCACGAAAGTGGCGACAGTTGAGCAGATCGCAGCCCCCCAGGGCACGAGAGAAGAGGAGAGGGGAACACAGGAAACAGGAGAGGAGGAGGGGAGGAGGGGGGAGGAGGAGAAGGACGGGGCGACCACACTGCTCTATTCAAAACGAGTACCCAACCATAGGAGGGTTGGAACAAAGAAGAAGTAACAATAGCGAGAGAGAGAGAGAGGGAGCGAGAGAGACCGAGAGAGAGAGAGAGAGAACGAGAGAACGCAGAGATGGCACGAGCGTTCGACGCACGCACGCACCAGAGTCGAGGTATGTCTAGAGTCGAGCTGCAGAGACCACCGTTCTGCCACACCTGCCACACATCACATTCGTGATCCTCGGTGATTTGGCGGCATGCGTACGGAATCCCACCAGCCCAGTATGGCGTGATAGATCTGGGGGGTCAGTTCTTTCAACCCCTTCCTCCCCTTCGGAGCGAGATTAACTCCTCCCCCCTGACCCTCTCGAAGTGTCGAGGAGGTGAAAGTCGCGACAAGCTGGAGCGTCCAAGATGTCCCACGATGGCTCCAAGATGGCCCCAAATAGCTTCAAACATGCCTCCAAGAGGCTCCAAGGCCGCATCAAGAAGGCTCCAACCGGCCACGGAGCCTCCAAAGGACGCCGCCGAGATGCCCAAATCCGGCCAAACCGATGGCGGATCAATGACTGCCCCCTTCTCGCCGTGTCGCTTCGGATGGGCTTCTGACCCCCCAAGATGGCGCCAAGACGGCCCGAGAGAGCCTCAAGAGAGGCCCATCATGGCTCCAAGGTGGCCCCAAGAGACCGCCTATGAGCGCCTCAGGAGCGCCCCAAGAGAGCCCCAAGATAAGACTACGTGGCATCCGAAGGGGGGGCTAACTAAGTACCCTCCCCCCTCTGATCGATGGCCTCGAAGATTGCCCCAAGAGGGCCCAGGAGGGCCCCAAAAGTGCGGTTGACTCCTGGGCGTGCTCACGCTGATCCCGATCTTCAGTTTGACGGCGCCCCCCCCTGTGTTCCACTGCGTGCTCCCACACTTCTCTGATCAATGCAACTCGCCTGGGGATCGATGGTGGATGGACTGGTGGGGACACGCGAAGCGTCAAGAGTTCGATGCTGTGAACTAGATCAACGATGCTGTCTGGGAGGTTTACCCTTGCGGCTCCCTCCCCAAGAAATCAGCGAAGGACATCATCGGGGGCCAGCAGACTCCATAAAACAATGGTGGGCCCACAGACGCGATCCATGCATGGCCCAGTAGCCCAGTGGCCCTATGGAGCTATTTCAATGGGGAAATAGGGGTACCAAACGGCGATAACGCGATTCATCGGCATAACTCAAAACATACATGATAGGCGAACGAGTCTCGTGAAGAAGGAACTCCCGATATTCAAGTGCTTATTTGCCCCAGCCGGCCTCTGTATCCACCAATAGTACTGCCAGTTGAAGCAGTACATCAATATAATGATAAGCACGGTGATGACACCCAATGCTCTGGGACGGGGGGGGGGCATGTTTCTACGGGAGTTGCGCGTGCCCTCGAGCGATAATGCGCCCACAGATGATCAAGCAACGCAATATGTACGTACGCAGAGCTGCAATGATGGTCAAGACGTCGCCAGCCTGCGAACCTCCACCCGACTGTGCTAGAGAAAGCGGCAAACACGGTCCTGAGTGTCCTCTTCGTGAGGTCCAGCTGGGAAGCGGTATTTGTAAGCACGCGGAAAATATGAATTAGTACACAAGCGATAGCAACTAATGGGCAACAAAAGGCCACCGCCTGGTCCGCGAGGTGCAGCGAAGCTGGGCCGTTTGAACTCAATGGAAAATCGCAGCGCAAAAGGTGGCACATGCGTTCGTCGCACTGGTAAACACGCGCGAGCATGTGCGCACAGGGGACATCAGGCAGGAGCGAGGGGAGAAAGGAGTAGAGAACAGGGAACAGAGACAAACAAGGAGGGGAGGGACGAAGGAAAAGAGATGAGGGAAGACGTGGTGGTGGTACCAGCTGGGGCAGCCAGTGCGTCCTAGGTGTGTCTCGGCTGCGTCAAACTGCAGGAAATCCTGGCTCGCGCTGTCTGCGGCCGTCTGCCGCACCCTGGCAAGAACATGGCCCTTCCGACAGCAGACCCAGCACACGCACACACGCACACACACACACACACGCACACACACACACACAAACACACACGCATTCATTGAGCACCGGCGCACAAGGCCGAACACCCTCTGGAGGCATCAGGGGACTTCGTGTGGGCATGAGGCAGCGCACCCCGTCTTTGTGTCACAACTGGGACAAAGAAAACAACGTGAGGCATAGTTTGAAGTAGGAGGTCTTCCCCAACCTCCTTCGCTTCAGCCTCCTTCGGGAAGGAACCAAGCCCCGAAGGCAGCAGGAAACCGAACCCCCAGGTGGCCCGAGCAGAAACAGGGGAGGGAAACAGGAGAGGGAAAGAGAGAATAAGACAACGCACAACAAGAGAGAGAGAGAGAGAAACAAAAAAAAACAACATAGCGATCGGTCCCGAGCCACACCACGAAGGACAACCCCCTTCCAGGGACATTCGTGGATCTACAAATCCACGCTGTGATCGAAGCGTCCTGATAATCAAAACCGTGCAGTGGCGCGATGGACTGACTACCCTATACTGCCCCCAAGGCTCTCTACGCTAGCCTCAAAATGCCCCAAATTTTTTGAGCCCAGAGGGGGACAAAACCGGAGGGCGCGGGGTGAGACGGGGTGGCCCCCTCGACCCCGAAGGCTGAGAGATGGGCGGGGGATCCTCGACACCTAGGAGCTCCTCAGCCCTGCTGCTCGCTACTTCTACCGTTCCAGGGCCCGGCACTCGCCCGTCTCCACCAGGTATTCTACGATCTGCCCCGCACGTCCCTCGCAGCGCCTCCGATCTTCATCTCCACCTCGGACGTGGCACTGAGAATCACGACGATTTCGTCCAGCACGGGCTGCAACTTAGGGCTGACCATCAGCTCGAATCGGTCAGTAGACTACCTTCCGCCATTCCTGCTGTCAGTAGCACTTCTTGGTGAAGCATACGTGTACGTGTGGACGCAGCAAACTCGCGTTCTTGCAACTGCGTGCAGATGCTGCGGAGTAGCGTACACCACAACTACACCCAGACCCACTCCTCCTTCTTGAGATGTTCCCTCTGGTTGTTGGCATTCAGCTGCTCTTTCCGCTCGTGTGCCTCATTGCTCGTCTTCCGTAATTCGAGCAGGAAGCAGTTGTCCTCTGGCAGCAGTAGACATGTTGCCAGCGTCCTTTGGTGCCTCCTCACGATGTTGTCCAGGCCCACCACTGCTTCGGCCGTCGCCTTCATCAGGCGCTCGCTCGTCTCGTCCACCGTGGCCCCACCGCCCTCATCCTCGTTGCCGGCAACTGGGGCGGCGCCGCCATCGCAGACTCTATCTCGTGAAATATCTGAGGCAAACTCGAAAACGTACCAGCGAGGCAGCAGTAGAGAACGGTCAGGCTCGAAATGGCACAGCGGACATGTTGATGCAGTGTTTGAAGACTGTCAGGTTCAATGTGATCACACATACACACACACACACACATCGGGCAACCTACTTCACTGGGTACTTGTAGGTGGCCATAGGGAAACAAGGAGGAGGAGTAGGAGGAAAAACAACAGCAGCAACAGCAGCGGCAGCAACCAAAACAACAACAGCTAGATGGACGAGCAGGAGCAGGGCCACGAACCCCCCTTACGGGCCTAAGGAGATCCCTAAGAGACCTCAAACACATCCTGGATATGCCGCGGCAGCGCGATTCGATTCGCACCTGCCCCAACAAAACACCAATAATCCTGAGGACTGGGAGGAGACGGAGGAGGGCCTGGACGAGAAAGAGGATGAGTAGGGGACTTTTCCTTAGGTTTTGGAAAGATTTTGGTGCTTCCACCTTTTCGATTTCCCGACGCCCCAAGACGGCCCAAGAGGCCCCCAAGATCGCCCCAAGAGGGCCCAATAGGCCCCCAAGAGGGCCCCAAGACGGCCCAAGAGGGCTCCAAGACGGCTCAAGAGGCCTCCAAGACGGCCCATGAGGGCCCCTGGAGCGCTCCAAGAGCGGCCCCAGAGGGGGAGCACGAAACAACATTTCGAGACCTCGGTCCTGAGAGGCCCCCAGGAAGCCCCAAGAGGCCCCTAGGAAGCCCCAAGAGGCACCCAAAAGCCCTCAGGAGGCACCCAAAAACCCACAAGAGGCCCCCAAGAGGCTCTAAGAGGCCCCCAAGAGGCCTTTTGGAGGCCCCAAGAGGCCCCCAAGAGGCCCCCACGGGCCGGCGGAATGACCGAAGCGATTCAATAATCGTGAGGACTGGGAGGAGACGGAGGAAGACTTGGACGAGAAAGAAGATGAGTAGGGGAGAGCGAGGACGACAATGGGGATGGCGACCATGTTTCGAATGAGGACGAAGGAATTAATCGTGGGGATGGTGATGAAGAAGGGCTCGGTGCGATGAGGCATTCCTCCTGCGCTCCTGCCAGACCCGGCGGCTCAAGGAGAGCGGCCCGCGCCTTAGAGAGCCCCGACGACCACCACGTGACGGACGTCGGCTCCATCACGACCTCGGTTCCCCCCTCCGCCTCTTTATCCTGCTCATTGCCTGTATTTACACCGCCATATCCTCCTCCATTTTTCTCCCAGGCCATCCGAAAGGCACGCACACCCGAAACGACAGCATTTTCCTCCTCTCCTTTTCCTCCTCCTCCTCCTCCTCCTCCTCCTCCTCCTCCTCCTGTACGAAATGCTGAAAGCGGGAGGCCCCGACAGCGCTCGGACATGGGTGAAGGAAATGATGATGCTGCCGTGCTTCCAGAAGCCAGGGAAAGAACCCAAGGTTCGCATTATGTTCAGCTGCCGAGGAGAACTCGTTCTGCCACGGGACCCGACGGACCACGAGAAGATGATGAAAGCCATCGCAGTGCCAGAGGACGACCTACACCAGCTGCTGCCCACCGAGATGCCAACCTCACACCTGCACCTTCGAGGCTACCGCACGCCCGTCGAGACGATCATATCCGAGACGATGCGCAGCATGGGAGGCCAGATCATGAGCGGCCGCGCCCCGAGGGGCAATCTAGTACGACAGCTTGGCCGTGGAGGAGGTGCTAAAGGCAGCGGCGGCTAGGGCGACAGTGAGCAAAAGCAGTAACTTTTCTCATTGGAATGCTGTCTCTTATTATCCTTCTGAGCTGATCGCTGATCGGCGTTTGCCCCGCTCGTCGCCACGCCCCTTTGCTGCCGCGTGTCTCCCTTTGGGCTCCTGGGACCGCTCGCCTGGCTGAGGCCTAACGGCCGAGGCCCACGGCAGCGGATTTCTGTGGGTCCTCTGTGCCCTTTGTCTTTTTGCCGCCTCGGGTCGGATGAGGTGTGGGGCCTTATCCGACCCAGCCCCTGCTGGGCCCTGGACTTACTGGAGTCAGAGCGCAGCCTCGTCCTTGTACATTCGCTGTGCTTTGATGTCTTTTGTCAAGTTTCAAATTACCAGCTGCTGGATGGATATCACCGCCTACTCCGAGCAGCACTTCATATGTTCTCCGCCCGTTGGAGGGCCACCATCGAGCTGCTGGCACTCTTCCACGATTTCGACTGAGGCGGGCTGTCGCCCTGGCCGCGCCCCCGTGCTGGCGCCCCTTCGTGCGCATCAGCCCTGCTGACAGGCCGCAGGAACTGACGAGAGAGGGGTTTGAGCTAAGTCTTAAGACCCCAACCCAGGGCCTCATTTACACACGCATCTGCTTGGATTTGGCCTGAATGGGAAGTGAGAGAGAGAGAGAGAGACTCCTCCTCCTCCTCCTCCTCCTCCTCCTCCTCCTCCTCCTCCTCCTCCTCCTCCTCCTCCTCCTCCTCCTCCTCCTCCTCCTCCTCCCTTTGTGACCTCCAATGAGCAAAGCGTTATCCTGCTTGCACTTGCCGCCCCCCTCGTTCGACACCCCTGTACCGGGGCCGAGAATGGCTGACCCAACCCCTTTCGACGCGGCTGTCTGTGGAACCGTCTAAAGGAAAGGGGGCTGACAATGGAGATGTCTTTCTCTCTCTCTCTCTCTCTTTTCTCGGAAGGCCACCCTGCGCCCGCGGGGGGACCTTGCGGATGCATCGGGCGCGCTAAAGAGCGCTCGCTCTGGCGCTGGAGCCCCCACAGATGAGCGCGGCTGCCCAAACCAACCCCGTCCGACGACGGCCAACTGGGCGCGCATAGCGTGGCTTGAGGGAAGCCGAAGCACCAGGATCTGGACGGCAGGCGATGGGTGGATGTCATCGTGCGCCACCCCGCGGCTGGGGACGCGCTCGCCCTTCGCGTCGCCGCCAGGAGGCCAGGCGAGGCCTCGCCCCGAGCAGAACGCGAGAAGCACGAGCGCTAGCCCGGCGAACGGCTGACTGCCTTCGCCGCGGAGACCGCTGGGAGGCTCGGCGCGGAGGCGCGCCAAGTGGCTGGTCGGCTACGTGCGCGAGCTGCCAAAGAAGCAGCAGCACGCCGAGATGTCCCGCGCCTGCAGCGCGGTCAGCTGCACTGTCCAGCGCCACCTGGCGCGGCAGCTGCGCCAGGCGGCGGGCTTACGCTGAGGAGGAGGAGGAGGAGGAGGAGGAGGAGGAGGAGGAGGAGGAGGAGGAGGGGGACGACGACGACGGCGCCGAGGAGGAGGAGGAGGAGGAGGGAGGAGGAGGAGGAGGAGGAGGAGGAGGAGGAGGGGGAGGAGGAGGTGGAGGCGCAGCTCGTAGGTCGTAGGCGGCAGACCGCGGCGGAGGCCCGCCCCGGAGCGGGGGAGCGCCGAGGAGGAGGTGGAGGAGGGGGAGAGGAGGAGGAGGCGGAGGCAGTGGGCGGGGAAGAGCCAAGAAGGCCGAGGAGCACCGCCCCCGGCGCTGCCGGCCCCGGCGCCGCCCCCGCCGCCGGCCCCGCCGCCAGCCCCGCCGCCAGGCCCGCCGCCGGGCCCACCGCCGGCCCCGCTCGGCCGTCGGCAGCGGTGACCGCGCGCGCGGGCGGGCGCGAGCGCGGGCGTGGGCGCGTCGTCCGCCTGGCACTGGGGGTCCCCTGGGACTCGGGACCCCAGGGCCGTGAGGGGGAGGGGAGTCGAGGGGGGAGAGCGCCATAAGGAAGGAGGAGATGTGCCATGGTGTGGAGAGGAAGCATGGGGGAACAAGAGAAAGAGAGAGAGAGAGAGAGGGAGAGAGAGAGAGAGAGAAGAGAGAAGAGAGAGAGAGAGAGACAGAGAGAGAGAGAGAAAGAGAGAACGCGAGAGAGAGAGAGGAGATAGCGAGACAGAAACAGAGAGAGTCAGAGAGAGAGAGATAGAGCGAGAGAAGCAACTAAACATCATAACTATAGATAGAGAAAGGGAGAGGGGAATAGAAAGTGAGGATGCCATCTCGTTTGGTGGCGCAAGGGGGGAGAAAAGACCTCGGATACTTTAATGGTCTCCCCCGTGCTCAACTTGAAGGCGTGCGGGTTCCTCCTGACGTACTCGGCAACCGTTTCGCGGTCTGCGGAGTACCTGAAAACGATGTACGCCTGGACGCAGCGACGGCGAGGCGGCAAGGGTCTGACAGAGAAAAAAGTAAACGCAACAGGCAAATATGCAGTGCACGAATTGCATGATGTGGGGCATGCGTTGTAAGAGAACCATTGGCAGGAACTGACGGATCTGGAGTGCAGGATATGCGGATGAGCCGGAGCAGGAGCACGAATTGTGAGAAGAGGAAGAGCAGGATGATGACGAGCAGGCGAAAAAGGGCGGCCAGAATTATGATCGGAGACCACGGGTCCGAAGAACAAACAATTATCAGCTGAGCTCGTGCAGCGAGCGGCGCACAACACATGTGGTGCTACGCAGGCTAGGCAATACCGTGGTTGAATCAGGGAGCAAAGAGGCCGAGGTACAGAACGAATGTTTGCAACACCATTGCAGCATGGTCCAGCGCAAAGGCGTTGTGGCCTGAACTGTCACACCGCGGCAATTGAATGCTAAGCAGAAGCCCACCATCTCTTCACAACCGCGGTTTGCACTAGGCGCTGTAGTTGCCGTTGCGGCGGGATCCGCAAAGACAGACAAGACGGACAGCGGCAAGATGACCGCGTGACGATGTCACGACGGGAGCACGGCCGCCGCGCGCTCGAGGTTCAATGCGAACAAACGGGATGAGGAACAAAATGGTTCCACCAACAGTGCATGGGGGACCCGTTAACCCAGACAACGCCAAAGTGCTCATCCACCATCCTCCACTTAATGGCGATGACACCAAGCCATACTAAACACGTGGAGGGAGCAAACCGGGTCATGATGGACACGCGGGGAAACCAGGTGGTCGATGTGACGCCCAGCCCATGAGGGTACAACTTCGAGAGGAAACCCGAAGAGCTTAGCAATGATGAAATCCTGCCGGCTGATAAGGGAGCTCAGCGGATCCACAAATTTCATATTGCAGCTCAACCTGGACCGAATCCGAGCAATGTGGGTCAAGGACCTTTGGGTCATCGACTTGTGGGCGCGGCCGAGCTGGATCAGACGGTGTTGGAGTGTGTTGACAGGGTTTGCCCCCTGCTGTGCGTCAGCATCTTGACCAGGGAACATTCCGAGGCACTCCCAACAGGACTCGATGCACATTGAGGCCCAATTTGGCAGGTGAAGGCTCAGCCACTCACGAACGAGACCCACGAGAGCGGGTGTCAGTCGCGAGCATGCGGAGGACATTCTCCAGCTTTCGGCTAGGCCCGTCGCGCGCTTAACGAGGATGCGCAAGTCGTGCAGAAGAATCAAGAGATGGATATCCCGCAGAGATATGCCGACGTCGCCCCCGCACATCTTGAACATACCCCCAACCAGACGAGCTGCATGAAACCCGCACACTAGATGTCCAGTCTAAGCAAACTGGACCTAGACCTAAGCGGATCACCCTTCAACAAATCCATGTGGGTGGTCCCCGTGTTGCTCGGCTTGCGCCGCTCTGCGAGCCGGTGGGACGTCACGCCCGTGTCACTGCCCTCTCGCTCGCAATGACGGTCGTGGAGGCGAGTATAATCAAGATAGGGATGGGGGACGGGGGCATCAGGCCTGAACGACATCCGAGGTGGAGGAGGTAGGGGAGGGGGGAGGACGGCGACGGTGGGAGAAGGAGGACATGAACGATTGGGGAGGAGGTAGGACCTAGGAAGGTATCGCTAAGGATGCGTGTATGAGCTGGGTCTCATCCTCTCTATCCTACTCTGGTCTCAAACCCCGACCGTAGCGCCATCCCGTTTACCATCCATGCCTCTGCCCTCCGCATATCCTCTTCGGCACACTCCTGACACCTTCGGTGACCCCATCGGGAGCTCGAAAGGCCCACATGCCAGGGTGCGCATGGCCCCGCCACCTCGTTTCGGCACAACCCTCACACGCTTCGTGGCCCCAGAGGGAGCCCCAACTCAGGCCCACATGCCAAGGTTCGCAAAGGGCCCCACCGCCTAATTTCGGTACACCCCTCACACGCTCCGTGACCCCATAGGGAGCTCCAACTCAAAGGCACAAATGCTAGGGTTCGCATGGCCCTGCCACCTCGTTTCGGCACAACACCCCTCACACGCTTCGTGGCCACTTGGGGAGCTCCAACTAAGGCCCACATGCCAGGGTTCGCATGGCCCCGCCGCCTCGCTTCCGCACGCCTCTCACACGTTTCGTGGCCCCAAATGGAGCTCCAACGAATGCCCAAATACCAGGGTGCGCAAAGCCCATTCGCCTCGTTTCGGCACATCCCTCACACGCTTCGTGGCCCTCAAGGAGCTCCACCGAAGGCCCCAGTGGCAGCGCCCGCATGGCGTCAGCCCGCCAATTTCGGCACACCCCTCACACGTTTCGCGACCCCACAAGGAGCTCCATCTAAGGCTCCAGTGGCAGCGCCGGCATGGCCTTGCCCCGCCCGTTTCGGCACAACCCTCACACATTGTCACCCCGCATTCGTTCCACATGCCTTGTGGTACTCACACTTGCACATGGTTGGGCCCTTCGCCAAGATATGTCTCTTAGTGGGGGCCGTCTTCCAATTAGTTAGGCGGGAAGCGGGGCCAGGGAGAAGGAGTGAATGAGAGATAAGGAAGAAGGAGGAGGGAGACGGAAAGAGGGGTAAGGGATGAGGGAGATGAGAAGGGAAGAGCCTTCGAATAAGGCCGGCGACACTGTCGAGGACGAGGAGAAGGAGAGAAGAGGCGGGATGTGGAACGGGAGAAGGAGGAACCCCAGGAAGAGAAGAGAAAGAGAGAGCGGGGGACCAAGAGCGCTCGCGCCAGCCGAGTAAACAACTGAACAGAAATCTGGAATCTGGGAAATCCTTTCATTTTCCCGGCAATCATATGTTGAGTTGGGTCTTAGTTTTGAACCAGCAGCGCCCCGCATCCTCCTTCCCTCCTTCCTTCCCTCCTTCCCCCGCCTCCCTCCTCTCTACCACCGCTCCACTTTAGCACACCCCTCACACGTCTCGTTGCCTCATAGGAGGGCCCACCGAAGGCCCCAGTGGTTGCGTTCGCATGCCGCTGCCAACCCCGTTGGTGCACCCCTCGCACGATTTGTGGCCCCATAGCGACCCCCACCGAAGGTCCCAGCGGCTGCGCTCGCATGCCCGCCGCCACACCACTTTGACACACCCCTAACCCGTTTCGGGGCCCTATAGGAGCCCCCACCGGAGGCCCCAATGGTTGCGTTCGCATGACGCCGCCACCCACCCCCCCACTTTGGCGCACCCCCCGCACACTTCGTGGCCCCATAGGGACCCCCACCGAAGGACCCAGTGGTTGCGTTCGCATGCCCGCCGTCACACCACTTTGGCACACCTCTCACACGTTTGGTGGCCCCATAGGAAGCCCCTACCGAAGGTCCCAATGGCTGCGCTCGCATGCCGCCTCCATGGGGAGCCCCAGCGTATGCCCCATCATCATCATCATCATCATCATCATCATCATCATCATCATCATCATCATCATCATCATCATCATCATCATCATCAGCATCATCATCATCATCATCAGCATCAGCATCAGCATCAGCATCAGCATCAGCATCAGCATCAACATCATCATCATCATCATCACCATCATCACCATCATCATCATCAATATCCCCATCCACATCCCCATCACCATTACCGTCACCATCGCCATCACCATCATCATCATCATCATCACCATCATCATCGTCACCATCATCATGATAATCATCGTGAGCATCGTCATCATCGTCAGACTCAGCATCAACACCGTCATCATCATAATCATCATCGGCAGCATCAGCATCGTCAGAATCGTCATCATCGTCATCATCATCAGCATCATCACAATCATCAAGATCGCCATCACCATCATCATCACCATCATCATCACCAACATCATCAAGATCAGCATCATCATCATCATCGTCGTCATCGTCGTCATCGCCATCATCACCATCACCATCACCAACACCGTCATCACCATCATCATCAACATCAACACAACATCAGCAGCATCACGATCACCGTCACCATCACCATCATCAGCGTCATCGTCACCATCATAATCATCGTCATCAACAACATTATCATCATCATCATAATAGTAATCAACATCATCATCATCATCAGCATCATGATCATCATCGACGTCATCATCACCATCATCAGCATCATCAGCATAACCAGCATCGTCATCATCATCACCATCCTCAGCATCGTGAGTATAACCATCATCGTCATACTCAACATCAACACCATCATCATCAACATCATCATCATCATGATCGGCGTCGTCGCCGTCATGTTCGTCATCATCAGCATCAGCATCAGCATAATCATCATCAGTAGCATCATCAACAGGCACCATCATGATCATCATGATCATGATCATCATCATCATCATCATCATCATCATCATCATCGTCATCACAAAAATCGTCATCGTCGTCATCGTCGTCATCATTACAAGCACAAGCACGGTAACCATAACCATCACTATCGCCATCACGATCATCATCACCAACAGCACCACCACCATCATCATCATCAACATTATCATCAACATCATCAACACAATCACAATCATCATCATCATCATCATCATCATCATCATCATCATCAGCGTGAGCATCGTCATCATCGTCAGACTCAGCATCAACATCATCGTCATTATCATCATCAACATCAGCATCATTATCAACATCAGGACCAGCATAACCACCGACATCAAGATCGTCATCATCAGCATCATCATCGTCAAGATCATCATCATCATCATCATCATCATCACCATCACCAACACTATCATCACCATGAATCATCGCCATCGCCATCGCCATCACCATCACCATCACCATCATCATCATCATCATCATCATCATCATCATCATCATCAATTCTCCTCCCTCCCACGTCCTTCTGGAGCTCCCCCCCTCCAGCTTCCTGTAGGGGGGGCGCGAAGACAGGATAGGAGAGCCCTCGGGAACGAGCTGGGGAAAAGAAACTCATCCTGACCCTCATCGATGCTGACTGCCATGAATGTGCTCGCCCTCGCGGATGAGCACTTGAAGCTGGACGGAGCCACAACTGGCATCCGCAATCCACTACTCAAATACAGCCTGTACACCGCACGCAATGTGCATTCGAGACTACGATCATGGTGTCACTGTGCTAGGGAGCTCCGGTCAGCAATCTCGCATGCCCAGTGAGCCATGGGCGTGTTAGACCCCATACGCGCCAGCGGAAGCCGATGAAGGCCACTGGGAGTTCTTCTAAAATGCAAGGCGAAACTGGTTTCCCAAACCTCTTTCGACTACATCTAGTCTCGCATACATTCTACCGTTCGCTGTCGACGCCAGACCCTGCGCCACAAACCAGTCGTTGTCACCTCCAAGAAAACTCCGCATACAGTATACGTAACCTGCCGCTGCAATGATATGGTGATGAATGCTGCGCTGAAAAGAACAGTTGGACGACTGCGAGCCAGCGGGGAACGCGAAGCGTCTTGAATCAGTCAACCGATAGACTACATCATTTCTTACTCTCGCTCATGCTTTGCTTCATCAGCAATGAGCGCTTGCGTTGCGTCTTCTGCATCTGTGTCTCCGCATCACCATTCGCCTTCCAGAGCCCGCGTGCCAGAACCTCTACAGACGCGTCGTGCACCTTCTTCCATCCATGGAAGCGGCCACGCTGGCTCAGCGTACCCACCGCATTTGGGAAAGCATGGTGGAGGTCGTGGAAGAGCATCTCGTTCCAACGGTGCTTGCCACCAAGCACGAAGGCCATCGTGTCATGGAGAAGGGGCCACCCCCTCTCCGGATCGGTCGCCAAGAAATGATTCCAGGGATGCGAATGGGTGAAATTTGTGATGAACATCCACGCGGCCGAAAAACCAAAGCGTGCGCAACAAGATACCGTGAGCATGAAACGCCAGCCTTCGCCGAGCGGGCGGCCAAGCGGCCACGTGCCCAGGAGCCATACGCACGCCCACAGGCCGGCGACGAAGAGCGAATGGTAAGCGCGACGCGGCAACCACTTCTTCCAGAACTCCTTGTTGCATTTACCCCCGGCCCCTTCGTCAGGGAAATGAAAATACCATTCGACCGCGAAGAGAGCCCCGGTGTCGTTCAAGCCGACGAAGTGGATGAGCGGAAGGAGGGCCGCGGTGAGTACAAGGCCGAAAGGGTGGATTGGGAACGGCTTCTTCCCGTTGCGCCATGTCCACTCCAGCAGCCAGTACTGGAATTCCTCGGGATCCCAACCGAACTCGCCCTGCTGCAGAAGGTCCACCGTGCTCGCGTGGTGGCGGTTGTGTTCCAGAACGAATTCTTTCCAGGGCAGCGAGAAGAAGTCGCTGAAGGGGTGAGTGATGTACTCCTGCCACTCGTGCGGAGGGAACGTGGCTCCGTGCATCACGTCATGGTCGATGTAAATATTTTTGAATGGCGATGTAAGCAAAGGGGACGCCAAAGGCAACCGTGCAACTCCACCACCAGTCTGGGAACACAGCAAGTGCGGCACAATACGCCACGACCATCAGACACTGCGTCACAAATATCAGCGTCAATATGTTCCACATGTACATCATCTGCTCGGGCGTTATCTTGGTGAACAGAAAGGCAAGCTCGGGCGGCATCGGGTCTGGCTTGTTCGGGGTTGGGAAAAGGCGGCCCGTCTTCTTACTCCTGTTCGAATCGTCCTTCTCGATCTGGAGCATCTTGTCCTTACTCTCGTTGGCCTTGCCAGCGTTTGGGTCGCCCTCGTCAGGCATGATGGCCTTGAGGCTGGCGATCTCGTGGTCGATCTCGTACTTCTTTTTCAGCTCTTCTAGGTACTGATCTGCCCCGTAGAGCACGGAGAGCTTGGCCCGCTTAGGGGCGGCAGCCTTGGGGGCGGCATTCGTTTGGAGCAAGGGCTGGGTGTAGGCCTGGGCACGGAGCGTGCCTGGACGCTGCTGCGGCTGCATCGTGAATAAGTCTGCGATCTGGTCCAATGCCCAAGCGCCGAACTGTCGACACTGTCGATGCAGACGCACACTGAGCCAACAGAGTTACAGGGGGATGTCCCGAGATCCGTACTACAGAACCCTTGGATCCCCTCGTGGCCCCTCCTGCCTCCTCCTGCTCCTCCTGCACCTCCTCCTCCTCCTCATTCCTCATTCCTCCTCCTCCTCCTCCTACTCCTCCTCCTCCTCTTCATTCCTCCTCCTCCTCCTCATCATCCTCCTTCTCCTCATTATTCTCCTCCTCCTCCTCCTTCCTCTTCCTCCCTCCTCTTCGTCCCTCCTCCTCATCCCTCCTCCTCTCCCTCCTCCTCCTCCTCATCCCTCTTCCTCCTCGTCCTTCTCCTCCTCCCTCCTCATCAGTCCATGTTCCGTATGAATGCCTGCTCCCTGTCGCACCCCCAGACGCGTCGGCAGGGCGTGCCGAGCGTTTCGCCTGAGTTGTCCTCACCACTTATGACCCTGAACCTGGAACTTCGATCAGCTTGAAGGATGGAAGGAGGGTGGTCTTCGAGGGTGGTCTTCATGCTGCTCTCGCATTGGCGCCGCGCCCATTCGTCCTAAATCTGTGAAGCGAACATGTAGAATGGCCAGTTTCCAAAATATGGTTCTAGCCACAGCGCCACACACATTCGTCTGAAAAGTTTGCAACGGTTTCAAGGATGGAGGGCGGCTGGTTTTCAACATGCTGCTCTCGCCACCAGCGCCGCGCACAATCGCCCTAGAACATTCAACAGATCCAAGGATGGAGGGCGGCCAACTTTCAAAGTGTGGATCCCGTCTTAGCGCCACGCACACTCACCTTAACAGTTTACAGCATTTGAATGGATTCAAGAAGTCGCATTGCTGAAGTCCCAGGAACGGTATGATGGCACACCGTAGGACACTCAAGTCGCAACGTTCACGTTGATTCGCGGTGTTGAAGTCCCACGAGAATCATCATAGTACGATGAAGGGTTGTCATGAAACACCAATCACGTTGAATCGCGGCAGCGTTTTGGCACAATTACGGGTACTCAGACGGTTGTCTTCAGATGGGGCACGTCCCGCGAGGGTGTAGTGTAACATCGTGCGTCTGGATTGTACACTGGTCGCCTCTTCCTCCTCCCCCATCCCCCATCACTCTTCCCCTTTCCCCCCGCCCCTGGTTCCTCCTGTCCTATTCCTTCATGGTCATCCTCCCTCATCGTTCCCCTCCTCCTGCACACGCCCCTCACTGGCCCCTCCCCCTGCCCCTCCCCCATTCCCCATCCCCCTTGTCCTCCTCCTCCTCCTCCTTCTCCTCCTCCTCCGCCTCATCCCAAGACTAACAATCCGTACGCAGGCTTCGGGGAGGGCGTCTGCGCAGCGGCGCGTCGTCCAGGGACCTTGCCTGAGCTGGTATGCATCCCGCCTTACTGCGGCCGCCCGAATGGGGGGGCGTGTGCACTCGGACTCAACACGAGGGCGAGCGACAGGATGCCAGACCCTTGCGAGACGCCCCGCAGGAGGAGAAGGATCCTAGGGGAGATGCAAGAGCGCCTAACAAACACTTTCGTCCTGGTGACGGCTCCAGGATGGCTCGCGATGAACGGAAAGTAGGCTTACAGAGCGTGCCGAAGACAGCACGCGAGACCAATACAGGGTGCCCTAAACTCGAAAATCCAAGGCTGCTGCGGGATGATCCTCGTCTTACGGCCCCACGTCTCGGATGGAGGGCTGAATATGAGATGATGCCTCCCCGGTGGTATGCAACTTGTCGGGCCCGTCGAAGAGATGCACCACTCTCTGGCGGATCAGCTCGTGAGCCTCCCGCGCAAACAACAGCTGACAGCACATGACGAGGAAGCACACACACACACCACACACACACACACGATGAATATACAGATTCTGATAACGCTTTTCGTGGACGCTCGTCTTGGATAAACACGTGAGCAATCAATGAGATTGAGCAAACATGAAGCATCCGAGTGAGTAGCGAGCTGGATGCGCAACGCTCGAGCGCCCTCGGCACCATCACAAAACATACATGCCCCCTCCCTCCAGACCACGCGCGCCCATATCGACCCAATGCTGGTCACACGAACCCAACATCCTCGTCCTCCTACTCATCCTCACTCGGGCCAACATCTGTCCCATTTCCCGGGTGAACACCATCCTTGCCTGCCTGCCTGAGCATGTCTACTGGGTGGGGTAGCGAAGTGGGGCAGAGGGGGGAGGGGGGGAAGAGGGGCAGAGGAGGGGAGGGGGGGAGGATGAGGAGGGGGAGGGGTTCTGGGGAGCTCGGGAGGTGGATGGGGCGGAGGAGCGGGCCACACAGCGGAGAACATTGGAGCAAGGCGGAGCAAGGATAGCTTTCATCAGGCGCCGTGTCCAACGAGTCCTGCTCTGACGAGCAGAACGAGAACTCATCCGACGAAGAGCGGACCGCGCCAGCTTTGCGGGGAGACTGGTCCGCTCAAAAATTACCAACCTATGCAAGTCACTTTGGATGCTCGGCCAGCTAGAATTCGGCACCTAGCTGCTTGCACACTGCCCCAGACTAGGGAGCGTACTGCAGACGCGGGCAGGCTGGACCCACAGGCCATGCGGGAGGAGTCCAACCTTCTGAATCCCAGGAGCAGCTGCTCTGAGATAACTGTTGCCAAGGAGGGGATGGAGAGAGGGGAGGGGCAAGGCGAATGGGAAGACGATAAGTGAGGGAGCGAAAGGGAGGGCAAGGGAGAGCGGAAGGAAGCGGGGGGGACAAGGGAGGGGAAGAAGGAACAATAGGGGAGAACGGACACTCCCCCGTTCTCCAAACTGAACTCAGCATGACTTCGGGGTAAGAGGCTTCATAACAATATAGTAGGATATGAAGTTGTATATATCCGTAACATCGATGGCTTGACGAACACATTATTACGCTGGAAAACTAAACTTGGGAGCGCTGATGTGGCAACATATCGTTTGAGACACGCCGGCGGCTCTCCGCCCTCATCCTCGCAATCAATTTCCGGCTCGGCGTCGACCTGACGTGGTTCATAATACGCGTGATTGTAGCTCCAAGTTCCCCCATCCTCATCACCAACACTCACACCCTGCTCGGCAGATAACCCACCGAGCCGGGCACGTGTACCTATCGTAGGCACATGTGCCTCACCATGGCCTACGGCGTCGCCTCAAGCACACGATCAACGAGACCGCACCTCCAAAATGGAGGCCAAAGGCTGGCGAGTACCCGCTGCGCCGTTACATCCAGCTGCTCAGGGTGTGCTGGCGGCAGACGGAGCTAGAAGAACACGCAACAGCTCCAACAACAATGGCAGAGCAACTTCGAGGCGCGGCATTTCAAGTGGCAGCGAGGATGAAGCGAGATCGTCTGGACCTCAATGTCGGGCAAGCGACGCGACATCGAATCACATGAGCAGCTAACTCAACGGTCACATTATGAGCGGCAGGATACTCAAGGAGTTCAACACACGGCAGATCCACCAGCAGCCTCAATGCCAATGGCAATAGACCGTTATTCATGCAGGAGTGTGAGTTCAGAGAGAACGCGTTTCGTGGACGCTTACAACCTTGAAACGTTGGAACGGTGGGGGGCCCATCGCATTGAGCACCCCTCGAGAAGTCAAGGAGGGTCCATTCCTGGACACCCGCCTCCCTCAGTGTGGGGCGGGGCCTCCACGGGGGGCGGGTTCGAACCGGGGGGGAGCCCCCCCTTGAATGCAAAGGGGGGGGCTCGAACTGGGCGGGACCCCGCCCCGTCCAGGGGGAGGGGTTCGAAACAAGGCGTGCCACCTCCCCTCCTGCACAAACAAGGAGGGGGGATCGACCCGAGGGGAGGGCCGTCGTCGTTGTCGTCGTCGTCGTCGTTGTCGCCGTCGCCGTCGTCGTCGTTGCTGCCCGACGGCGCCGACGCTGGCGGCCCTGTGCGCGTCGTCGTCGCCGTCGCCGTCGCCGCCGTTGCCGTCGCCGTCGCCGTCGTCGCCGTCGTCGCCGCCGCCGTCGTCGTCGTCGTCGTCGCCGTCGTCGTCGTCGTCGCCGTCACCGTCGCGGTCGCCGTCGCCGTCGCCGTCGCCGTCGCCATAGCCGTCGCCATCAACGTCGTCGTCGTCGTCGGCGTCGTCGTCGTCGCCGTCGTCGCCGTCGCCGCCGTTGCCTTCGCCGTCGCCGTCGCCGTCGCCGTCGCCCGTCGCCGTCGCCGTCGCCGCCGTCGTCGTCGTCGTCGCCGTCGCCGTCGCCGTTGCCGTCGCCGTCGCCGTCGCCGTCGCCGTCGCCGTCCGCCGTCGCCGTCGCCATAAACGTGCGGTCTACAACAATAAAAGATCATAAACTGCACGACGCATACGTTGGGACATAGTTACATAGGTCTGTATCTATGGAACACCCCTCAGACCGCATGTCCATTACGTCCCATGTGTACAAACCTACCTTCCGTTCTCCTTGTTCCCCCTCTTGTTGTTCCTCGCACATACGCACGCAGTCGGCCGGCGGGTTTGCTGTTCCCTGCGCCAATTCCAGTTTCCAATTCCCACTGTTACAGTTCTGCTTCTTGCTGCTTACTGTTCCTTGTTGTAGACCGCGAGCCTACACGTCAAACCCCCTCGCTGGAACAATCCAGGGTACATGTCACACACGGATTGTACTGTCGGGTACAAAGTAACTCTTCAACGTGCGATCAGACATGTGGACGTCCCGCTCGTGGCCAGCCACGAAGGAGCTCTTTCGTCGACTACATTGCATACCAGATAGGCAGGAAACTCGGCAATCCCACGAGGACAGGGCTGCCGACTGGCACCAAGAAACAGATGGGCTCATCAGCAGCGATACCTCGAGAAGCTGCCAGAGGCCAATTTCACGAACAGCCTCAACATTAAGAAGGGCTCTGAGGACCTGGACGTGTTCGAGCATCACCATTCCAGGTTGTGTGCAGTCTAGTCCGGCTATGCCTCGCAAGGATTGGCATTGCCCACGACGTGGTCTCATTGCAATGGGAGATGGTGCACCCGCAGATTCAGCAGATTGGGACGCCGAACAGCAAAAACTGACCAAATTGTGCAAGACGAAAGACATGAACTGCTTACACCATCATCGAGTACCATTTCGTATGATGCATTGCATTCTATTCGACTGTGGCCATGCGAGCAAGAAGACGTGTTATCCATACGAAGGCAAGCTCGCTACCCTCATGCATGACATTCTGAATAGTTAAAGGCCAGAGTGGTTGACAAACGCAGATCTGTCAAAAGTTGGAGGCAATGCGCACACCTTTTTCTTCGGTGCTCGCAGGGCACCGAGGGTGTCACATTCCGCGTCTCATGCAGAGATGTTGTGAGACACAGGATGTACGCAGATGGGAAAGTGCATCGTAGCCAGATTCGCAGACTTGTGCTGCCGCATGATGCTGCCCATTGTCACACGATCACAGCGCATGACATGCTGGAGTGAAGTCCACATGTATACACATGTACAAATTATAGATGCACAGGTGCACGCGCATGTCAAAATATAATATCTTTATTTACAGCTACCGGTAAGCCTGCATCATGAGGTGACCGATTGCATGGACCTTTCCGAACTGATCGCAGGAGGCCGTGGTGTCCCATTCGAAAATTCACAGCGTATGGAAATGGCCATCATCGCACTACGGGGATGTAGAGTGCAACATCGTACCCGGTCGTAGCTACGCGTACCCACGACACTGAGGTTGGCTGATCGACTTACCAACAAGGACTGATTCGACCAGATCCTCGTGTACTGCACCATGGGCAAATGAAAGGTCACCCTCATCGAGGGTCAGGAGGTGCGACACAAACATTCGATTCAAAATCTTGAAGCAACCGAGAATGAGATCGAGAATCCTCAAGAATGGCCAGATTACCACGTCTACTACTCTAACACGCGTTCCAATTATACCCGCATAATAAATTCGTAGTGCTGATTTGAAGATGAATGAGTGACGCGATATTCCACATCCTCCTCAACCCCCATCGCGCCAGCACGCTTGATTTAGTGTAAGTTAGCAAGCCAATCTAAGTTAGAAACGAATAAATGCGCGCCTCACAGAAAACGGGTTTAGTTGAGCCAAGCTTTGAGGACAGGCATCGGATGTTAAGAAACAGGACGATCTGTTTCAATGTTCTGTAACGGACAGGCATCGGAGTCGGATTTAGCATGAGATCGGGGTGCGAGGCTGCAGAGCAACCAGAATGTTGAGAATGCTGTACTTACATATCGATTCCTATTATGACCACAGACATTTGTTCGAGAGCTTACGTTGGAGCACTCATTTTCCCTCGGGGGGGAGAAAGGGGAGGAGAGAGGGTCACCTCAGAAAACTGTGGTACTTGGGCGGTCCGAACCCGTTTTCACACAGCGCTGTCCCACACAGAGCGAGTGCCCTCGTGGGCATACTCGTGCTTGATGGTCGCTACGCGTCTTATCTGCCCGCCGTGCGAAAGGGCTTCCACTTTGATGAGATCCTTGGTGATAACCATGTCCATGAAACCATATTCGTCATCGTTTCCACCGCCCTCAGGCTTGCGCTCCGAAGTTATGCCGCCGCCGCCGCCTGATACGAAGTAGGCCGTCAAGTTCATGAAGTTGGTCTGTAGCTGTGTCGGGTCGTCTGGCCAGATCTGCTCCCCCACGTCGTCGTGAACATAAATGTGTTGCGAGTGCCGGTGGCCTGTGATAATCAAATCGATTTCATGCTTCTTCGAAATCTGAACCCAATCATCTGGGCCCCAGTACGGGGGGAAATGAGTCACGACGATGCGCCAGTCACCGCTCATTTGGGGAACAATTTCGTCGAGCCAATCCTTCTGCTCCTTCCAAAGGCCCTCGAACCAGAACGGGCAATCCCAGACTGACTTGGGCCCAACAGGCTCACATGATGCACCTTCGGGATTGTGAGAGGCGGAGCAGAGGTTGTGGCTGGATGGGTCGGATGGGTCCATGGCATCGAAAACGTTCGAATCCATGAAAATATAATCGATCGCAAAATTGTGGTACCAAACCTTTACGCTGTAGTAAAGAGCTGGTGTCATCCATCGCCCAGACGACGAGGCCCACGTGTAGCCGATGACCTTGTCCCAGCCCTGCTCGAACCTGAATCCGCCGTAATTCGCCGACCCTGTTGGGTGCTGGCGTGGGAGACGCCCGTCCCTCCCCAGAGTCTCCTCTGGCAGGAGGGCGATCTTCGGAATTGGCCGGGCGGGGCCTTGGAGGGCTTGGGGAGTGCACGAGGGCCTCAAGCCCCAAAACCAAGGACAGGCGTATGACTACCCGAGAGGGTACCGTGATGCCGCCCAGACGGCCCGAGAGGGCCACGGGAGCCTCCAGGACGGCCCAAGGGGCCTCCAAGACGACCCAAGAGGCCCGAAGAAGAACATCAGAGGCTACACGAGAGGCCCCAAGAGAAGCCCCAGACAGCCCACATCATTGAACGAACTGAAACTTCTACATGCGTTTTCGATCCAGTGCTCTGCCGCCCAAGATGGCATCAAGGATGCTTGCGCAAGCTGCGCGACTGCCAAAGAATGGCCCAACAACTTCCCAAGAAGGAAGCCTGCCAAAGAGGGCCCAGAAGCGCCCAAGACGACTGAGAGGCAACCATAACGTTCCGAGACAGCCATCGGCACGCGCTCAACAAGGGATCCAAGACGCGTTACGATGGCCCCAAGAGAGCCCCACGAAAGCCCAACGAGTGCCCAAACAGGGCCCCGTGAGTCCCCCGACAGCCCGAGAAGGCTCCAGAGGGCCCAACAACGCCCCGAGAGTCACTGCAAAATCTTCCTTTCCCATCGCCATCTTTCTCTCTCACTCTCTCTCTCTCTCTATCGCTTTTTTGTTGTTTGCTTCTCTCTCTCTCTCTGTCTCTTTTTCTCACCTTCCCCTCCCATTCCCTTTCCTGATAAACAACTCCGCCACGTCAGACCAACAAGTGTCATTACGGCGCCCCTGGCTCTTCGTTTGAGACTTCCTCACTGTGTGAAACATCGAAACTCCAATGTTTACCAATTACAACTACGTACGCGGATGTAGGGGTAACCGCTTCTTACCATTTTCTGAAAAGGGCTTCCCGCTTTGGCGCCGCGCACGCCCGTCCTTGAAATCGTGCAAGAATTACACGGACGCAAGTGGAATGATTTGTTTGTTTAAAAATACAGGGTTATCGGTTTGGCGCCGTGCACATTCAACCTGGAAGTCTCCGTCTTCAACCGATACACGATACACGGACATAGGCAGAGTCGTTCTCATAACGGGGTTCGCGCTTTGGCGCCGTATGCATTCGTGTTAAAAATCAACCCATCGGTTCCTTCTTAATATAAAGCTCTTGCCTGCTCATGAACCTATCATTTGAGACTTCGCCATGCTTTTTGGCCAAAGGCCAAGTGCCTACAATTGTGCAACCGCTACACGCGGATGAAAGGCGGGTCCTTTTCAAAACGGGGGTGTCGACGGGTATGTCCTTACACTTCGCGACGCCACGCTGAAGCACTTATGTCGCACCCCTGATAGCTCGAATGGTGAGGGCGACGTTTTCGGAACGGAATTACCTCTTGAACTGTGTGTGGGTCCACGGGGCGATCGCCTTTCAAGCGGGGCGCTTCGCGCAATGAGAAACCATGACTACAGGGACCAGTGGGATGGACTTACTACAAGGTTCCAACATCCCCCCGCGCCGGTGCCGGCGCTGGCTGCGGCCAGCGGCGCCAACGGCGAGGACGCAGCGACGGTCCATCACTACCACCACCACCACCACTACCACCACCACCACCTCAACCCACCACCGCCATCACCACCAACCCACCACACAACCACCACCACCACCACCACAACTACCACCACACCACCACCACCAAAAACCACCGCACCACCGCCACCACCACCACAACCTGCCACCACGACCACCACAACAACCATCACCACCACCAACAACCAAACTAACACCACCATCACCACCACCACCACAACCGCCACCACCACCACCACCACGGCCCACCGACACCACCAAAAACCACCGCACCACCGCCACCACCACCACAACCTGCCACCACAACCACCACAACAACCATCACCACCACGGCCCACCACCACCACCTCAGAGAGGCCCCGAGAGACGCCCAAGAGGCGCCCACGAAGCTGCACAAATGCCATTCCGACGAGACCCCAAGAGGCATCCATTAGGACTCTGACCCAAAACACAGGCACGGTGGCGGAGCGTCCTCGTCGTCATCGTCGTCGCCGTCGTCCTCGTCGACTGCTACCGGCCGCCGCCGCAGGCGCCGGCGCCGGCCCAGAAAAGGAAGTCGTCGTCCCTGCCGCTGCCGCCAGCCGCCGCCGCCGCAGGCGCCGACCCGAGGAAAGGGAGGGGACGGGGGGGGGGGTTCGACCCCCCCCCGTCCGTCCATCCAGGGGAGGGGGGGTTTGGTTCCACCCCCCCCCCTCCAAGCGACCACAGAACGCGCTCGTTCCAACATCGGCATCGCATCTGGGATTTGATGAAATGTTCCTTTTGCTCGCCTTCATCGCCCCCGTTTTGCTCCTCCGACCCCCCTTAATTCTCCACCTCCTCCTCCTCCTCTTCCTCCCCCTCCTCTTCTTCTTCCTCCTCCTCCTCCTCCTCCCTACCCGCTTCGTCAGTTTAAACGGCAGTCACCACTCCACGTTGGCAGTGGCTACGCGAGGTGACAGATACAGTTGGATGGCGATGGATTAGGACAAAAGCCATTTCTCCTACCAGCGCCGGACGTCGCACGCAGCAGGCGGAGCCAGCCACGTAGGCAGATAAGGCGGCGCCGCCTTGACCCGGGGCGGCGGCGGACGAACAACGCATTATATAAATACCTTCCCCAGGGAATTCCCTCAAAGTCGATGGGGGGAAGCGGAATTCGATCGTCGCTACTTCATCGTATACGCACGTGCGAAGGCAAAGGCAACTGGTAATCGAAAGCTTCGACACCAGACGCAGCGCATAACAAACGAGGGCGCGTGGAACCAAGCCATGTCGCCATGGACCCAGCAGACCGGCACTAAAGTGTGACGGGCGGAGACAAGCTGCATAATACAGCTTGGGCTGGACAGACCAGAGGGTCGCCCTGAAAGCCCGGGCGCAGAGAACATGAGGTGAGGTCGCGACCCCGCGGCAACACGCACAAACAACGCGATCGCAAGTCCGTCACTGCAACATGCAAAAGGAGCGCGGGGACGCGAACGCTCCTGAGCAGTCGCGGATCCGCGATAGCTCTGCGCGGGGCTAGCAAGAGGCCCCTCGTTGTTTATGCGCAGATCGGCTGGCTGCAGCTGAATAGTCCTCCTGATCTCCGCGGCCAATAAAAGCGCGTGAACAAGGGCAGCAGTCATCTGCTGTCGGCGACGGGGGGGGCGTTGCCTCGACGCAGCGCGCGCCATCGCGACTTCGCGCGCTGCTTTCTGGTAGCCGGCCATGACTTGAGGAAGCAGGTCGCGGTCGATGGCGCCCTTGGCGCGGCCATCCGCCGTCGCATCGCGGGCATCGCACCGCTGCGCGCCGCCGATGATGCAAAGGGGCCCGGGGATTTCCCCACCAGGCTGATATGCCCCAACAAAGTCTTCTCCGCGGGCGCTGTGATCTCTGCTGGATAGAGACTCGAAGGCCGAGACGGCGTCAGTCGCGAGGGAAGCTTGACTGCAAAGCCCACCGCATTCACAGAGGCGTCACACTTCGGAAGGACCCTGGGGGACCTTTATCCTTGATGAGCTCGCGCAGTGCTGCCAGAGTAGGGCAACATGCATCAAGATTGTGAGCGGCGGCGGGCGGGTGCTTCGGCCGCGTAGCTGGACCTGATTTCAAGGCGATGGCATTTGCAGGGGCTGTCGACACAGCGCGCCACAAGCTCACTGCTCGCGTTCCACATCGCAGCAGACGGCGCCCGCGAAGGCCAGTGCCGTTTGGTCTCGTCGCCCTCTTCGCAGGCGAGCTTCTGGCGCCTGGGGTCGCCGCGCAGGTCTACGGCGGCGCCGTCTGGAGCCGCGGCTCGGTCAATGATCCCATCGGGTTTCTGCGACAATCCGCGGGCGCTGGGGCCCAATGTCGTCTCGCCTGGACAGGGGCCGGTCGCGCCGCAAAGAAACTCTGCGCGCCGGAACCCAGGCGCGAGCATGCGCAGAATGCGCGCGGGCACCCCGCAGGCCAACGCATTTGCCACTGACAATCTGACCAACCATTGTCTCTGGGGGGTCGCATGCAAGATCGGAGTCTGCGTCGAGCGACATTGATTGACGCGCTCGCCCCGATGCTCGATCGCATATCCCGTTTCCGCCCTGGCGCATCTCGCTGCGAAATCAGGTTGGCATGCTTCTTTGACTTGCACTTGAACAAACTGTTCGACCTGTTCGACGCGAGCGTCTATGGGGGGCCCTTGCCGCGCGCGTCGATGTTGCCCACGTGATCGGGAGCGAGCAGGCCCTCGGTGGCCTCGAACTCCCGGTCGCGAGAAATGGACTTGAAGCCGACGCTGCCCGCGGCCATTTCAAGCTCGAGGGAGAAGGCTCAACAGGCACCCGCGGTGCCGGGGCTGGGCCGGAGGCGTTGAACGCAGCGTCGCGACTCGTCGTAGTCCTCGACGCTAGGCAGGGCACGAGAGACAGCAACACTGCCTGTAAGTAGAATGGAACATGCAATGCGCTTCCGCCTGCCTGTGGCTTCGGCCAATTCTCTGCGCGTTCTACGTCGAAACTGGCCCGGATCCAACCATGGCGACACGCTGCCTCGCATGCCAGCGAGCGCAGGGAAGCGCGTCGCGCCGTCTAAGAGAATTTGTCCACGGAGAAAGCATTTGATTTCATGATGCCCCCCTTCCCAAGCGAAGACGCGCCGGATGCGCCCCATTTGCCCCGAATCTGTCGCCGCGAACTTCCATCTGTACGCGCGCGTTGCGGCCATGGCGTTCCGAGCCTCGGGCAACAGACCCTCGGTCAACCATCGGCTGTCCAGCCGTATCTTGCGTTCAGCCAGGAGCGCTGGTGACACCTGTTTCGCGTTGTTGACGAAGTGCTGATTGGTATGAAGATCGCCCTCTTTGGCCGCCGCCGCTCTTTGACCTCGGCCGAGACGCAGATGCGAATAGTGGCCACATCGTCTGGGAAAACGGCTTCTAATCGAGGTTCGGAGAATGTGGTCTCTGCCATCTCTCATCGTTGAAACAGAGTTCGGCATGCCTGCCGTGCGCGTCGGAGCCAAGCTCATAATCGTTGCCAGTATCATGACTGCCCAACACTTTTACACTCATCACAGGAGCACCAGAGCGCTGGTCACTTTGTTCACGCTGGCATGAGTCTATGAAGTTGTGTCTGAACATGGGATTTTCAGGCCCGTAGGATACGAGCACAGTGTTCACATGCGTAGCTGGTATGGAGATCGAATAGAAGGCCTGTAATCGTCCAACGTACGCGCATGACTCCCAATACTTGCGCTCGGTATCCATAAAATCCTGATACCCGTCGTGTTTGACCATGGTGTCTTTATCTTGTTCGTCACAACACTCATCGATTGTAGATGGGCGGCCGTCTCCAAGTTCGGATCCCATTGGGGTCTCAGGGAGGAATGCGTTCCCGTGGTTACCGCCATCTTGAAGTCCATCCGCAAGATCTGAGAATCGCATGCGGTCCTCGTCGGGCGAGTGGACGGGTCTGGTTACAATCAGGCAGTGCATGAGGCGAGCCTAGTTGCTGCCAGCAATTTCCCGAATGTGGACAGGGGCACTGACGGACGTGTAGAAGAGAAAGACGGGCTGGACGTCGCTGTTGCCGTAGGCCCATGCACTTCGGTCAGCGCCCTGGTCGGGCTGCAAGGAGTGGCCACCTTTAAAGACCCTTGCGGCCAGGACGTTGTCGGTCCCGAAGTGAGTCCTGACGATGCACCGCTGCGCCGCGTGCAACTTCGGGGCCAGATTGCTTCCCGAAGATAGTGGGCGCGCCTTCCCGCTGTCGGGGGCGCGGCCGAAGACGATGGGGCCTTTCCTGCTGGATGGGCCGCACTGCAGGATATGATGGCTCTCATTGGCCATGCTGTCAAATCCAAATGCCCTTGACCATGAACACCTTGATGAATGCGGCGCGCGAGAGTACGACTTTGCGCGAGAAGCTCTGGTAGCCGGCCCTGGTTGGCAGAAGCGGGTCGCTGTCGATCGTGCCCTTGGCGTGGCGACCCGCCGCCGCGTCGCGGGCGTCGCGCCATTTCGCGTCGCCGATGATGCCGAGGCCTAGACTTCTCCAATCCTATGCGTTTAGCCATACTTGCATACGAAGTCGGCGCCTACCGCAAGGAACGGTTGAATGGAGAGCCCTCCGCATTCACGGAGTCCTCTGAGATCGAGAGGACTCCGGGGGCCCTTGATGAGCTCATGCAGCGTTACCTGGGCAGGGGAACATGCGCACGGCGGCAAGTGCCCACCGCACGAACCGTTTGCTGAAAGTGCTTCCATGACAGCGAGCTGCATCCACGAAGGCCGCAGCCTTTGATCCTGTCGCCCTCTCTGCCGGCGAGCTTCCAGCGCCCGGGGTCGCTGTGCAGGTCCACGGCGGCGCCGACAGGAGTCGTGGCTTGGTGGGTGATATTCTTGGATTCCCGCAACTACTTGCGGTCGCTGAACATTCGTCGCTCCCTGGATGCGCCGCAAAGAGGCACTGCGCACCATGGCCCAGACATGGGCGAGCGGGGAACGCGCAAGGGCACCCCGCAGGCTAAGAAACATGCCGCTGACAACATTGCAAGTCTTTGATTCTGGAGAAGCGCCTACAAGGTCGGGGCGTGCATCGGCATCGTGAGATACTGTTTGACTTGCTCGCCCTGGTGCTTGATGGCATCATGTTTTTCCGTATTGGCGCATCTCGCTGCGCAGTTCGCGTAGGTATGTTTGTTCAATCTACAAGTGCGAAATAACTGCTCGACTTGTTTGACGCAAGCGTCAACTTGGGGCTCCTTGCCACGCGCATTGATGTCGCCCACTTGCAGGGCTGGGGGCAGGCACCCGGTGGCCTCGAACTACCTACTGGTCGCAAGACGCGGGCTGGAGGCCGATGCCCTCCGCGGCCACTACAAGCTCGAGGGGAAAGGCTCGACAAGCAGACTTGCTGCGGGGGCCGGACATAATGCGTTGAGACAGCGCCGCGGCTCGTCGCAATCCTCGGAGCCGGAGAGCAAGGCGCGAGGGACAGCAGCGCTGTCAGGAGGAAGAAGAGTGAGACATGCAACGCGTTCCTGCTCACCTGTAGTTTCAGCAAATTCTCTGCGTGTTCTACGTCGAGACTGGCCACGAGCCAATCATGGCGATGCGCTGCCCCCCTTGCCAACGAGCGCAAGGGCGCGCGTCGCGTCTTTCCAGGGAAAGTTCCACGGAGAAAGCACATCGGTTCATGCAACCACGCAATACAATGCGAAGCCACATCATCCATTCCATTTGCCCGCGTCCGTCTTCACAAGCGTCCACTTGCATGCGCGCGCTGAACCCATAACGTTCTGGGCCTTAGACAACAGCTCCGCGGCGAAACACCGGCTGTCCAACTGCATCTCGAGTTCAGCCACGAGTGCCCGTGACGCCTGTTTCGGGTTGTTGACATTGTCCTGCTTGACCGCCGCCGCGGGTTTACCGCCGCCGCGGTCTTGACTTCGTCGGGGAACATGGCTTGCAGTTGAGGCTTGTCCAATCGTGTCCCTGCCACTTCATCGCTGAATCAGAGCTCGGCATGCCTGCCGTGCTCGCCGGAGTCGAGGTCATAGTCGTCTTCAGCATCATCATTGCCCAACGCTTCTAGAGTCTTCGCGAGAGCACCGTGCAAAGGTGATCATAAGCAGGACGTATCTTTGTTCAAAGTCCTGGAAGTCCGGTTTGAATATGGGGCTTCATGCTCGCTGGATACTAGGCGGCGCTCGCATGAATTACTGGGGCGGGGACCGAATAGAGGCTCTGATATTGTTCAGCAAAGGTGCATGATTCCACGCACTAGAATTCGGTATACATGAGTTCATGGCACCCAGTCGCGTTGATCAGGATGTCCCCCTCTTGTCCGTGACCACACTCATCGATTGTACATAAGCCGCCTCCACGTTCGGATGCTCTGTCCGCGGCCACAGCATCTAGGACTGGAGTGAGGTCTCATCGAAAAATTGGACGGGTCTAGATGCAAACCAGCACTATATGATCGGGGAGACGCGAGACTCGGGCGCGGGGGACTCGGTTTGGCCTGACGGGGGCCATCATAAAAATGGCGAGACACAATATGAGATTTGACGCGGGCAACCGCTGCAGACATCCCACGAAAACAGGATCGTCAGAGTCTAGGACGAGCTCGTAAAAACAAAATCGGCAGACCGAGTTTCGGCTTACTTGAGTCTTACGATTCCCCGATATGAAGAAAGCATTGTTGCTGCCAGTTGTGTCCCGAACGTGGAGAGGAGCACTGGCGGACTCGTAGAAGTGAAGGCCGGGCCGGCCGTCATTGTCGCAGTCGACCAATGCATTCCGGTCAGCTCCCTCGTAGGACTGCAGGGAGTGGGCGCTTATAGCCAGCCTTCCGACTGTGACTTTGTCGATCCAGAAGCAAGTCCTGACGACGCGCTACTGCGCTGCGGGGCTGCCTTGCTTCCCGGCGGCAGTCGGCATACCTTCCAACGGTCGGGGACGCAACCGAACACGATGGAGGCCTTTCCTGCTGGAAGGGCCGCGACGCAGGGAACCATGGCTCTCGTGGCCTGTTGTCATGGCCCAAATTCTCTGACTCTGCGCATCTCGATTGATGCGGTCAGTCTCGCATTAAGGAGTTGAACCACGACCTCGGGTCCCAGATTTGGCCACCAGCTGCTTTCTTTCCTCGTTGCCTTCAGCGACCATGCAATGGCCATTGCGAAGGCGGCCATTATTCCCACCGTTGTCGCCCTTGGTGGCGGTTGGCCGATGGCAGCCCACAAGCCGCCAACTTGGGGAATTCGGCCGCCGTCCGCTCTGGCATTCGCCTTGAGGGCCTTGCTTTCCCTGGCTATAGCAATGGCCTGAGTGGCGGCTTGCAAGGCATTCTTTCCCACGGACAAGACGTTCACGCGCCTGGCGCCCGGTCTCGGGGTCTTCGGAATCTGGTTCTTAAAGGTCAGGAAGCGCGCGGTTGTCCGCCGGCGCAGGCGTCGCACGTGGAGAGCCCATCACAGAATACAAGCGCGCAAGCGCGTTCGAACATTGCTTCGGCCAGTTGTCTGCATAGAGCAAAGGGATCGCCATGCCCGTTGACACCCTCCTCCATGTTATGCAAGACCCCCCTGGGAATACCGCTTCGGGCCTTGATGGTATTGGCGCGTTGTCCTGGAGCTCGACCGCGGAATCCTGTTCCCAATGCTGCCAGCTAGTCCTTGTTGTCGTCGTAGTTGAGACCTTCTTCGCCATCGCAGTAAAGCACTTTAACGACGTGGTGCAGTTCTTCCGACACTTACAAAGTGACTCCAAGAAGGTGCCCTTGGACTTGTTGAGCATGTCGAAGCCCCTGGAGTACCGGATACATCGGTCGATGATGTGGAACACGATGTGCTTCTAAAAAAAGGACCAGATCGCACTCTGCCTCCTCGTTGCATCGGCCAGGTGAAATGCCAGGGCGCCCCCATGCCTGGCATTCTCGGCGCGACTCAACGATGGGCTTGATCATATTCAATCGGGCGTCGTCTAAACCCATGCGCTGTGAGATCTGACGCATCTTGGGTTCCTTCGCATGAAAGAACCTGACATGTAGTTCGTGAACCTCATTGTTGGTCACGGCGGGGTCGGCACTCCTGCACGCTTTGAGGCTGAGCTGCTTGAATCTGGTCCAGTCGGGCAGGGCGCTCTGGCACCGCGGCCCGAAGATCGGGGCATGGCGCGAGCGGCGAGAGGTACTCGACGAAGTCTGCCACGCTGATAGACTGACTGGTTCCGGCGAGGAGAACACATCTGAGGCAAGACTAATCGAGTTACCGGGATCAACCCGCGACGCAGTCGCACTGTCCACTCCCGGAGTAGGCTTGCCAATTGCACGAGGTCGAGGCGGCCCGGGGCGAGCTCCAGATCGCCCCGTCCCGTAGACGAAGCAGGCAGCCCCCAGTCTGGCTCGATGAGCTCGGGGAGATCCCCACCATCCCTGGGCCCAGGGAGCACGGAAGTATCATGACCTGCAGAGAAACTAACAGGTTGGGCAAAGCTGCATTCGCCAGTAGTGTAACACTGACTAGGTTCTCGCCTGTTGTAATCCTTCTAACGTGCTTCGCATTTCCAATGGGCCGAGATCGTGTCATAGTACCTGCGCGCGTGGAGATCTCGACAATGCGAGCAGCTGTTGGCTCGGAAAGGCCTGGCGCATCCGACGCAGCCGCTTCCGCCTTGTGGGGCTCTGCGGGTTTAGGTGGGCTGGCGATCCGAGTCGCCTGGACTGGGTCTGCACCGCCAGCTGCTGTTGCGGGGGAACTGTCAACGTCTGTCAAATATGACTGACTCGAGTTTCCTCGAGACGATTGGCGGCGGCGCACCGCGGCCTTCAACGAGATCACGGCGCCCGCGACGCCGTCGCACAACGTCGTCGCGTAGTGGGCGGCCAAGGCCAGCCTCTCGCTGCAGGTCTGGCAGCGTTCAGGACGCCCACGACGCCGATATTCCAAAGCAGGCCGGGGCAACGTCGAGTGATTGGAAGCAGTCTCTGTTGGCTTTCGCACGGGCATGCCGTGACTGCCCCTGAGGTTCGCCATGCACTAATCGAAAACCACCCTGCAATATAGGGCTCCTGTCTGTGCTTGGATCCGCGGCAGTCTTTCACTGACTCAATGTGTGGCGGGCTGTTCCCGCGTGCAATATCGGCCCAGTCAAAGCATGGCGGCGCGACCACAATATCGCGCGCGTAAGAAGTCAGCTGCGTGACGTTCCTGCCACGCGCGGCCATTCGCCTTGCAGTTCAAGCAAGAATCCGGGCCTGTCGCTCTACAACTGGACTGAATGACAATCGCGCGCACACGGCAAGCCCCACAACAATGGCCAACAACACTTTGGACATTGGGGTCGCGAAAGTCTACGAAATAGCTCGCGATATCGAGGTTCCAAGCAGAAGACAATCTCAAAACGCAAATTCCCTCAGAAATGCCATGACCCCGCAGTCGTTATCGTCGTCTCTGGTGCAAGTGCTCTTGAAATAGACGTCGCGCATCGCGCGGGGGGTATCTGTGCCCGAGCCGCCAAAATCGCCCCCACAATCGTCGCTGCCGTCCTCCGCGTCTTTCGGGCACTTATTGGGCGCGACGCAGGCCCCCTTGCCCCCTCTTTGTTCTTCTTTCTGTCGCGCGCGAGAGTCGGCGGGGGGCGCTGTCGCGCGCCCGTTTTCAGCGCGGGCCCGCCGCCCACGCGCGCATTACACAAAGCGGGGGGGGGGGGGATAGGCATCTAAGATGACGGCCTGACGTCTCTTCTGCGGTTGATGCGAGCCGTCGGCCTCGATGATCTCATTGCCCCTGGAATTCAGGCGCGAGGTGCTGTTCTTAACTCCAGGCGGGAGGCCCGCCGCCCAGTCGTGGCCGATGGGGTCCTCATTGACCAGAATGTCCTGAACGTTCTGGCTGGACTTCACCGCGTTTAGCGCAACTCTTCTGACGGGCAGGTTCCAATTGGGCATTATCTGGCCCGAACCGTTTGACTGGATAAATCGGACAACATCGGAGTCGCTGCGCTCGTGCATGCTGGAAACTGCACTGCCGGCCGTTGCTGGAATCATTGTTGGACGAGGTGGCCCGTCAAATTCATGGGCGCCCGTCTCAATGGACTGCGATGTTCCGTTTAGTCGTGCCACTCCAGCGCGCGGCCCGCAATGCTGGGCAAAGGCGCATACGGCCACGCACGCGATGACAACTTTCGCTGCGCCGCAATCTGGGCCACGCGCCGATTGACGCCTTGCTCGCGGTATCAAAGTCGAGACCAAAGTAGCGGAGCCTCATGCGCGCAACGACGAAGCCCCAATGGCGCAATGGCTCACTCACTCGATGCAGATGCCCGAAATTGCCTAGAAACACGGCTGCTAGAATGCCCCGTACGAAGTCCCTGGCAGTGGCTATTAAATTCTGGAGTCTGCCGGCGCAGTCCTGATCGCATGCGCGGCGTGCTAAAGGGCCAACAGCGCGGCGTGCTGGCCTAATGTAGAGAATGCTCTCCCTCGGGCAACTATCCCACGCATTGCGAACCGCCTGTGGTCATTAATTCGCGCCGGCAAAATGCGATCACATGCGGTGTGGCATCGGCGGAGGGCGGCGCCAGCCGCGCGGATCTCCTCTGCAACTCAGGCGCTTGATTGCCCTGCAGATAGCGCGCTGCCCTGGCCGGGACAAACCGCGCCAGACCAGCAGCAGCCCGTCCCCTTCACGCGGGCTCCCGCCTCCATCCGCCGATTGTCAAGCAGAAAGGTCGCGTGATCCGCTTCGTCGATGCAATTGTTCCCCTTCATGTAGAATGGTCGCGCGGGCGGGCGACGCGTCCAGCATTGGTGAGTTGTTCGCTGCCCTCGATTATTCAATGTTGTAGCCCTCGCTGCCGGGGAAGATCATCTCTTCCCCCTACCGCAGGATGAAAATGGCGCATGTCTCCTGCATGGACTCACTGCCCAGGATTGCTTGCAACTTGGACGCCATGGCCACGCCAGCTGCCAAAACGCCTCTCTGGCCCTCACGGTGATATTTCACAGCAGGTGGCACGTTAGCCGTATTTTCGCGAAAGGCCGACTCTGGCCAACGCTATCTGCATTCAGCCGGTTCGCCTTCCTTGATAACGCGGACCGATCACCAATACTTGGCGATCACGGCATTGATCTCGTTCCCGAGGGTCTGGGCGGTTCATGCCAGATCCCAAGTCTACCGAAATTGATGGGCGGCCGTTTTCGGTGGCTTGGATTTCGAGGTCGTGGACCGCTCCAGGAGCCGTGTTTCCACGACGCACCGAAGTGGTTCGCGCGAACTCGTCCAGCGTCAGGCGTGGCAGGTCGGGGCCCGAACCTTTTGTCCAGGCGTATATTTGTTGCTGGGTGTGCCTGATGTCGCGGTGTTGTCCTCTATCAGATTGTGCACTCATAAGCGTGGAGTAAGGTGGTGCTGGAATCGGCGCTGCCGCCTGCGGTTAGTCTGATCATTGCTGGGCGCGTCGTTGTCGCAGCGCTGCGAAATTGTCCTGCAACGTCCTCCTTTGGCGCGGCGCCAAAGCATGGGGTGCTGCTCGGGCGACTTCAGGTGCTCGGCAGTTCGGGCAATCAGAGGCATCGCCCTGGCTCCGCGCCACCACTCCCTATGCCAACATGCCTCGTGGCACAGACTATTGCGTTGCAGCCGCATCTAATAATTACTCCCCCGGATTCGCGCAGGCCGGCCCCCTGGACGCGCAATATGGCGCGAAATGGGCCATGAAATTGTCTGGGCGCCTGGGCAACTTCGCGCGATCAGCATCCGCGTCGCGGCCGGACGGGCACCCCTGGCATCCAGCCCGTCGGCGCTGACGTTGGACCGCGCTTCCTTCTCGCCATTGCCGCGCGCGCGCGAATCGTCGGCGCTGCGACCATCGAGCAGCGCTGCGCCCCATCAACGCCGTCGGCGCGGCAAACGCAACCCGGCTCGCCCGCGGCAGCCGACCGGCATGGGCGGCCGGGAGGACAACGCAAGGGCGCGAAATTGCCCATCTCGACATGGCCTCAGAACTGACGCCCAGGATGGCCGCGCGAAAAAGCCCTCAAATCGAATCCCCCGACTCGTCGGCGAAGGCCGGGCCGCGCCTGCGAGCGCCCCCAGAAAGCAGACACGGTCCGAACAATCGCATAACAATTTCGCGCGGCCAATTCGCGCGGCATTTCGCGGCGCATTCCGCGCTGGAGCTCGCGCAGAGCAGTATTGATTTCCCGCGGCTTTTCGCGCGCACGTCGTCTCATTTCGCATTCGTGCGACAATGATTTCGTGATCGTGCGTAAATCACGTCGCGTTCGTGCTCACGCAATGCTGTGCTCGCGCAGGAATGCCGCCGCGTTCGGGCAGCGCTCGCTGCATCTGCACGGCAAGTAAGCTGTTCACTGCCAGAGAACGACGGCAGGCATGTGACGCCACGCGCAGACATGACAAAACACGACGGCCAACTACCACGGGATCAATGGACAGAAACGCGCGGTCAGCGGTCCCCTCCGCGCGGGGCAGCGCCACCTGCGCAATCAAAGCAGCCCCCTGTCGTTTGGAAAGGATTTCGGGCACTCCGCCGTTTCGCTACCGAGTGTTGGACAGCCATGACAGGATGAGAGTCTCCTAGGGAGATCGAGCAGACATGGCCATGGCCGTCGCATCGTGTAGATATGACTGGTCTGGTTCTGGATTGGCAGCCCACCATTGCGCCGAAGCTGCAGTTGTGCTGCGAGGTCGCGTCTCCGCGAGGCTAGTGCGACGCGGAGCTCCGGCGCTCCTCATCCATCTGGCCTTTGCCTCGGCGGCGTGACCTCTGTTCTACTGCGACTTGCTGGGCCATGTGGATGTCCGGAATATGCAGTGGGACGGTGCTGCTGCAGTTCCGCACTGACGTTCCAGGTGCAGCAGACTGCTGATCCTCGTCGTGCGCGTGAGAGTCGAATGAAGTCCCTGGCGGCAGCGTACTGTCTCCCACTCGCGTGGCTGACATCTGATGGATTTCGTCGATGCTCCCACGTCGATTTCGATTGTCGCCGGCGGGTTGACCAGGAGCCATCCAATTTGTTCGGCAAACACGTCTGCAAAAGTCGGCGGGTCTGCAGGATGTCAAGCGCGACGTTGGAGGTCCGTGAAGCCCGAGCGCGTGAAGATATCATGCGCGTGTGCCGTGCGATCATCAGTGGTTGGGCTCGGCGCCCAGGCGCATGGTGGAGTCCAATCGTCTGCCGAGATCGGCGGACCCTGCTGGCGTAGCGCCTCCGTGACAGTTTATGCTGCTGCCTGGATTTGTAGCTGCTGGCGTAACTTCATAGCGTCGTGTGCTTCGGAGGCCTGACGCATCAGTCGGGATCGGTCTCTGACTGCTTCGTCATTTACCCCGAATCGCCCAATGTTGGGCTCGGCGCTCGCGTCGCGATCGACGCACATAGGTTCGACCACCTCTCCATGAACTGCAGCCGCCGAGGGCGCGAGCAACGGTCGTGGGCTGACACCAGGTGTGATCGTGGATTTGGCGGCTTGCGCTGCTGATGGTCGTTGTGTCTACTCGGGTCTGCCCAGCCACGCTTGTCATATTGAGTTTGATCGTCCTGGAGGGCTCGGGCGCCCAGCGTTCCATGTGTCTCGCTGCGTTAGTAGGCCTCCTGGTTCAGGTACCTATTGCGATGGAGCCAGGAATACAAGGGCTGATCCTCCTTGCGGTTTTAGCACGAGCGCATAGGGGTCGATCATGAAAGTGTCCGCGCTGTCGTTGTCGTGGCTTCGCGTCGGAGATCATTCCTTGTTCCTGGTGTACTTCTGGCGGCGGTGTCGGACATCATGGGGCCGTTGGTTGTTGTCCAGGTGGCGGTGCTGCTCCTGGATCGCGCGCCAGTCGCCCGGGTGGCTTTGTTAGTGGGCGTCGGTCATGTAGGGCATCAAGTTCTTCTAACGCTGAACTTGTCCAGATCCTGTCCCTGGCCCTGCGGGCCAGGAGCCTGCCGGGCAGACGAAGGCTGGCGCGTCGCGCGCGAAACCGCGACATTCATTACGTCGGATCCACCAATTTGCATACGCATCTAACTGACGCCAGCCACGCGATCTTCACACGATGACAGCGTCACTCCGTTTATGTTATCGTAAAAACCGCATGCCGTCATTCATCATCTTCGACGACGATGACAGTCGCGCTGCTGGACGGTGCTCAGAATCGCATCTGAATGCGATCGCAGAGCGGCTGGCACTGGATGGCGCGGACCATTCGGCAAATTCCTGAAACGCGGTCGACGTCGTTAGCGACGCGCGAGGGACCCCGGCACAACCGCGGAAGATGCTCCGGCGAGCCCGCTCGGAAGCCCCGTGCACCATCGCGGGGAAGAGGGCGCCGCCCAGTTCTCGAGTTTGATATCTTTATGTGCCCTCGCAGATCGGTAAACGAACCTTCCACAGATCCTTCCAAAACTCTGACCTGGAACTTGTCATTCCAAGTTCCACTGTCCTCAGAGTCTCGCTGGCGCGGAATTCAAGTCGGTCCTTGTCGCGGCCCCTGGGCGGGCGCTCGAGAATGGCGGCTTGCTGATCCGTCGCGAAGTTCCGGAGCGACGTGATAGCGCGGGGCAGACGCCCCTCTCTGCCGACCACCTCGCGCGCGTCTCTCCCACCCTCGGTCGGGTTCAATCATATGAGTCGCCATTCGTCGACAATGACTCCCAACGGTTAAAGATGCTGCGTCGAAGTGGCCAGGGAAGAAACACCTTGATACTCGTTCGCCATCGTACCCAAATCCCAATGAAATCGAGCAGAGGGGATTGCCCATGCAACTGTCGTCGGCGCCGCGATCGCAGGCGTCGTCGCGGGCGCGCGCGAGCTCGGGCGCCTCGTCGATCTTCATCGGCTTGGACGGCATCCGCGAAGTCACCGCAGGGATTTGGTTCCTCTTCGGGTCCTGAGCCGGATCTAGAAGCGGCCGGGTTTTCTCGAGCACCTCCTTGGTCTGGGCGTTCGGCTTCCCGAGATTCTCGGGCGGCGCGCTGTAGCTGGTCATTTCCCCCTTCGCCTGCAGAGTCGTGCGCGGGTTGATAGGGGCCAGCCTGGGGCGCCAGCCAGGTGGCGGTGGCTCATCTTGCGCATGGGGTGAGCGGCAAGGTTTGAACGGGCGCCTCGTGACTCTCATTGGGTCACGCGCCTCTTCTCCAGGCTCGAATTTCTCATTCAACTTCTCGATGCAAACGCCCCCCGCGCTGCCTGGGGCCCTTCCCGCTTTGGAGCTCGCGCGTTAAAGGATGTGATTCCAGCGTCCTCTTTGCCTTGGTCAAGGCGACGTTCTGGGCGCGCAGTCGCGGGGCGATGCCGGGGGCAATCTTGAATCCAACTCTGAGCTGCTCCTCGCGCGTGCTGAGGGCGTCGTCTTTGTCGGAGGCACTGGGCACATGCATCACTAATGGCTTTTCTCAGCAAGCGCGTTCCGATCCAGATGTCTCCGCGGCGTCGCCGCCACCCGCCCTAGAGCGCCCGGCCAGCTCCTGGACGTCGCCGAAGTCCACTGATTTGATGAGAATCTCCCCCACCTCATCGCGATTGGAGGCTCGTGAAGATGCCGAACTTGGCGGAAGCTGAGGCCGACGATGGAGTGGCAGAAGGCTTTCCCCAGGGTCTCTTCGGCATCGCCTTCTCGGCTCCCATGGCCAAAGCTGATCAGCATAGGCGCGCATCCGAACCTGCGGAGAGCTCCAGCATTGGCACTCCAGGTTGTTCACGTCGGTCACGTTCCTGCGATTCGACTGCGGCACCAGCGCCTGGGCCCCCCTGCAGGGTCGGCCACGCGGCTCGAAGCAGGGCAGCTCGAAGCAGGGCTGGCGCTTATCGCGCGCATCCTGGGCGGCGGCATTGGCAGTGGATGCCGCCGCGATGCAGTCGTTGGCGAATGTGGTAGGTGTGACATGAGCGGCTGCCCCGAGATTCAATCGGTCTGTCTAGTGTTGTCGAGCACGTCGCGGGTCGCAGCCTCGCCCCCGCAGCGAATCTCCCGAATCGTTCTCCGCGAGAAAGCCTGACAAGGGCACTGCTCCAGTCGCGACTTTCCTCGTCGCGGGGCTGCCGCGGTCGGCGCCGGCATCGGCCAGCCCGTCGAAACTCCTGTCATCGTATTTGAGCCCGGCACATTTCTCAGGCGGCCCCGACTTAAGTTCTCCTCGCGCGGAGTCTCCACGTCGGGCGCGGTCGCTTTTGCGATGGACACCGAGTCCCGGCGGTCGCGCAAGTCACGGCGCCCCTCTGCCTCCGCGCGGCGGCCGAGCCGGTGCTTCCTATAGCGCCAATGAGGTGCAAGGTCTCCTCCTGGACAGAAGCGCCCGCGTAGCGACCGGGGGGGTATCGCCGACGTCTCGACGCCCAGGCGCTATGTTGAGCTTGCGCTGGTTCGGGGGACGGCACAATGAACAGCTGGACAGGGCGTCGTCGCGGTAGATATGATATAAGGCATACCCAGCTGGCAATTGGATGGCGAGTAGGCACGTCTTCTTCTGGTGCTGGATCGCAGCCGGCGAATGCTCAGATAGCAGCCTCGCCGAAGACCCGGCGGGCGTAGCTCGGGGCCTCGCGGCAGGTGGCCGATGGTGCTCCAACTGAAATTGCGCGCGGGATGTCCGCGTCGAGCAGCACGTCGATTCGCGAGGACATTGCAGCTGGCGAATGCCCCCCTCAAGTTCCCAGCGTCGTCCTCGAAGCGGTCGTCGCCAAGCACGAATCTGGGGCCTACTGCGCGGCTAGGGGCCCGTGAACCATTGGTAAAACAGTCGAACTCATCGCGCCCACGGCCCGCGTCGCTTTCTAGCGCGTCGTGCGCCAATGCGAAGAAATGATCCGCGTCGGATTCATCGAAGGGGCGGCGTCGCCAACCTGGTGCTGTTTGGTCCCATGCATCTCTGGCCTCGGCGTCGTCGTCATCCCCGTCGGCGTGCAAGCGGGGTGGATCCACGTCCTGACTGTAGGAGTCGATGAGCAAGTCCTGGCTGCGCAGATATATCCCCTCCTGCTTGGCTGCGAACTTCCTCTCTGTAAGAGCGCCGGTGCTTACGGCGTCTGCCCAGGCGCGATTCTGCCACTCCTCAGATCTGCGTGCTGGGCGCTCTGCTGCTTCGCAGTCCAGACCTATCAGGCAGGTGGCAGTCGTGCCTGGCATGGGCCAGCCCTCCAGTACAGTGTCCCATGGACGTTGTCATGGACGTTGTGCTGGCTGCCATGTCCCTGGGGAGCGTAGGGCGCATCGCCTTAGCTATATCGCAGCGCGGTGACGCGCGCGGGCCAAGAGGTTGGGCGGGTCGAAAAATCTGCAGCGAATATGATAAAATACTTGATTGGATCTGGCACGTCATTGTCGTTGTCGGCGATCTCGCAGCGCGCGCCATCTGCTTGTTCACCTCCTGGTGCCGCAGGTCGAGGCAACGGCGCATCTGACTCTCCTGGCACCTGCGCATCAGGCCGCGCCCCCATGAGCCAATCGTACATCGCATGCATGGTACATGTCGTGGCGCTCCAGAACGTCGTAGAATGCCAAGTGGAGGCGCGGCTCGGTGGCCTCTATGAAGTGCAGCTGCTATAGCTGGTTGTATTCTGGTAAGTCCAAATACCTGCGCGACCGCCCCGCTGGCAACGCGGCAGTTGGTGAGCGGGGGGGAAAGAACGAATGGCGACAACTGCGACGGCTGCGATAATGACGACGCCGGCGATGCGCCCGCCTGTTCGCGTCGACGCGCGGCGGCGGCGCCGCGCCGCGATGCGACCCCGCCGCCGACCCCGTTCGATCGACCCCGCCGCGGGGCGCCGACGGGGCGCCGACGGGGCCCCGACAAGATGCCGACGGGGCGCCGACGGAACACTGACGGGGCACCAACGAGACGCCGACGGGGCACGGGCGGGGCGCCGACGGGGCGCAGCGGGACGCCGACGGGGCGCCGGCGGGGCACCGACGGGGCAATCGCGGAACGCCGATCAGGCAGGACAGACGCGGGGCATGGATATATATATATATATATATATATATATATATATATATATATATATATATGTATATATATATATGTATGTATATATATATATATATATATATATATATATATATTCATACATATATATATATATTATGCGGTTTCTCGTCGCTGACCGCCAATGTCCATGCGCGGCAGACTCGCGCGGGCACTCGCAGGAATTCTCGCGCGAATTCTGGCCGGATTCCGCTTGGATGTCTCCCCCTTTGAAGCGCCCGTATTCCGGACGATTTTGCGTGACTTGGCGGCGGGGGGATCCCCGAGCCAATTTCTGTTCCTATGCCCCGTGGCTCGCGCCGCGGAATCCACGGGGAAATCGGCGCCTCGGACGGGCGAACCCGCGTCGAACCCACTCGCAACCCACGCTGCACAATGACCTTCCCGACGCCGACGGGGCACCACGGCGGGGCCGCCGGGCCGCCGCCCGCCCGCCGCGGGGGAGGGGCGAACAGCGACGGGGCACCGCGGCGGAACAACTCGGCCACCGCGCGCCTGCCGGTCAGGGGGGAGTGGCGGCCAGCGGCTCTTGACCCGCCCTAGCCACAGCGGAGCCATTCCTCTCGCCCGCCCGCGCAGCTTCGCCTCGCCCGCGCGCGCGACGCGAATCCGAAACCGATTGCCCGGCGGGGGGCTCGCCATTCAAAAACGATCTCGTCCCCCAGGCACCGAGTCCACGGCACCTGCGAGCTGCGCGTCTTATCTAGGAGCGCCAGCTTGTCCTGCAAGTTGCAGGCAATCTCATGCCGGGGGCTGCGCTGATCCACAGGTATGTCATTTTACGATTTGGCCGCCCCTGCCGGCGAGGCCCTGTCTTCGGCCTCTACTACACCTTTGCCAGAAGATCGTCGCTTGTTTCTGGCCCCCTTTTCCCGCGGTCTTTGCAGAGGCCGCCGAGGAGCTGCCCCTCGCGGGCGCCCTCGTCGAAGGCGGCCGCGCACGCCTGCGCGCCATTGCCCGCGAGGCGTCGGCGACCTCCGTGGCCGAGTTCGCCGCTGCCCTTGAGAGTCCGCGCGACGAATCGGCGGGCTCGGCGCGCTGGCTCGCGCGCTTGGCGGCCGCAGTGACGCCATTTAAAATGAAAAGAGTTGTTGGAAGCGTTGGTCCTCGGGAGGGTCCGCGACGTCATTCCAGGTGTACTTGGTCACGTCATCGACGATGTTGCGTCCGCGTCCGCGGCGCTGTCGCCCTCCTGCGGCGCTGCCCCTGAGGGTCGCAGCCGGCGGCGCCGACGGCGTTGTCGCGGCGGTCGGGGGCGCCCGGGGGGTCGAGCCTCCCTGCCTTGAGGCCCGCGGGCGACTGCTGGCCGCGATCCAGCGATGGGCAATCCTGCTCGGGCATCTATCTCCTCCCAGCCAGAACGCGCCCACCACGCGGGTATCGTTTGCACCGTTGCCGCCCATCCGTTGTGCAGCGCTGCCTAACGTGCGCTCGATGACGCGGCGCCAATACTGCTGGGCCCAAAGCATCGCGCCGCTGGGCGGTTGGAAGAGCGACGAGTGGCAACACAACGAATACGTCACTGGATCGGTTTAAGCACCATTGATTTCCGCGCCGAAGTTCATGACCGCCATGCATTGGAGGCGCTGCTGGAATGCAGCCGCCTGATGGGATGGCGCCATTCGTCCAGAGTGCCCGTTTAGCCACGCATGCGCCTCGCGAGTCCATGCGCGGCACGGTGCGTCCCCAGCTGGGTCCCACGAGGGACCTCTTGTATGGTCTCCTTTCCGTTCCCCCACCATGCGGCCGATGATCATGCCTATGGCGATGGCCAAGGGCCCGTTGATGGCGAGGCTCAAGGAGCGGAGCACGTCGGATTCAGTGACTGTGGGGAAAGAGCCACGCCTCCATGAGCGGCACGATGCTGGGAGAGGTTCGCGAGTCGGCGCTCCTTGAGCTCGGACAAATGGTAATAGTTCGCGTTTCCGCGCTCGTATGATGTAGGCGATGAAATCATTGTGGTTGAGGAAATCGAGGTGGAGGGCGAGGTCGTCGCACTGGCGGTCGAGGTTCTTTGCGCGCTCGAATACGAACATGTACACGTAGGTTCTGGTGAAAGGGAGCGCGCGCGGTGACGCGGTCGAATCATCGCGCACGTGCAGCCCAAGTTGGTGTCGGCAGGGCGCGGCGGCCTTGGTGGGTTCCGATGGGGTGGAAGTCCTGGGGGAAGTTCACCATGCACTTGTGGTCCTGGAGGTATCCTCCGCTGCGTTGGTGGTCGGCGCGCATGCAAGTGTGCGCCACCATGCCGAAGGCAGAGGCGAGCACAGCTGCCGCGGGTGCGACAGCTACGCTACCACGTTTGAGCGGCATTAGCCATTCCAGGCTGGGAAAACTGCAAAAGGTGAAAGGCACAGTAGGATGGCAATGGGATGGAAGAAAGGCTTCGTCTCCGACCCAGCCCTGCGAATAATACCCACCAGGCGGAGCCAACCATGCATGCACATACGGCGGCGCCACCTTGAGCCAAGGCGGCGCGGACGAGCAACGCGATCTATATATATATATATATCGCTCGTAACCAGAACGCTCCACCATCCCTACCACAAGCATGCGGCAGCGGCAGCAGAGCAAGAGATACGGGTCGCTCCTGGAGAGACCAGGCTGCACGACCACGATAGAGAGACAAGAGTCGCAAGAGGGCGGCGCGTCAGTCCGAGGACCGACCGCAGCGCAGCAAACTGCACAGCATCCCGACGCCAACCGTTGCGGCTCCACGGCGGACAGTGTCAGAAGAGTGCCCTGGACCTGTCGACAAGTGCCTGTGCAGCCCTACGGGCAGTGTAGAAGTGCTGCTCATGCTGCTCTGTGGTGCAGTCTAAGGGGAGCGGTGGCTGGGTGCGGAGGGTGGTGCACAGATGAAAAGCCAGTACCAGCCGCTCCACACCCTCTGGAGACGGATCCCCCCCAAGTCCGAGACGCGACGCCGGGCTGCTGTAGATCGGGATCGAGGGGGGGTAAACAACACTCCAGAGACCAGGGCAACGGACATACTGGGACAACTGGCCGAGAGCGCGCGGTGGCAGCCGACGACAGTCACACCTGAACAGGCATCGCCTGGGGCCACCCTGGGTGCGTAGCCTGCTACTCGAGAGCCCCCCCCCCCCCCCCCCCCCCGCAAATTGTTTTAATCGCAGCAGCTTGCCGGCTAGGGGGCGCCCCCGAGGCTAACAGATCTCGCAGGGCACACCATTCGGCTCGACCGACAGGGGGCAACTTCCAGGCTCGAAAACGACGGGCGAGGAGAAGGTGGAGCGAGTCAGGATAGAGGGAAAGGCGAAGGGAAGAGGTGAGGGCACGCTGCGTTTTCACACGCCTCGGATGCTCCGAGGAGCTGGTATCCGCACGCGCCGCGCCAAGCGCGGCACGGGCGGCGCGCGCGGCGATCTGCATGTCCACGGCGCCGCCGTCGTCGAAGCAGTTCTTCGCGTTCTGGAGCCGCGCGACGATCGGGGGCGTCTGCCAAAACCACGGGCTCCTCCAGCGCAGCCCAATCCCGGCGAGCGTGCCATTGTCCCAGCACTGTGCAGCCAGGAAGACGACCAGCTGCTGCCAATTGGTGATCGCGTCCTCCGCCGAGCGCATCATCGTGGCCGCGGAGTAGACGCTGATCGAGTGCAAGTGGAGCGTTGACCATGATGAAAAACCGAGCACTTCGGCCTTCGCGAGACTCTGAGGCGGCAGATGCCATATCTTCATCATTGCCCAGCCCTCACGAAACCTGATCGCCTGCGGGATGGGGAACAGCTGCGCGAGGTATCCGAGGGTGAGCAGAACACGCGTGGTGTACAAGTGCGTGGATAAATGGACAGGGCAGTCAGCACCGACCAGCTCAAGCACACGAAAGAGCCACTTGCCACCAGCAGCTTTCCAGATGTCATTCAGGGTGACGGCGGGGCCAAGAAGTGCGCCGAGGTATTCAGCTCTATCGGCCACTGTCATGTTGCGCCACGATGGGATGTGAGTCGCCAGCCAGGCCTTCATCTCGCATTCGGCGTCGGTGCTGAACGGGATCCCGAGCGGCACGAGGACGCACTTCGGCAGTTTGAGGACCAGGCCAGCGAGCGTCTCCGCAGCACGGAAGACACGCCAGAAACGACCGAGCATGCGCCTGTCGTGGACCACCGCGCCGACGTCGTCAGCGCACACGCCCAAGGCACAGAGCACGGAGATACCGACGATGAGCTCGAGGTGGGCCACGAACGGGTTCATGCCGATGGCCCGCAGCGACCCAGAAAGAGGGCAGCCCTGGGCAATGCCCGAGGCAGCAGCGAGGAAGAACTGCAGGACGCCAGCCTCAAGGAGGCACGCTGTCGGAAAGAAGTAGAAGCCGAGCACTAAGTCCAGCAGCGCTCCCTCCATGCCAGCACGACGCAGTGTGAGCTCGAGCCAGTCGCGAGCCAGCGACGGGAACGCGTCGCCGAAGTCGAACATTGCGAAGTAAGGTTGCCTAATCTTACCTTACGATGGTCTTGAAATCCCGCAGCACGGCCGACGGTGTCGAGCAAGGTAATATTATTTAGAAAGTTTCTGCCCATTAGAAATCCACGCTGGGAAGCTGGACTCTTGGCTGCGAGCTCACGCTTGATCGAGTGGTTCACTGCGGCCGCCACGATCTTGTTATCAACCTTTTTCAGCGCGAGAGCTCTAGTGCGAGCCGCTTCACGGAACGCACCTGTCTGCGAGTCACCATCCTCCTTTCCCTTCGGCAAAAAGACCATCAGGTGATCATTCCAGTCGCATGGGGGAGGGTGCCCCATGGAAATGGCACGAGCTACATCAGCTAGGTCTCGGAGTGCACGAGGTGACTTCGCCCAAGCCGCGCACGGTATGCCATCGGGCCCAGCCGCAGAGACACGAGCGGCACCAGCAGCACGGGCTAGTTGACGATCATCAGGAATTGAAGCGTTGCTGAAAAACATGAACATTATATATATCCAGGTATTTGTTCGCGATGTCGATCGGGATTTCCTTGTGCTGAAATACAGGTGACCAATGACGGTGAAGCTCAGCTTGAACATCATGGCGCGCATCCACCACTCGAAGCCCATGGCCTTCGCCAGGGAGCTTGAGGCCTTGGAGCTTCAACGTCTTCTTGAACGGCGACCACAGTGCAGCACGACGTCGAAGAGCTTTGCGCATCCCGCTGATCATTTTGAACGAGCTGCCGTCGGGTGGTTTCCGTCGCTGCCCTTCGTCCAAGAGCCGCTCACGCTGGTCAGCATAAGCGTTCTGTGCCATCAAGAAGCCGGCGTCAAACTCGCTGGCGTCCTGTAGCTGCACCTTCAAGCCAGTGATGGAGAGGTGCCTGAGGGCGATCGGGCTGGATGCCAGAAGCTTCCGAGCCAATCGAATACCGTTGCGCCAGACAGCCCGAGAGATGGAACGGAAGACGACCAGCTGTGCATCCACCGACGTGTCACCAAGCTTGATGAGTCGATTACGAACATGACGGGCAGCTCCGCGCATTAATCTCTTGCGCTCAGCTCGGCGTTGATAGGTAGAGCGACGATCCCACGGCACAGCCTCACAGAACTTATCGCACACCAACACGAACTCAGACTCGTCGAAGATGAATTGGTGAATAGATTGCTGCCCCGTGGGAGTTGCACGTCGTGGCCGAGCTGCGACGATCACAGGGGCATGGTCAGAAATGCCCGTTGCATGAAGGCGCCCAGGGAATAATTCGGTTGCTATATCCAGTTGCCATTGCAGTGTGACCCGCGGGGGCATAGCCACGAAGATGCGGTCGATATGTGCCAGTCGCGGTGCATGATCTTGTGAAGTAAAAAGCGTCGGTAACTCATTATCCAATTCAGTGAACTTGGCGAATATGTCATTCCATTGGCGAGAGAGCGGCCGTGGCGCAGAACCAGCAGCGAGCCGAGCATTCAGCTCAGGGGCGCGTAGACGAAGGGGCCGACTCTGGTAGATATTGAAATCACCGAGCAACACGACGTTGATGCGATCAGGGGCGGACGCGGCAAGTGCTAAGTTTCTGGAAATGAGACGATCGATCGCGTCCATGTCAGTGCTCGAGAGACCGAAGTTGTGCACGTTATAGTATATGATACTGCTGCTCGCTTCCGACGGCGACGATGAAATAGCAGAGATACGTAAACGCTGCGCACGACCAGGAACGATGACATCATGAATGAACCGATCATGCTCGTCGGCGTCATGAGAGCAGGGGATGACGATTGCGACGCCGCCAGTGTCACGCTTCTCTCCGAAAGATGTGAATACCTTGTGTGAAATATTAAGACGATGCAGCTCCTGTCTGAGTTGAATATCATTGGTGTGCGCCTCCTGAATCGCCATCGTTGTTCCTCTCGCCAAATATTGCCCAAGGAACTTCATTTTCCGAACTCGAACCTCGTCGTCGTGATGCACGAGAGCTCTGGCGTTCCAGGCGCCGAAACTTGTTGCTTCTGTCTGCTTGTGCTTCGGGAGCCACGGGGCGAAGTACGTGCTAAATAGACCACATGACTTTCTCTGAAGGCCCGTACATGGTGTCGAACTCTGTTTTGATGACGTCTTTAGGAACATGGTTATCAGCAACAGCACGGTAATTCCACTCAAGAGACGTAGGCTCCTCGGATGCCTCAGCGACCACCGGCCTGACGAGTGGGGTGTTGCCGAGCGCGACGATCCCTTGATATCTGTTGGCGCGGACACGGGTGTTGAGCTTGGTCGCGATGATGTCTGCATGCTTCTTTGTCTGAACCTCACGTCGGATTTGCTGTGGGTTTTTATCGAGCCCCACATACAGAGTAGTGCGACCTCCAGCCATCATAAAACAATCGAATTTTCGCCAGTTTCCGTCAGGATGCTTGAGATGCCGAAATGCGTGGACGACGTGGCGTGCTGCCATAGCTTCAGATCCTTGAAATTGAACATGGAACCGCTTGCCAGGAGTTACCTTCGACCTTCCACTGCGTGTCAGAAAACCCAGCTGCTTCGATCCACGGCTTGACGGACAGGGAGACTTCTTCCAAAGTAACCATGTCTTTAGCGCTGGCAACGAAGATCGTCTTGTTGGCAAGTCGGGTGAAGCTGACCGCGTCGGAAATTTCGAAGGCTTTGGGGGCTTGGGTATCCATGATGTGAAGCTGCTTCCGTATGTATTCGAGCTGCTCGCGCATCTGCTTCTGATCACTTTCAACTTTGGCCACACCACGGTCGAGGTCGCGCAAGTGCATATCGATCTCCTCATTTTTGACCTCTTGCTTGCGCACCACTGCGGTGACGGCCTTCGACGTGACCTTCGGCAAGTCAGAGAAGAGCTTGGCTTGGGAATGCTGGACTGTCTTGACGATATACTTGCGCATGTCGGCCAGCACGTTCTCGAGCTCACCGCACTTGACAGGTTGATCGGCCTGCGAAGGGTCGAAGAAGGGGCGGTCGTCCACATCGTCGCAAGCGTCGTCGGGGTGAGCAGCCGTGAGTTCGTCATTGTCTTCCTCCTTAGGAGGCCTAGACCCAGGAGGAAGAGGAGTACCAGGGGTAGCAGTGCCTGCAGCGACCTCAAGTTGAGCTTGTGCTTGAGTGGCCGCCCATGGGTCTTCAGTCTGCAATATATCACGGCGAAGATGAGGGCTACGCGAGCCAGCACGGGCAGCAGATGCAGCATCTTGGGTGCCACGAGCACGCTATCGGCCAGCGCCAGCAGCACCACTGCCAGCAGGGCTGGGAGGTTTGCGCGCGAGAGACCTCCGCCCGCCGTCAGTGCCATCGCGGCCTTCAGCAGGCATAGACCCTGCGGGATTGAAACGGATTCTGTTCGTGAGTACACCAAAGAGACCAGCAGGTCGCGGTAGCAGCGTGGTATGAGGAAAGTTAATCCTGCCTCGGCCTTGAACCCTTCTGGGGGCAGGGATCGCCTGGTGCCGCAAACGGGCGCTATCGCCGACCTCGAGACGCGGTGGCGACGTGAGCCAAAATGGCTACGGATATATATATATATATATATATATATATATATATGTCCTCAGCGGGACAGCTCGTCAAAGTTCGCCCTGTTCCTCCTCATTGCCCTCCTCCTCCTCCTCATCATCATCATCATCATCATCATCCGCTTCCGCGTGATCTTTCTCCTGCGCCACTTCTTCGGAAGCTTTCAACAAAACCTGCATGCGCCAATCGCAATCAAACATGCAAATCGAGAGACCAACGGATGTGGCATCAGCCATTCACCCAAACCCGGACTATGACGCAGGAGCAATCCAGGGACACATTCTGCAAATATGTTCCGTACTCCCCCTGCGCAGGCTGCGCCACATCTGTCGACATGTTGCCTACCTGGCTGTTTCGCCTCAAAGCGGCCGAAGTGCCCCAAGATGGCTCAAGACCCAAGACGGCACGAATCCATCCCAAACGAGAGAGGCCTTCACGGCGACCCCAGACGCTCCAAGTGAGCCCCATACACGAGGACCCGAGACAGCCAGCATATGTGGAACAGCAAAACGTGCTTGATGATGCTGTTCAACTCAAGATGGCTCCAACAGGGCCTTGAAAGAGGGCCCGTGGGCCCCGAGAAGGGCCCAAGAGGGTACCACGCTGGCCCAAGGCGATCGTAGGAGGGCCCCTAAAGAGGCCCCCAAGATAACCTCGGGACGGCCCGAGAAAGCCCACAACACGTCAAGAGCGGCTCATGACCGCCCGAAAGAGACCTACGACCTCCTAAGGTGACTCCAAGACAGCCCGACGAGGCCCTATGAGCGGGGCCCAAGCGGCCCACAATCTGGCCCAAGTATGGCCCCGAGAGAGCTCCAGAAGGGCACCCGACGAGGCCCTATGCGAGCACAAAGGGGAGGGGGAGGAACAGGTAGAGGACGGGAAGAGTGCGGAAGAAGGATGAGGACGTAAGACGAGATCGCCTGACTTCGCGCATCGCGCCCCGCGATGCGCGGTTACCTTCGCACCCCTGCGCCCTCGCGCCACCCCACCAAAGAAGGGCAGCTGCTCTGACACAGGCCGCAACGCGCGAAACTCGATTATCTTCGCGCCCCCGCGGGCGATCTAGGACCTAGCAAGAAGAGGAGGAGGAGGAGGAGGAAGGTGGACGACGATGACGACGAGGACGAGGGAGCGAGGAGGAGCCTCGGGAGGGGGACAGGAGGAGCAGCAGGCGAAGGGAAAGAAGGGCGGAGGACCAGAAAAAAACGAGGAGGAAGAGGAGTGCGGGGACGAGGAGGCTCACGAGGACGATGATGAGGGTGACAAGGCGGAGGAGGGAAAACCGCGCGCGACCCGGGGGGCGAGCTTAAGACTCACCACCCAAGAGCAAGAAATTCTGTCGCCCGCCAAATGGAGCAAATTGCAAGCCTGTCTGGCCGTATCCCCCGCAAAGCGGTGTGCATCGTGATTCCCCAGGACACCCAGCCACTGCCTGCCGTCCAGTCCATCACCAGAGTACACCTTCTCGTAGATTTCCTCGAACTGGTTTGTCCCCACATCAGTGATAGCCCCATCAAGACATCCTTTCTCAATTCCAGCCCAATAGAAATTGTCACCCACATTGAGCACATACTCAGGTCGTGATGTAGGCGCCCGGCCTCGCATAACGTCACGGACGCGGAATTGGGCATTGTCGTCCACGCCAGGAACGAACGCTTGGAACTCTCTACGCTCGACGTGGCGTGCAGGAACGATGTTTCCACCCTCCATTTTCCCGCCCCAGTCACCGATGATGAACACGTGGTGCGGACCTTGGCCAGGTATGTACACGTCTGGAAGCCGCGCCCCATTGTGGGTCGTGCCGGTGTCTGGCGGGGTCCACCAGCGCCCTGGTGGCACGAAGCGGCCGGGGTAGCTGCCGCAGCCGATGCGGTCGCAGCTCCAGGGGGTTAGGTACACGTCCCCCACGGCGTCGATCTGCCCAGGCTCGCAGTGCGCCTTGCAGCTGGCCCAGAATCCGTCCTTGGCGAAGCAGTTGAGGCTGGAGTCCTCGCAGCAGCCCGTCTCCAGGCAGTTCTCGCCTACCTTGGAGCACCACGGCTCGGCTGGCTTCGGCCACGCCTTCGGGCACACGCTGCTCGCCACCCCCTGGGGCCTGAAAGCAAGGCACGTGGCCCCCTGCTTCGCGACGGTGGACTGCACCTCGTTGTAGTGCACCTGGCAGATCTTGCCCACCTCGTCGAACTCGATGGCCCGGCACAGCGAGGCGTTGACGCAGACCCCCTTGCAGTCCTGCAGCGAGGACACTGGCCAGGGAACGATGATGACGTCCTTGCCGCTGCCAGGAGGACCGCGCGTGCTCTCGTTCACCTGGCCGCATTTTCTCCCCGTTCCTCCGTCGATTTCGAGGAACCAGTCCAGCGGCCGCGCGGTGGTGAGCGGATCTATGACTGCCGTGAAGCTCTCGTCCAGCTCTTCAGTGGTGCTCGGGGCAGGAGCGGAGAGCACGGTGGCATCGCTGGCAGGAGCGTCTGGGCGGCTCGTGCTCTGAGCAACTGGGATCGCTGGCGCCTGCGGGACTGGCATCGCTGGCAGGAGTGTCTGGGCATCGCTGGCGCCTGCGGGACTGGTTTGGCCGAGCTGGGGGCGGAGCAGGCAGACAGTGTTGCTGGCTGGGGGGCCTGGAACTATCTCGCCTGTCCAGATCTCGCAGACGTGCGATTCGTTGGAGAAGCCGATGCCCCTGCAAGTGGCGTCGGACTCGCACAGCGCGGTGCAAGCACCCAGGCTGGAGATCTCGTGGTGACGCGTGCTGATCGAACGCGAGAGGTACCCCAGCAAGGCAGTGGCAAAGTTAGCATACTTGGCATTCGCCTCGTCGCTGGTCCCTCCGACACAGGTCGTGCCGAAGCCACCGACTGGAACCCAACCAGAGCTGAGCCATAGCGCCTGCGAGGATTGCAAGTCGGAGAGGACGCTCCCTGGGCCCGAGTGCGGAAGCGCGCGCAAGGCCAGTACAAGCGCCATGGCCAGGCAGCAGATCACCACAAGGGCACATCTTCTTCCAATCGAGGTGCTCGAACGCTCACTGGAGTGTCTGATCAGCTCCGCATGGGGCGCCTCCAATAAGAAGTCTCTGTCTATCGGCTCACAAGGAGGGAACCTCTCGGGTGCCGAGCCATGGCCAGCGGGTCCCTCTAGCCTACGAGGGCGTGTCCAACCATCATCTAAACGTCCACTGCCAAAAACCATTGGCCAATAGCCGTCCTGACCGCTCGCTGGGAACGCCTTAGGCGTACCCTTAAGCGTGCGGGTCGCAAGACAGGCTTCGTGAGCCAGCGTGGCTACGTAGGCGGTGGAGGTGCGTGACAGTGGTCGTGCTGGAGATGATGTGATATTGTTCTGCATGGCCCTTATCAAACAGATGCCTCAAGTTCCACGACGAAAAAAATCGACAGGGCCCTGCACAGCTCGTTCAAATCCCACCAGCCACTTAGGGCGTGAGTGGTTTAGAGGGTTTTCTCTTCCACACCCCCTTCTTCCCCTTCGGGAAGGGGTATACTTAACTACCTGGCATGAACACTATCCCCCGAGGACCCTTATGAAGGAGCGCGCCACCCTCCGCGTACTGTTGTTCCACATCGGATGCCTGCGAATTGGATTATTGCATGTGTTTGTCCAATCGAAGCGTTTTCGGTTCTTCCAAAGTGTTGTTCCCGCTGTAGCGCCGACCTCATTTTGGGGCTTCTGCTCGATCCGAATCGCACTCGCGCTGCAGCGCTGGCCTCATTTCCGCGCTTCCGCTCGTTCCGAATGGTGTTCCCACTGCCGCGCTGGCCTCAATTCCGCCTCCTGCTTACCCGACGTCTCCTCATGTGCACGCAGCTCCCCACTTTCTGATTGCGCATTGTACGAAGTGGTCGTTCTATGTGAGTCGCAGGTCGGCACGCGTCCGCGGATAGAGAAAAACTCAGCGCCATGGGAATGGATGGGAGGGAGGGATCGGATGTCAGATGAGGCGCGAGCGCACCTAGCTTGACCCCTGCCTCTCCCCCTCCCCCTGGACCTGGACGGGGGGGTAGCGACGCGGTGGAGCGTTCAGGACGGCCTCGGCGAGAAGGCAACAGATCATTGATTTTATACTTGTGTGTCGTGTCCATTCTGGCCTCCCTTGGGGGGCCCTAATTCAATACCCCCCCTCCTTTGATCGATCTCCTCGAAGATGGCCCCAAGGTAGCCCCTGATGCTCCCAAGGGTGCCCCAAGACGGCCCCAAGAGGCGCCCAGGAGGCCCCAGTGGTCCCCAAGAGGCTTCCAAAAGAGTCCCAAAAGGCCACACGATGTTCCCCCGAGGCACTTACGATGCTTCAACAGGCCTCCTCCGGGACCGCCACCAAGATGCCCCAGAGAGGCCGCAACAGGACCCCAAGGAAATCTCAAGATACATCCGACGAGACTCCGAAAGACACCCAAGAGGCCTCTGGTCTTTCTGCTCGCCCTCCTCATCTTCCTCACCCTCCTGTTCCTCATCCTCCCTCCTCCCCTTCCTGGTGGCGAGATGGTATGAAGGGGGCCTCCCGACGCTTTGTACGACCGAGCACGTGGGTATCCCAGCTTGTACCCCAGGCAAGGGGATCAGCTCGGAGTGGGTTCTCAGCTGCTTTTCGCCCTAGCCCTAGCCACTTCTCTCGTCTGACACATGCGTGCTGGCATGGCGGGATGGGGAGAGCAACCATTCCCCCCGATTGGCTTCCCCACGCCCTCCTCCTTCTGGTGGCCCCCTCTTGTTGCCCTTGTCTCTCCTGAGCATTCCACTGCCACGGATTTTGATCAGTCTGAACATTTGGAGCCGGACACACCTCCTTTCGCCTCCCCATCCCCGTCCAGACTTCCATGATGCAACTGCGCATCTTGGCCGTCTTGCCGGGTCAGCGGCGTGGCCTCAAGAGCTCTTGCTAGTAGCAGACATGTCAGTCACGCAGGGTATTGTCGAAGCTTTGGGGGGCGAGATCCTCGTAAGTGCCGGTGTCATCGCGGCCTGGTACGCGGGCCACGCGCACCACATAGCTGCCACAGGTTTCCGCGGGCGCATGCCGCCCGACTTGTCCACAACTGTCGTCTCTGTCCTCCTCCTCCTCCTCCTCCTTCTCCTCCTCCCCTTTGTCAGCGGTTTCCGCCGGAGGGCCGGAATTTGAGGGCGATTTTACGCGATCTGCGGCTTCAGGGCGAATGATGCTACAGGGGTCCCGCGCCGATTCGCCTGTGGCTGATTGTTCCCTCGTTTCGCCCCCTCCTCCCCAGTCCCACTTTCCCCTCCCTTCCCTCTCCCCCCGGCCACCCGTCACGATTGAAAAGCCTATCCGTCCAAGTGACGGGCGGGGGGGCTCTGGGGACCAAGGGTCCTTTCCTCGGGGTCCAGCCGCATATCGGATCCATGACTGCAGTGTATGGCCATGTCCTTTTCTCTCAGTGTTGAGTTAGAGCATGTGCTTGCCCCGTGCAGTGCCGCACACATCAGCGTGCTTCCTTTGGCCTGATATGGCCCCGTCAGGACTCTGTTCTGGCAGAGCTGGGGTGACGATCCATGTGCCTGCAATGGACGGCTGGGTTTTGTTCTCCGGGCAGATTTAGAGCAACCATCCATGATTCCGCAATGCCTGGCCAGGTCGGCATCCTACAGTGCAGAGTTGCAGCAATCGCATCGCTGTATATGTATGCGTTGTTTGTATTTTCCGTAGCCGTGATGGCTTCATCAATGGCCCAATCGCGCTGTCCAGGAGCCAACTTCACAGTCATCAGCTTCAGGCCTGTGTTCAAGCCGGGCACGCAGAGCTACAGACAAGAATGCACTCAGTCCTGCGCACAACGTTGGGGCGCATGATTGCGAACGCGACGAAAAATAAACAACATCATCACAGTTGATCCCGTCTGAGTCTCAGTCTGATCCGCGCGGGGCGCCACTCCGCTGGACCTCGCAGGAGCCCACAAACGTGGCGACAGTTTCGCAAATCGCAGCCACCCAAGGACAGCGAAACCTCATTCGAATCTGCGTTGGACGCCAACCCGCTGGACCTCCCAGAAGCCCACGAACGTCTGGACAAGTGCTCAGCTCGCACCCCCCCCCCCCCAAGGCGCCGCGAGGTCGCATTCTGATCCCCGAAGGACACCACTCCGCAGGACCTCCCAGGAACCCACGAAACTGGCTATACCTGCGCTGTTCGGAGCCCCGCATGGACGGCAAGGTCTCAACCTGATCCGCGTGGGATGCCTTTCCGCTGGGCATCCCAGGGGTCTACGAACGTGGCCACAGTTGCGCAGTTCGCAACCCCCAACGACGGCGAAATGTCATTCCGATCCGCGCGGGTCGTCACTACGCCAGACCTCCCCCTCGAAAGCGACGAAATCTCATCCTGATCCGCGCGCGGCGCCCCTCCGTTGGACTCCCGAAAAACCAACGAAAAAGTTCACAATCCACAAACACGCAGACAGCGTGAGCAGGTGGAAGGACAAAAGCGAGAAAACAAGGAGGAACATAAAGAGGTAGGGTGGAGACCGGTGACTTTTCAAAACGAGAGCCCAGACGTTGCAGGGTTGGGAAAATTACCCTGTGACGTACCCGACCCATGTGCATCGAGGGACAAGAAGAATTGGCCCAAACTTGCATGGACAATGACAGCGCAGGCGCCGTCATATGAGGAGCATGCTACGTGGGATACGCGCACGCGGCACTACTCACGGGACAACGGTAGAAGGACTAGAAGCGAGGAGAAGGACGCGAGAGGGGCCGAACAATCAGCACGGCGGCAGCAAAGAGAAGATGACGGGGGGAAATGGACGACGACGACGACGACGACAGTGGCGGGAGGAGACAGGAGAGTTACTTTCGTCGGTTAAAGATGCACCGTTGCCTGCTCCATGTCGCCGCGGTGCTCGACATGATTAAACCAGCTTGTAGCTACTGCAAAAAGCGAGCGAGGCCAAGCTCGCCCGCCAGCCCTTCTGCTTCCTGCGCCCTTTAGTGCGGGAGCTAAACGCTCGCAGGCGCGCCGCCAGGTCTGCGAGCTGCCCGCGGGCCAGGAAATCCAGGCCAGGGTCGCGCATCATCGGGAGGTTGTCCACGGTCGTCGCCCTGGACAGCATCGCGTAGAGATGCAACCAGAACTCGTCCATCGTCTTCTCATCCTTACACCCGGCGTCGACAATAACACCGCGGTGCATGGCGCGGCCCTGGCACTCCTTGGACGTCAGGACCTCGGCATGAGACCCCCCAGCAACCCTCGAAAGTGACCACAGCTTCGCAGAGTGAAGCCCCCCAAGGACGGCGAGGTCGAATATGAATCTGCATAGCACGTCACTCCGCTGGACCCCCAAGTAGCCCTCGAAAGTGGCGACAATTTCGCAGATCGCAGCACCACAGGGATGGCGAGCTTTAATCTGAGCCTGCATAGAACACTCCGCTGACCCCCCAGCGGCCCTTGAGAGTGGCGACAGCTTCGCAGATCGCAGTCCCACAGGGATGGCGAGGTCTAATCTGAGTCTGCATAGCACGTCACTCCGCTGGACCCCCCAGCAGACCTCGGAAATGGCGACAGTTTCGCAGATCGCAGCACCACAGGGATGGCGAGGTCTAGTCTGAATCTGCGGAGCACGTCACTCCGCTGGACCCCCCAGCAGCCCTCGGAAGTGGCGACAGCTTCGCACATCGCAGTCCCACAGGGATGGCGAGGTCTAGTCAGAATCTGCGTAGCGCGTCACCCTGCTGGACCCCCCAACAACTCTCTAAAGTGGCGACAGCTTCGCAGATCGCAGTCCCACAGGGATGGCGAGGTCGAATCTGAGTCTGCATAGCACGTCACTCCGCTGAACCCCGCAGCAGCCCTCGAAAGTGGCGACAGCTTCGCAGATCGCAGCACCACAAGGATGGCGAGCTCTAATCAGAATCTGCGGAGCATGCCATTCTGCTGAACCCCCCAGCGGCCCTCGAAAGTGGCGACAGCTTCGCAGATCGCGGCACCACAGGGATGGCGAGGCCAAATCTGAATCTGCATAGCACGTCACCCTGCTGGACCCCCCAACAACTCTCCAAAGTGGCGACAGTTTCGCAGAGCGCAGCACCACAGGGATGGAAGTCGAATCTGAATCTGCGTAGCACGTCACTCCGCTGAACCCCGCAGCAGCCCTCGAAAGTGGCGATAGCTTCGCAGATCGCAGCACCACAAGGATGGCGAGCTCTAATCAGAATCTGCGGAGCATGCCATTCTGCTGAACCCCCCAGCGGCCCTCGAAAGTGGCGACAGCTTCGCAGATCGCGGCACCACAGGGATGGCGAGGCCAAATCTGAATCTGCATAGCACGTCACCCTGCTGGACCCCCCAACAACTCTCCAAAGTGGCGACAGTTTCGCAGAGCGCAGCACCACAGGGATGGAAGTCGAATCTGAATCTGCGTAGCACGTCACTCCGCTGAACCCCGCAGCAGCCCTCGAAAGTGGCGATAGCTTCGCAGATCGCAGCACCACAAGGATGGCGAGCTCTAATCAGAATCTGCGGAGCATGCCATTCTGCTGAACCCCCCAGCGGCCCTCGAAAGTGGCGACAGCTTCGCAGATCGCGGCACCACAGGGATGGCGAGGTCAAGTCTGAATCTGCGTAGCACGTCATTCCGCTGGACCCCCTAGCAGTCCTCGAAAAGTGCGACAATTTCGCAGAGCGCAGCCCCACAGGGATGGCGAGGTCTAGTCTGAATTTGCGTGGCACGTCACTCCGCTGGCCCCCCAGCAGCCCTCGAAAGTGGCGACAGTTTCGCAGAGCGCAGCCCCATAGGGATGGCGAGCTCTAGTCTGAATATGCTAAGCACGTCACTCCGCTGAACCCCCCAACAACTCTCTAAAGTGGCGACAGTTTCGCAGATCGCAGCCCCCCACCGAGAATCCAGGCAGGACGACGAGACAATGCAAAATGCAAGTGCCTCAAAATCTGGAGCATGCGCGGGCGCCCCGCGACCATTCTGTTGTGATTTTCGACAGGAACGGCAGGAATGCCCTCATATTGCTTGCCGCGCGCACGCCAGCCATCCCTGTCAAATTATGATAAAATATGCAAGTTGCCTCCAAATCAGGAGCATGCGCGGGCGCCCCGCGACCACTTTGCATTGGTGCTTGGCATGGCTACTCGGGTGTTACTTATGTGTTGGGAAGGCGGATGGGAGTGAGCGAGACGGCTTGTGCCTTGTGGGCAGGAGGTGGATTGACCCTCTTCCTTATCCTCCCCCCCGGGTCTGGACGGGGAAGGCGGCGAGCGGTCAGAGGGCTCAAGATATCTCAAGATGGCTCCAACAGGGCCCCATTGGCCCAAGATGGCCTCCAAGATGGCGCAAGATCGCTCAAAATTGCTTCCAACATACTCCAAGCTCCAAAAGGTCCAAAGACGGGTCTCAGTGGCCTTGAGGGATCCCCAGGGCGCCCCTAGGATGATGTTGGCCTTCTCGCCCGTGCGTGTCCGATGGCCCTCCGAAGCCTCAAGATGGTCCCAAGAGGGTCAGCGAGAGATCGAATAGGGGCCCAAGAGGGCTCCAAGGCGGCCCCGAGAGCGCCCAAGAGCAGCGCAAGAGCGCCCCGAGAGGGCCCCAAGAGATGATATTATGAGCTCTCGAGGGTCGACGCTAATCAAGGGCCCCCCTTCTTTGATCGATGTCATCCGATGCAATCCATAGAAGGCCTCAAAGGCTCCCCCAAAGAGGCCCCCAAGAGGCCCCCAAGACACCCCAACACGCCCCAAGAGACACCAACTGGCCCCCAAGAGGCCCTGAAAACGCCCTGTGAGGCCACCAAGAGCCCCCAGGAGGCATCCCGAGCGACCCCGAGCGGCATCAAAGAGGCCTGAGGCTCCCCGAGGTATCCGAACGATGCCTCGCTCCCCCCAGAAGGGCAGCTCCCCCAAGCATCGTTCCTGGATGGAGCGTTGAGAATATTGAAGCACGTTTGGGGCCAAGACCTGACAATTCCTGGGCGCCCCCGGGAATCAACGCGTGACGTTTTCGAGACCTCGGGAGGGTGGTTCGAAATCCACACGTCCAACATGTCCTAAGATGGTCCCAGTGGGTCCCAAGATCGCCCAAAGAAAGCGCACAAGACGTCACCAGTGTCCAGAGGGACCTGAAGATGGCCTCCGAGACGGCCAAGATGGCCTCACAGACGGCCTCGATGGCATTCCTCCTCGGCCAAGATGGCTCCAAGACGGCCCTAGCTGGCCACCCAAGAGGCCCCCGATACGGCCCAAGAGAGCTCCAAGAGGCCCTCCAGGAGACAACTTGCAGGCCCCGAAAATCCCCCAAAAGGCCCCTCAGAAGTCCCCAAGAGGCTCCTAGGAACCACCCCTCAGGCCCCAACAGGGCCCCAAGAGGCCACAACGAGGCCTCTTTCTCCTCCTCCTCTTCCTCCCCCTCCTCCTCCTCCCTCTCTTCTTCTATCTGCCCCCCCTCCCCCCAAGTGTTCCCCAAAAGGTTCCCACACCGGCCATGGAGCACGCACACTTCAATAACTTGGCCAAGCTTTGAGGCCCCACGGTTGGCCACACCGCCGTTTCCAGAAAGGCAGGGGGGCTGTGGTGACCAAGACCCATACCCTGCCAAACGGGTGCTTGGCGTGCCGTGTGTTGTACCTCCTTCTGACCCTTCCAAAGAATTCTGAATGGCCTTCGGCGCATTCCGCCAGCCACATGGTGACGCCTTGGGCCGTTTCGCCCCAGACGGCTGCAAGATGGCCTCCAAGACGGCAAAGATGGCACCACTGGCCTCCAAGACGGCCACAGGACGCCTCTAAGTCTGGCAAGACAGCCCAGGCAGAGGCCAAGATGGCCCCATGATGCCGCCAAGGGGGCCCAAGATGGCCCCAGGACGACCCAAGATGGCCTCAAGACGGCTCCAAGAGGACCTGCAGGAGGCCCCCTTTATGAGGCCACACTCATTGATTTCCATTCGGTACTGCAATTGCGTTCGCGCTCTCGCTCAGGCTTCCTGGAGCCCAAGACGGCCCGAGAGGCCCCCCTGGTCGCGCCCAGGTTCCCAAGACGGCCCAAAAGGGGAACGAGATAAGATGGCTCCAAGGCGGCCCGACGACAACTCCAAGGCACCGTTCAAGAGAGCCCCAAGACGGCCCCACACAGCCCCAAGAAGACTCCAAGACGGTCCAGATAAGCCCCGATGTCCGACGGCGCCAGACGTCCCAGGAGCACCCAGGACGGCCAAACACCCAAGGTGCGCCTGAGAGAGCCCCAATAGACCCCCAGAAGGCCCAACTGGCTCGAAACTAGCCACAAGAGAAGCCCAGTGGTCCCCCAGCGGGTTCCCCAAACGCTGGTGGAACACACAATCCACTAGCATGGCCGCGCCTTCGCTCGACAGGCGGCGGTGACTCGCCGGAGGCGTCTCGCCAACGCATGCGCCGATAAGAATCGGAAGTATGCGTAAACGTGAACATGCAAAAAAGGCGTGAAGTCGCGTCTTGCCGTCCTGCCTCCTCCTCCTCCACCTCCTTCCCCCTCCTCCTCCTCCTCCTCTTCCTCCTCCTCCTCCTCCTCCTCCTCCTCCTCCTCCTCCTCTCCTCTCCTCTTCCTCCTCCCATTCTGTCGATCACCAGATCCTACCGATCCCCACGACCTCGTCGGTCGTCATGTTATGCGTCGTGGGGTCCGCTGGGTCGAACATAGTTGTGTCCGCCATGCTGATCCCCTGCGGTCCACTCGCTGCGGAAGAATGCCAACTCGCAAAGTTCCGAACTCAACGAGCAAGAAGAGCATGAAGAAACAGAAGTGTCTGCGCGGAGGGTCTGGAGCCACGCGTAAAGGAGATGCCGACGAAATCATGATACGCTACGCCATGCAACACAATGCAATGTCAATGATGTGATATGCAACACTATGCTATACGATGCAATTCACGTTGCTAGAATGTATGTACAGCCTAATAGCAATGTATGGCATGACTTGCTATTACATGCTCGGCGTTCCTGTACGAGGCCAAAGGGCAAGGCCAGTGTGCAGAGTATGAGAGTGCGCAGTCATGCGCTCGAACACATGCTCGTGGTCGATAGTTGTAGACAACCATGCCGCAGCTCATACAGAGAACGATGGGATGAAGAGACAGAGAGAGAGAGGGCACCAAAAACCGAGGCGACGTGGTTCGAGCACTCAGCTGTGGCATGCGGTGACGAACCATTTTATGTACGTGCGCTGTGTCCAGCTGTGCTATGCAAAGTCTGCAGTGCCACGCCAGGAAATTATACGCTGTGCTGTGATTCGCGATGCTGTGGTGAGCTGTACTGAAGCCACGTTATGATGTGAATTGCATGAATTGCCCTGCTATGTGTGCCATGTCGTCGACTCGGGCATGAGATCCGGCTGGGTCATGTGACCCCAGTGCACCTGTCCGATATTACCCCGAGCCCGCGGTGCGCTAGCCAGAGCCCCATGCCGTGCGAAGACGTGCTACGCTATGACATGCGCCCCTGTCTCATGAGGCACGTCCGAGCGTCCAAACGCTGCCACGCTGGACTCGGTCGCGTGTAGCCAAATTGCGCGTATCACGTGTTGACTCCGAGCACGCGAGGCGCATTCTACCCCACAGTGCCATGGCGGAGACTCGTGCCATGAAAGACGTGTTAAGCTATGCCACGCGAGCCCTTCTATGGAGTGCGTACAAGCTTTCGTGCGCCACCATGCAAGTCATAACGTTATACCCGAGCAACATTATGATATGTTGGCCCGCGCTCTGAGACACGCAATGTTATGCTATCCACTATGGTATGTGATGATATACAATGATACGCTGTGTCGTATGTTGTGCTGCAATTTGCCATGCGCTGTGATGTGCTGTGCATGCGTCGTGGTTGGCCATGGTCTGGATGCTGTGCTGTCACGAGATATGTTGATGGTGTGCAGTGCCATGCCAGTATGTCCTCTGCATGCACCTATATTCATAAATCCGCCGACCCCAGACGCGTGTGAGGGAAAGTGCGGGCTAGAGCCACCAACCTTGAGCCAACTCTACGAGTGTTCGCCCAAACCCGACCCATACCCCGTTCCTGGCCCCTGCATCCCCACCCCACGGAACCTCTGTTCTTGGGACCTCCCCGCACTATTCTTCGCTCAAAACCAACTGATACCCCCCTCCTGGCACCAGCATCCCCGCCCCACGGAACCTCTGTTCTTCGGGCCCCCCACCACAGAATCTCTCGCCCCCGGCATCCCCACCCCACGGAACCTCTGTGCTTGGGACTTCCCACCGCACAAGTTCTCGCCCACAACCAACTGGTACCCCCCTGCTCGCCTCAGCATCCCCACCCCACGGAACCCCCTTCTCGCCCCAGCCACCCCACCCCACGGAACCTCTGTTCTGGGGACCACGCAATTTCTCGCCAACAACCGACCGATACCCCCCTCCTCGCCCCGGCATCCCCGCCCCACGCCATCACGCAATTTCTCGCCCAAAACCTACCGATACCCCCCCTCCTCGCCCCGGCATCCCCCCCACGGAAACCTCTGTTCTTGTGACCCCCACCGCACAATTTCTCGCCCCAAACCGACCGATACCCCCCTCCTCGCCCTGGCATCCCCGCCCCACGGAACCTCTGTTCTTGGGACCCCCCACCATACAATTTCTCCTCTTGGGGCCCTACTGTCGATCTCGGGGGCCGTCTTCGGGGGGCGGGCTCGCTTCGTGAGTTCGGGTCCTCCTCTTGGGCCTCTCTTGGGGCTCTCCTGGAGCGTTCTTGGGCTGAATTGGGGCCTTCTGGGCCGTCTTGGGGCCCTGTCGGAGGTATCTCAGGCCGTCTTGCGAGATTTTTAGGCGGCTCCTGGGCTGCCTTAGAAAATTGGAAAGGCGAAAAAGCGAGAGCGCGAAACTCGTTGAAAAACCAATGGCAAATCAATACGGTTTGCTTCTTGCGGGTCCTCTTGCAGTCGCTCTTGGGCCGTCTTGGAGGCCTCTTGACTCTTGAGCCGTCTTGAGGCCGTCCTGTGCATCTTGGAGCGGTCGCGGGCCGTCTTGGCGGCTTCTCGCCGTCCCCGTAGGCTATAATATGCTGCACGCTTCGGGGGGCCCAAAAAGCTTCGGGGAGTCCAGAAAAGGGCCCAATGTTCCCCGGGGCCCAAGTGGATACTGGGGGGAGGGGGATAATTCGAGAGGGCGAGCTGGCCTGGGTCCTGGGCCCCCGGTACTCCAGCGTATGATGGATGAGTCGTGACAGATGTGAGAAGCCGGTCGAACCCCTGCGAGAGCTCAGGGTGGCAACCGAGATAATCTGGAGAAGGGACCTATCCCAGAAGACTCGAAGGACCACCGACAGCCATCTCCCTTTCTCCGCGTGCCCCTCCAGGGCTTCGAGCAGCTAGGTTTGTCCAGATCGCTACCCCAAACCCTGTCGCCAGTATTGTCGCAAAAGCCGTAACTCCATACCATGCAGCCTGTTGTTAAGGTCGGTCGAAACCCATTCAGAGATTGGGTCGCTCCTGCCATAGACTCGAAGGCATACCCAAAGAATATGCCAGCTGCCAAGCATGTCTGATCATGGGTGAGATCGGTAAGAGACGCGACCGAATCACTGGCAAACAACTACAAACTATGGTCGACAATCCGCCACCGTGCCCCTGGCACGTTGAGGCGCGGAATAATGCCAAGGTTTGCCTGGTAGGGTTTGTTTCGAATTCGAATAAGGGATCATTCCCCTCATTACTCGCAGACTCCTGCGTGCATCGCCCCTTCTTTCCGAGGCCACTTCCCTCGTGCCCGCTCGAGGATGGTGCACTTCCAGATGTCAGCTCGTGCCTGAACCCCCCTTCCACGCATGCCCGCTCGAGGATGGTGCACTTCCCGCATGGCAGCTGAACCCTCATTCCATGCGCGCCCGCTCGAGGATTGTGCCCTTCCCACATGGCTGCTAACTCATAGACCCTTCATCCAACGCGCACCGGCTCGAGGATCATGCACTTCCCGCATTCCGAAGCGCTGCTCCCAAGCGCTCCATAGCCTCCCAAGCCACGATCCCTCGTTGAAACCGATGGGTGTGCGTCCCGAGCTTCCAAGACGGCCCGTGCGGGCAACCAAGGACACCAATATGGCCTAAGATACCTCGAAGACAGCCCAAGATGGCCCCAAGGCGGCTGAAGATTCAGCCATGACGGCCCACGATGCCTCCAGGGGGGCCCGAAATGGCCGCAAGAAGACCTCCAACATTCGACAAGCGCCTTACACTACTCGCAAATAACTACTCGCAAATGGCCTGGATCCGCCGGGGGGGTACGATCCATGACAACAAGGCACACGTGTGTTTGTCAGACAGCTGCGAGTATGCACTTGCCGTTTAGTTGAACGCGCTCGGTGAAACAGGGTCCGAAGAAGCCAGCATCATTGATCCCCCTTGGGTTTTTGAATGAATTTCGCATTCTCGCCTCTCGTGCTGCCGTCAGATCAAGACGGCCCAAGAAGACTCTACGATGGCCCAAGAGGCAGTCATGACGGACCCAATACGGCGGAAGGGGGCCTCCCGTGGGACCGAAGACGGCCTCAGAAGGCCCTTCGACGGCCCAAGGAGGCGCCAAGACGGCCCCACGACGGCCCCTGAAACACCCACCTTATGGCCAAGAGGATCTCAAGACGGTCCACGAAATCTCTAAGCCCGCGTAAGTGGGCCCCAAGACGGCCAAAGGGGCCCTAAGGGACCCCAAAGACTCCCTCACAGGAGCCAAGACAGCCCCAAGACGGCGCAAGTGAGTTGCATCATCATTATTATCATCCGTAGTATCATCATCAGCATCAGCATGGTCATCATAATCAACATGACCAGCATGAACATAATCATCTTCATCATCGGCACCATCACCTCCATCACCATCACCAGCCTCACCACCCGCATCGTCATCAACACCAACACCTTCACCAACACCAGCACGAACACGCGTATCATCACCGTCACCATCATCATCATCATAATCAGCATCAGCATCATCGTCAACAGCATCATCATCCGCATCATCCACATACCCACCATCATCACCATCATACCCACCACACCTCTAGCCTCATCACCACAGGCATCATCATCACCACCACCACCACAGCATCGTCATCGTCATCATCACATCACCATCATCATCACCATGACCGATATCATCACCACAACGGCAACATCATCATCATAAGCACAAACATCAACATCGTCATCAACATAATCGTCATCGGAATCAGCCACATCATCATCGAGCGTATCACCACCATCCGAATAATCATCATATGCACCATCATCAGCATCACCATCACCACCACCCTCAACATTACCATCACCATCGTCCTTCCATCAGCATCATCATCATCATCGTCAATAACACCGTCATTATCATCACCGCCAACATCGCCATCGTCATCATCATCACCATCAGCAACATCCGTAAAATCGTTGTCATCACTATCAACGGCATCGATTTCGGCGTCATCGTTATCACCGTCGTCTTCGTCATCGTGAACATCACCATAATCACTATTACAAGCAACATCATCACCATCATCATCATCACCTCCACCACCACCGCTATCAGCAGCAGCATCATCAACAAGCAAGCAAGCAAGAGACTGCGTGCACCAAACGGCACATTAGTATGGGAAAAGTTGGCCGCCGCTGTGGCAGTACTCCTTCACGACGGCTTCCCACTCACTCTGCGGCCTGTGGCTCAACAGTGAATTCAACCTCTCTGCGCCGCCAGCAGCTGCCAGTGCGTGCTTGAAAACGCCCTTCGCCCAACTCGTCTTAGGTCTGCTGCGGCGTCTTCGGCCCACCGGCTCTCTTGGCTGGAATGACAAACTCGCGGGGTCGAACCCTCGCAATGTCAGTCGTGCTTCGCCGAGCCAGTGCCCCCATCCACTTGAGCTCTCTCTCTCTCCAATAACATGCAGCTCATAGGTTGAACGCTGGCTTGCTGTAGAACCGAGGCGTTGGTGACATGGCTGTTATAAGAGAACTGTATCTGCATGACTCTTCTAAGGCACCTATTCAGAAACCCGTCGACCTTCCGGATCTCCGCGGTGGACGGCCACAGCGAATGAAGGTTGCACGAGACCTTACTGCCAACGCAGGCGCCGAATCTCTGTGCTTTTCTTATGCGAGATATTCCGGAGTGGGACCAGACGCGGCGAAGTTTTTCGAATTCTTCTCGCGCGGCTCTAATTCGGAGATTGAGCTCTGAGCCAGACGTCCCGCCCGACGTGATCGTGCAGCCCCAAAAAACAATTGTGGTTTTGGACTTGATTTCGTTGCCGGTCGGCACAATGATGCTAGCGACGTCTCTTGAGGAGACGAACCCCAGCTTCTCCCAATTGAAACTTGAGCCGTAGACGCCGCCCGCTCGTCGCACGCAGTGCACGTGCTTTTTTATGCTGCCAGTGTCGACGTCGATCAGAAGGGTGTCGTCTGCATAGAGGATATCATTGGCATGCGTCTTTGTAGAAAGCTGCGTTCCGGACGTTTCTAGGAGCTCCTCGGCGTCGGTGACGAGGGCCGCCATGACCATGCTGAAGAGGCACGGGGACAGCGGGCAACCCTGGCAGATTCCGCATTGTTGGCTCCGCTGGCCTGATTGCCTGCCAGCGCCAGAGACAGAGAAGCAACGATTCGCGTAGATCGCCCCGATGAACCGCAGGAATTTGGCTGGCAAGCCGAATCTCCTCAACAATTGACATAGTGCTTCTGGCGCGATCGAGTCAAAGGCCTTGGCCCAATCCAGGGCTAGAAACACCAACCGTTTATCCTGCATTGCGCTTGCCTCCTCAACGATCCTGCGGATGAGGAAGACTGCGTCGAGGGTGCCACGGCCAGGGCGAAATCCAAATTGAGTGTCCCAAATGCGCTCGTCAGCACCAGCTTCGAGCATCCGCTGCAATACAATTGATGCAACAAGCTTGTATCCGCTCTGCAGAAGTGAAGTAGGCATGTAATTCCCGCAATCGGCAACATCGCCCTTCTTGAAAATCATGGCGACACGCGCCTCGTGTCAATTCTCTGGCACTGCCCCGTGTGACTAACATATCCGGAAGAGTTCCAGAGCCCACTGGCATGCTCTGCTTCCCCTTCTGCAAACTTGCTTCCAAAATTATGGGTGCAGGTCGTCCCTCCCGGCTGCCTTGCGGACCTTGAGCTGTGCCGCCGCTTTCACGACTTCATTCTCGGATATCGTGCAAATCGACGTCGGGCTCCGGGTCCAGGCAGGTGTCGGCAAGAACCGGCTCCAGAGGCCGCACTGCCTTTTGGACTTTCTCCAAGTACTCGGCCAGCGTCTCTGCCCGGTCTTCTGAGCTGACAAAGCGACCTAGCATGTCCTTCAGCCGCCCTTGTCTGTGATGTACGCCTTTATGTAAATCTTTGACTTGGCCCCACGGCCCCTTTTTCCAGCAGAGATGTGAGCCATTGGTCCCGATCTTTCTTCACGGACCGTTTGTTCAAAGCTCGCTTACGAAGTAAATTGCCATTGAGCCTCGCCTCTGACCTGCTATCAATTAGCCCCAGCGCGCGTCCGCTGATCCACGTTCGGCGAGGGATGGCCTGCACAGCCTGCAACGTCTACTTTGCAGCGTGGAGCAGACATGTCGTCATGCGCGAACTGAGCCAGGTTAGAGCCTGAGCGCCTGCGTCTCGATCCTCCTCATCCTTCTCTTCTGCCTCCACCAAGTGCTCAAAGCGCGAACGGATAGCGTATGCAACCTCCTTGTCGTTTAAGCTGCTGTTGTCGGGCCTAGGGCCTCGAGTCTGCGGTGTTCTCTTCGCTAATGTGACGTCCATCTCTGAAGTCACGAGGAAATGGTGCGAAGGAAATGCCAAGTACTTATGAGAGCTCACCGCGCGCACCAAGTGAAGGCTACTCTGCGGAATAAGGACAAAGTCCAGCTGCCCAAAATGCTTGAAGTCCACAGTATAATGTGGGTGCGACCCCACGTTGTAGCACGTGACTTGGTTCTCTGGCGCCGATGCGAAAAACGTGTTGCCCACGGCCCGCGTCGAAGCAGCGCAAAACTCCACCAAAAGACTTTGATTCGAATCGGTGCTGTGCACTACCACCGGGTTCCCAAAAATATGCTCTCCTAGAATGGCATCTTCGCCAGGCTGTCGCAGGTAAAGTCTAGCATTGAAATCTCCAAATGCCACCTTGGGACCATTCCCACTTGCAGAGGAAAGGAAGCTGGACAGCTCGGAATAGAAATTGGATCGCTCTTCGTACGGCTTGCCGTTGTGCGGCGCATGGATGGAAAAGACTGGAACTTTGCCGCCAGGCAACCTCAACTTCAGCGACGCCATCCTCGAGCTTTTTTGACAGAACCCAATGACGCTGTGACGCAAGTGCGGCACAACCAGAAAGCCAACCCCAACTGTTTCAACAGTCTCTGTCTCAGAGGAGCCTGAGAGAACCACCAAGTATCCACCGTCTGTAACGAATACGTCTGCCTTCGTCTTGTGAGTCTCCTGCTGAACGCACAACAGATCAACCCCCATATTCGCCATATACTTCTGTAGCGTGATCAGCTTCTCCTCTGTGAGCCCCTCGGTGTTCCAAGTTCTGGCGACAAGTCGATCGGAAGCTGGTCGTAACGCACCGCCTCTGAAAAATACAGCCTCATAGCGCTGGCTGTCATTCACTATACGTTGGTTCCTGGGTAGCCGACCTCGGGGTGAAACATCATAACTTCCCATACGAATGTGCCCAAGGCCCTAGCGGGCCTTACCTTTAGCACCCTTGCCCGTGTTCGCTGGGGTGCCTTTCATGCCGCCCTTCATGCCCTTGGAGGCCTTCTGAACAAGGTCATTGAACGTCTCCTGGAATTGTGGAACCTGGGCACTCTCGCGAAGCTCCTCCCAGCTCGGCCCAGATCATCATCAACAGCAACAACAATGTTGTCATCAATATTATCTTCATCACCCCCATCATCCTCATCCTCATCACGGCTCTCCCAAACCTGGAGACACGAAATGCCACACGTGACGGACTCCCGTGCACCCTCGAACAGTCGCTACCCATAATGCTGGGCTGGCACGGTGGCGAGACTTGCCGCAGGCACCTGGACATAAGGTGGGTAATTAGGGGTAAATGTCTCAACCTCATGGTCTTATCATTTCTGGCCTATCGACTGCCAGTCTGGGCCACATATGGTCCGACTTGACTAGCTCGCCCCCAGATTGTGACGGTTCCGCCAGGCCTAGACGGCGCGCGTCGCGATTTGCCCGCCTCTCGTCCCTCCCCTCCATTCCGCCCGACGCGGTGGCGCGCCAGAGAAAGTGGAGAACGGAGAGGACATTGAGTCATACACGGAAGCGCAGGTAGAGCGCGATGGTTGAGTGAGGGGAAGTAGGAGCAGCAGCAGCAGGACGAGAAGGGGAAGGAGTAGAGGAGTGAGGAGGAAAGGAAGGAAGCGTGAGGAGCGACGAAGGGAAGGAGTAGAGGAGTGAGTCAGGGGGAGACAGGGAAGGAGGAGGGGGAAACGGAGGAGGGGGAAGGAGGAGTGGGGAGGGGAAAGGCAAGAGTAGGGACTTCAGCCCTGCGCTCCGCTGCCCAGCCAGGGACTTAACACTGCTCGACATCACCTTCTGCTCATCTTGCTCCTGATAATGTTCCAGATCCTGAAGCTTCTCCTTCTCCCCACTCCTCCCTCATCCATTCTCCCTCTTGCCTTCTCCCCGCTCCTTGCTGTTTCCCTCCTCAGTCCTTCCCTCCTCTATCATCCCTAGTGCCTCCCTCCATCCCTCTTTCTCCCTCACTCATTCCCTGCTCCGTCCCATCACGTCCCTCCCTTCTATCCTCTGACTCCTAGACCCCCTGCTGGTTCTCCTCTAAATGCCGGAGAGAAACAGGTGGAAGCGCGACAGCAGGCTGCTCCAAGCAGCATCAGGGGCCACAGCAACAGAAGCAAGCGCGGCACCAGGGATTAGCCAAAGCGGCAGGAACTGGAGCAAGAATCTGGCGCGAGAGGCACCATCCTCGCCGTCGTGGTAGACCAGTTCGAGCCATTCTTGGTTCTGTTCGCAGGCCTCGCGGCCAGCGGGCGGGCGGAATCCTCCTCCCTTTCCTCCTCCGTCCTTGTCCTCGTCCTCGCCCTCTTTTTCCTTATAAATGCCTTCTCCCTGTCGCACCCAGAGGCCAGTTTTTAGGGCGGGCTGGACGTTTCGCCTGAAACTTCCTCACCATTTATGACCTGGAGCTGAAAAAGTGACAACAGCTTCACAGGTGGAGGGAGGGTCGTTTTCAAAATGTGGCTCTCGCCTTAGCGCCGCGTACATTCGCTTTAAACATTTGCAAAATTTCTAACGGATTGAGGGCGGGTCGTTTTCAACATGTGGCTCTCGCTTTAGCGCCGCGTAAATTCGGTTATAATTGATTGCCAGAGCTTCACGGATTGAGGCAAGTTGGTTTTCAAAATGTGGCTCTCGCCTCAGCGCCGCGCACATTCGGTTTAAACAGTTGCAAGACTTGCGGTTCCTTTTCAACATGTGGCTCTCGCCTTAGCGCCGCGCAAATTCGTTTTCTAGCATTGCAAGAGTTTCACGGATTCCCATGATCAGCGTACCAGGAATGGTGTTTTGGAAGGGGTCCGGATTATGCGGGTGCAATAGTTCTGTTGATTCGTGGTGTTGAAGTCCCCATGTGTTCTGGCAAGGTTCAGGGTCGTCAAGACGCAGCAATCAGGTTGATCCGTGGCGTTGAAATCCCGAGAACAATGCTCTGGCATGCTTCAGGGTCTTCAAACGGTTGTCTTCCAACGAAGCAGTTCTCTCAATGGAAATGAACCGTCGTAGGGGCCTATGAAGAGGGAGCTTGGCGGGAGAGTTAATTCCAACTTCGTTGATGACTCTTGGGTTTACACTGGTCCTACTCCTCCTCCTCGTCCTCTCCCTCCTCCTCCTCCCCTTCCTCCCCCATTCCTTTTCCCTCTGAACAACTCCTCCATGTCGCATTCCGAGTACAGTCGGAAGGGCGGGCCGGGTGTTTCGCCTGAGATTTCCTTACAATTTATGAGCCTCGAGCTTACAAGCTGGCAACAGCTTCAAATACGGAGAGCGGGTCGCTTCCAACATGTGGCTCTCGCCTCAGCATCGCGCACATTCGCTTCAAACATTTGTAAGAGCTTCACGGATTGGAGCCAGGTGGTTTTCAAAATGTGGCTCTCGCCTTAGCGCCGCGCGCTTTCGTTCCAAACATGTGCAAGAATTTCACAATTTGAGGGTCCCTTTTCAAAATGTGGCTCTCGCGTTAGCGCCGCGCACATTCTTTTTGTAACGATGTAACAAAAGTTTCACGGATAGAGTGCGGGTCCTTTTCATAATGTGCCTCCCGCCTTGGCGCCGCGCACATTCGTTTCAAACATTCTTCAAGAGTTTCATGATTATCATGCTTAGCGTCCCAGAAGTTGTGTTTTGGAACGATTCTAAATTGTCAGGGCGCGACAGTTACGTTGATTCGCGGTGTTGAAATCCCAGGAATGGTGCTCTGGCACGATTCAGGTTCGTCAAGACGCAATAGTCCGGTAGACCCGTGGCGTTGAAGTCCTGAGAATGGTGTTTTGGCACGCTTCAACATCTTCACACGGCTGTCCTCCGACGGGGCATGCATTTCAGTGGAAACAAATCCTTGCAGTGGCCTATGAAGGAGGAGCTTGGAGGGAGGGTGTGCTCCAACATCGTTGATGAGTCTTGGGTTTACACTGGTCCTCCTCGTCCTGCTCTTCCTCCTCGCCTCCTCAGTCAACTTTCTCCTTCCGTCCTCCATCCTCCATCCTGCCTCTTCCCCACCTTCCTCCCTCCCTCCCTCCCTCCCTCCACCGTCACCCCCTTCTCCCCCATCCACGAGGCATCCTCGCCGTCGTCTCCCTCCTCTCCAAAAGCTTGCGGGGACATTGGACGCGGGGGCGGGGGGGAGCGGGCAGACTCTGGGGCGGGGTGGGGTGGAACATCGACCTGGAATCGGAGATACATCGCCGACAGATCGGAAAGGCCCCGATAGCGAATCCGCACGCTCATCGGCGGGGCGGGCTGTCGGGCCTATTCGACGCATCCCCGCCTGATCCTAATCTCCCCCGAACGCCGCCCCCGACCGCCTCTCCCCGTTCCAGAAGGCCTTCGCACGCTCGAAGCACTTGACCTCCTCCACCTCGATGAAGTTCCAGATGGCCGCATCGACCACCTGCCGCCTGGCGCCGCCCGGGATCGCACCGAGCGCCGCGCTCCGACCCGAGGGTGTGCACGGGACGGACGGCCACCGCCGGCAGGGTGCGTGCGAGCGTCGCCGCCGCGACTCGCATTACGCCGCCGACGCCATGGCCCCGCACCCAGGGAGCAGGAGGAGCAGGAGGAGGGGCAAGAGGAGGCGGCGGGGAAGGACGACGGCAGAAAAGAGGGGGGGAGGGAGGGGTGGAAGAGGGAGGAAGAGCAGCATGATGAAGAGGAGGGAAGGAGAGGGGTGGCTCGCGAGGCCCAGATATCAAGCGCCAGCCCAAGCGCCAGCCCAAGCAGAATGAACCACACACTGCAAGCACGTTTGCCAACGAGGACCCAGAACGGTGAGTTCTTGCACTCTGAATGTGTGAGCTCTGTGGTGCAATATGTGTGGCACAGGCGAGGTAGTGCAATGTGTGTGGTACAAGCTGTGCGGTACAAGCTATAGGTGGTGCAACATTTGTTGTGCAAGCTGTGTGGTTTGAGCTTATGTGGTGCAAGCTATGTGGTCTGATTCCCCCATGCTGTACCTGCGCTACCGCTGCTTGAAGTGCAAATACTTGGACGGGTGTGGGCATGGAGTCGCCTGGTGCCCAGTCATTTGCCGCCTATGGGCGCCTGGTGGGCGCCGCGTGCACTGGGTGGGTGTGGCATGGTTCAGTTGGGCGCCCCGTCGACTGCCGCCCGTGGGCTCCTCGTGGGCCAGCTTATACCAATATTGCGCCACGTGTCTTTCACATCCACAGTGCAAAGACTGTCTGTTCGGGGTCCACGCTGGCAAGCATGTGTGTATGTGAATTACGTGGTGCAAGCTATGTAGTGCAAGCTATGGAATGTAAAATCCGCCGACCCTTCGGCGTGTGAGAGTCGTCATCGTCGGCGTCGTCGTCGTCATCGTCGTCGTCGGTCCCAAGGAATTGAAGAACAAGGAGAAGGAACGTCGTAATTGAGTCGATTCCATTCCATTTATCCCTTCCCTGCTGGCGGGGGGGTCATGGGTCAGAATACCGCCCCCCCCGTCCTGGCGGGTCCTGGGGATGGTCGCCAGCGGGGGTCCTGGGGAGGTCCCGCCTGTGGTGGGGGGCGTAATCCTGGGTCAGAATGCCGTCCCCCCCTGGGTCCCGGTGGGTCCCAGGGGAGGTCGCCAGCAGGGGTCTTGGGGGAGGTCCCGCCTGTGGTGTCGTAAGGCCTTCCCAATATGCGCTGCGAGCTATGTGGTGCAAGCTCGATGCGCAAGTCAGGGCAGGAGGCGGCCACCGCGCAACAATTTGGAGACGCCACCCAACGCATGGGCACCCGCGAGGCGCACACTGAGGAGCAGCCGGCGCAAAGGGTCGCCCACGAGCCTCGAGGCGCCCTCGGGCGGGCACCAAGCGGAGATTCTGAGAACCTAACCAGCGCACGGGGCGCCCACAAGGCGACCACGGGCGCACATCGGGCGTGCGAAAAACCCAGAGACCCATCCTGACTTAACAGAAGCGACAACCAATTGATGTAATCAATGTTTGGGAAATTGTCTACGTCCGCCACCGTGGCCTCGACAGGAGTGTTTGGACGCCTGTCAGCTGCATGGTAGAGCTTCTGCAGCTTCAAGGGGCAATCCCCCTTCCCACGTGGGGGGCAGCAACTGCCCCCTATCGAGGAGCCAGAACCGTTCCGAGAGAGTTTCAAAACGGCCTCGAGACTGAACCAGAAGGCCCCCATAAGAGCCTACAAAAAGCCCAAAGGTCCCCCTAAGGATCCGAGATGTTCCCGACAGGCCTGCTACAGATGGGACCACCCAGGAGTGCTGGGCGAACTCGCAGTACTGCCCGCGGCGTTTGGCTCCCACGAGCGCTGCCCGGACACAAGATGGGAACCAGAAGTCCTGAGCACGTCCCCCGACCGCTTTTGAAGAATTCCCAACTTCTGGGCAGGCGCACCAGCCCGACCAGAGTCGTCGCGTCAGGCGCACACGCCAAGCGCTTGCGTAACAAAATTTAGGGTGTATTTCAAACGCAACTACATGGACGGCCCTGAACAGCTTGGAAACCGCGACCAGAGGAACTTCTGGAACCGACCCGACCGAACCGAAACGCGGCCCGAACTGGCAATCAAAAAACGGACTGGTGAAGCGAAACCTGCCCTACTGGCCAAACCGGAACGGCTCGATCCGAACCGTAATTCTCGACCCCGCTCAGTGGGATGGGCACTTCAGGCTTAAGCGCCCATCCCTGACTGCGTCACAACCATACACCAAGCGATGCGTGGGCATGAACGCTGAGTGTTAGAAGAGCCCAGGCCTAGGCTACGGGCAGGGTCACTAAACTCGGCTCCCTGTGAAAACTGGATTTGCGTGCTGGGGGCACATGGGCACCTCAAGCGGGAACGGCGCAGCAAGCATTTCACGCTGGGACGACCAACAGGAGGAGGAGCAGGAGGAGCAGGAGGAGCAGGAGGAAAAGGAAGAGAAAAAGTAAGAGGAAGAAGAAGAGTAATAGGAAGAAGAAGAAGAATAATAAGAACTGCGGGGTGCCACTGAATTAAATTTGCTCAGGCACCCTCTCCCCCGAGGAGAACTGACAGCCTCTGCTGGCCTATATGCATACATCGGGGGCCTCGCCCAGAGGAGCAGCCGGGGGATCAGCAGAGAGAGGTGCTGTCGGACGGCGGGAAAGGCCGCGCCTGCTCGACCAATCGTACTTGAGACTGACCGCGTGGATCTCGATCTGGGTCGGAGGTACCGGGACCTCGGCTTCATGGACCGTCCGCTGGCCAAGGAAGCTAGGGGCATATGCACTCCCGGCCTACTCCTCCCCTGCAATCCTTTTCCACTGTGCTCAGTATTTTCCCGTTCGCCAATCCAGATGTCGAGTGAGATCTTGACCCTTGAATAGTGCTTGCAGCGAGAGGAGACCAGGGGCCAGGCGAAAGTAAGGAGGAGGAAGACGAGAACTGGTGGGATGGAAGAAAGTCATGGGAAAGCTGGGTGCACTTGCATGATATCATTCACTCCCAATCACACTGTCCCATTACATTTACCTGCATGTGCGTGCGTAGGACATGGAGACTCTATGTCGTGAGGCATCGCGTGATATCGAGGAACCAGAATGCAGCGAATCAGGTTTTAAATAAGCTGTCATCCAACATCTACGCGCGGGTCCAGACTGGTCGAGAGGGGCAGGATGGGAGACGGAGCAGAAATCTTGAGCGAAGACATGGACGAACTGTGGTTTCATGGTTCCGAAATGATAAATTACCCCTCGAAAAAAAAAACAAATGATGTACGTGCATGGACACGGGTCGATCACGGAAACTCTGCGGGAAAAGATGCGGGCCCAAACGTTATCGAGATCTCGAAACGCAATCAACATATGTCCACATCGTCGGATGGATGCACGAACCAGTCTGCCACCCGCGAGCAGTGTTTTCGGGGAAAGTCTACGTGACCGTTTCTTAAGTCAAGTGGTTTCTATCATCTGGGCCTGAGCGAGAAGAGGCCTAGTGCACATGTTACGCGGGTAGGCTTCGGCTAACGGTGAACCGAGAAGCCTGGATGACTCATGACTTCAAACAGCATATGAGCGATCACCGACCCAGTTCATACGCACAAATATGCTCTCTCACCACGGCCCTGACGACGGCCCCGGCACACACACACACACACACACACCGAGCCGAGGCACGTCGAACCGCCTTCGAAATGTACATGTACGTTTCGGAAGCGAGTGAGCCTCGATTGAGCATCCGCCAAAAAATCGCGAAGCAGAAGTAGCACACAAAAAAAGCAGGAGACGATGACAAGGACGACGACGACGAAGGGACAGCGGGTAAACACAGAATCAACTCTGAGCTTGACTTCCCGCCACAAACACCAGAACGCCAGCAGCGCGGGCCAGGCAAACAGTCCACTGCACAAAGCGGCACGGGCGTTTTCCACCCTCACCGCGCGCTCGTCCCATGGCTGTAATGTCTGGGGCTCAAGGGACCGGGCTGGAGGGTGCAGACCTGGGACAGACAGCCATGGTCGCATCGGCCGCACGTCAGACAAGGATGCAGGAGTGCACAGCGCAGTGTCTTGGCCCGGCGGATCTGAGCGAGCTATCCTCTCAGCGTGCAAGCATGCGGCGCGTGGCCGAACGGAGAGGGCCATACCCGTTCACGCGCCGCTCTGAGGTCAGGCGTTTGGGGCCATGGCCCACTCGTCCTGGTCCTTCGGGTCAGTGGCGTACTTTATCTTTGGCGCCCGCTCTGTCTCCTCGGCCAGGGGGACAGGAGAGAGAGAGAGAGAGATACAGAGCGCGAGAGCCACAGAGAGCGAGAGGGAGAGAGAGAGAGACAGAGAGCGAGAGATAGAGGAAGAGAGCAGGAGCAAGAGGAGGGAGATTGCAAGGGGGAGGTGGAATAAGATGTCGACCGCGGGGGGTCGTCCGAAGCTCTTCTGAGCTCCCGCGGGATTTGCACTTGACTCAGCACCGACGGATATACAACGACTACGAACCATCACTGCGCACGACATGGATCTTCCAGAACACTCCATGACAAAATTCCAATTGTCATACTCTGGTTCCTAAGCCGGGACACGCATGAGTACAGGCGCGCGTGCACAGATACAGCGCGCACACCACGCGCGGGTCGTATACAGCGGCGCACACTCACAATGGCTCTCTAAAAAAAGGAGAGCGGGGGAGAGGAAACAGGACGTGTGGGGCAATGGGGAATCGAAAACATAGAACGGGAACAGGAGGGAAACGGAACGGAGGAAGGCGAGGGGAGGGAGTCGAACGGAGATGGGCGGGGGGAGTGTGGGGGGGACGGACAGGTGGCGGAGGAATGGAAAAGGGCAGCGGCCATGCCCTCTTACTCCTCCGCCAATTCCTTTTCCCCTCCATCAAACGTGCACTGTGTAGTTTTCCCTTCTTCCTGCAAATGTTACAAAGCGATGAGAATGATGGTCTAGCCCTATCTCACAATGAGCCGACGAACTGCCGAATAGACAGCTGTGCCACACCGCCGGATGGCAGATGCAATATTTGAGCCACACACCACACGGTCCGATATTGAAACAATGCCCTCTATCTGGTATCCCAAATCGGGCGAAAAAGTGTGCAATTCCGAATAACTTTGTTTGACAACAAATGGTCACGGCGAATGACTCCAAAATCAAACCATGTACAGCACACGGTAAGCACATGCTAAGAATCCACCGCCCTTTCTGCGTGCGGAAGACGCTGTCGTCGTCGTCGTCGCTGTCGTCGTCGTCGTAATCACAGGTTCCTCCTCCTCATCCTCCTCCTTTTTCCCTTCCGCTCCCTTCTCCTCCTCTTCTTCCTCCTCCTCCTCGAGGCCTCCTCCTCCTCCTCCTCCGCCTCCACCAGCGCGCCAGCTAATTGCAACGAAACCGAACCGAAACCTCAAGCGCGCCAGCCGAAGCGAAACCAAATCGAACTTGAGCAACGTCGTAGTTGATTCGAAAGACAACCCTTTCTTTTTGATCCCCTTTCCCCGGGGAGGGAGTCCATGGGGGGGGGCTGGAAAGGGGGGATAGAGGGGGGAGTCCCGGGGCATGCCGAACCCATCCCCGCCTACCGGTACCAACTACCATCTATTTGGCCATTTGTCAACCAGCCAAAAACCAACTGGTACCAACTACAACCAACCGTCATGAGTCGACAACGGGAATTTATATATATATAGGTATATACATATATAGATTTACGTAGTGTTATAAAACGATTATGGCATAGACTGGACGCCTTAATGGTGCACATTCATTCTGGTAGTCAGAATGTGTCCTGGTTGGAACTGGCACTACTTTATTTTCAGGCATCTGGGAGCTGTGCTGTTCGCAAGAGCAGCTCCCAACAACGCGTGTCACAACAATACGACAATCTGTATTTTTGGTGGACGCTCGGGATGAATCCGTATTGGACCCCCGCCCCCCGCGGAGAAAACCTGCAGGGTGGGCGGGTGGAAAAGTGTGCAACAGCAACAGCCGCTCAAGCCAGACGGCTGCCAGGGAGAGGAGGGAAGAAGAAAGAGATGCACGGCAGGGGGGAATTACCCCGTTAATGGGAAGACCCCCCTAACAGAATCAAATTCCCCTTGGACAAACCCGGTGCACTACTCAAGGAGAAGGGAGCGGGGGAGCAGACGTGTTTGGCGGACGTTCGGGATGAGTCCGCATCGGGCCCCCGCCCGCAACGCCCGTCCGGGTCCGACCCCCAAGCCCTCCCCCTTTTAAATGAGCAATGCGGCACGGGACACGGGACTGACCGCGTGTATCCCGCGCGCAAGCGGGCGACGAGGCGGGCCCCCCTGGGCGCCTGCAAACCAGACCGGCACCGAACGAACACCAGCGGGCTGGGGAGCGAGCCGCGCCACGCAGCGGGTCTGGGGCTCATTTTGGGAGCCTCTGGGGCCGCCGCGGCCGCTGGTAGGACGGAAAAACACATATCCAAGAAATCTACGTTTTTCCATCGGAAATGCTTGATGTTTGCTTTTGGAGGGCAATCTCGGCGGCCGGACCGTCTTGAGTGCTTTTGTGACTGTCTAGGAGCAGTCTTGGGCTGTGTTCGAGCGCTCGTGGCCCCTTGGAAGCCATCTCAGCGCGCTCTTCAGCCACCTTCCAGACAACCTGGGGCGCTTTGGGCGCCTCTTGGGCCAGCTTGGGAGCCTCTGGGGGGGAACCCTCTTGGAGCCCTCGAGGCCCCCCCGGCCCGCCATGCGAACCAGAGGTCGCAGTTCTGGACCCTCCCCCAGCCTACTCCGATAAATATATATATATATATATATATATATATAGATATATATATATATATATATATATATATATATATATCTATACATGTGTGTGTGTTATCATACGCACCTCTCCGAGGGAGTAGAGCTCAGAGGCGATTGGTGCGTACGCGCCGCGTCGTTCGCGATTTGTCTGGCCGTTTCGCTAGGGACATCCTCGAAATTCTGACAGATCGTGACGTCAGACATGGGAATTTCAACATGTTAACATAAACCCGTCAAAAACATTGTAATTTCAATAATTTTGACCCCGATTCTCAGAGAATGGCGGTTTCGCCTGAGACATCCTCCCAAAACCGAGCCCCGATGTAATTTCTGGTACCGAGACTCCGCCTCGGAGCCTCCTGGGGGCCTCCTGGAACCTCCTGGGGCTTTCTGTACCTCCTGGTTCTCCAGACCCCGCCCCGGAACCTCCTGGGGGTCTCCTGGAACCTCCTGGGGCCTCCTGGGGCATCCTGCGGCCTCCTGGAGCCTCTTGGAGCCTCTTGGAGCCTCCTGGAGTCTCCTGGGGCCTCCTGAGGCCGCCTGCGGCCTCCTGGGGCCTCCTGGGGCCTCAGAACTACATGCACACACAGAAACCCAAGTCACACCCAACACGTCACAAGCTAGACAAACATAACACACACAACACCTACAACGCACAGAAAGCACGCACAACACAGAGCACACACACATCACACACACACACACACAACACTCACAATCCTGGGGCCTCCTGGAGCCTCTTCCGGTATTCAAGTCGGGCCTCCTGAGGTTTCCTGGGGGGCCTTGGTACACACATCGCAAGGTGTGGCAACCCCAGTTGCGCTCGAGTGCCCTCGTCGATCCTCCTGCTCGATCCCCAATCCGTTGGGGGACTCTTACTCGATCTTAGATGATTCTGCGTTCACCTCCTGCCTCTTCCCCTTCTCTTAGGCACGCCCTGGCGGCGCCGCCCCTGCTTCCCCTTCTCCATTTCCGATCCCGCCGTCATGGTGCTTTCCTGCTTCAAACGCCCTTTCATTTTTGTTGTATGAGCCTGGGCACACACGTGCCACTTGTATATATATATATATAGATATATATACACATATGGTCACACACATGAACATATATCTATACACACATGGAAATATACATATATACATATACTTATATATATATATAAGTATATATACACACCTGTATACACATACGTACAGACGCGCTCACATATGTCCATGAGTGTGGTTCCCTCGGCGCTGCGCCTCATCCGGATCGCACGCAGAATGATTGTTGCGCTGGCGAAAGCCAACGCCTATTCAACGCGGATAAATGGCCCCTCCTGCAGAGAGCGGCGGCGCCTCGAACTTTGTGTGTATATGTAAGTATATACACACATGTTTATACACAGGTGTGTGTGTATATATATATACACATACATACATACGTAGCACCCCGCAATTGCGGATGAGAGTGAGGGGGCGGGCGCGGGCGACGCGGGCGTCGTCGAGCCAGCGGACCTCGTGGCCCCCACCTTCCCTGCCGATGGCGCTCTCCTCCTCCTCCTCCTCCTCCTCCTCCTCCTCCTCCTCTTCCTCCTCCTCTTCCTCGTCTTCGTCCTCGTCCTCATCGTCATCGTCACCCTCCTCCTCCACCTCGTCCTCCTCTTCCTCCTCTTCTTCCTCGTCCTCCCTCTCCCCCCCTCGTCCTTCCACCATCGTCTTCCCATTGTCGTCCTCCCCCTCATCGGCCTCCATCATCGTCCTCCCATTGTCGTCCATCATCATCCTCCCCCTCCTCCCCCTCCTCGTCCTCCTCCTCCCCCTCCTCCCCCTCCTCCCCCTCCTCGTCCTCCTGCTCCTCCTCCTTCTTTCTCCACATTCTCCTTACATCCTCTCTTCTTCCGCGTCCTCCTCGTCCCCTGTTTACTCCTCCTGCCTCCCCCTCCTTTCCCAAGATAACGGCAACGCAATCCTTTTTCCACTTTATGCTCCCCGGTTCTCTGATCAAGGCAACTCGCCAGGGCAAAGTTGCTGGACGGGCTGGTGTGGATGCGCGGGGTTTGAAGAGGTCGTTGCGGGCTCAGACGGCATGCAAAAATCCGCCCCCGCGCTTGTGCGGCATTGGTTTGTTCAGTGAACGTGGTTTGGGTCGCGGGTGGGTCGCGGGCTCTCCAGCTCCACCTGGAAGGGATGCAAAAGCAGCCCGCCGCAGGCGCCGAAAAAACAAGTGGCACGTGTGTGCCCAGGCTCATACAAAAAACTGAAGGGGCGTTTGAAGCAGGAGTGAAATGCAACATCGAAGTCGCACTCGAGCGCAAGTGGGGTTGCCACACCTTGCGATGTGTGTACCAGGGCCCCCAGGAAGCCTTAGGAGGCCCGACTTGGATACCAGAAGAGGCTCCAGGAGGCCCCAGGATTGTGAGTGTTGTGTGTGCTGTGTGTGTCTGTGTCTGTGTCTGTGTCTGTGTGTGTCTGTGTGTGTCTGTGTGTGTCTGTGTGTGTCTGTGTGTGTGTGTGTGTGTGTGTTTTGTGTGTGTGTTTGTGTGTGTGTTTGTGTGTGTTTGTGTGTGTGTTGTTTGTGTGTGTTTGTGTGTGTGTTGTGTGTGTGTGTGTGTTGTGTGTGTGTGTGTTTGTGTGTGTGTTTGTGTGTGCGTGTGCGTGCGCGTGCGCGTGCGCGTGCGTGCGTGCGCGTGCGCGTGCGCGTGCGCGTGCGCGTGCGCGTGCGCGTGCGCGTGCGCGTGCGCGTGCGCGTGCGCGTGCGCGTGCGCGTGCGCGTGCGCGTGTGCGTGTGCGTGTGCGTGGTGTGTGTTGTGTGTGGTGTGTTGTGTGTGTGTGTGTGTGTGTGTGTGTGTGGGTGTGTGTGTGTGTGTGTGTGTGTGTGTGTGTGTGTGTGTGTGTGTGTGTGTGTGTGTGTGTGTGTGTGTGTGTGTGTGTGTGTGTGTGTGTGTGTGTGTGTGTGTGTGTGTGTGTGTGTGTGTGTGTGTGTGCTGTGCGCGTGCGCGTGCGCGTGCGCGTGCGCGTGCGCGTGCGCGTGCGCGTGCGCGTGCGCGTGCGCGTGCGCGTGCGCGTGCGCGTGCGCGTGCGCGTGCGCGTGCGCGTGCGCGTGTGTGTGTGTGTGTGTTTGTGATGTATGCTTCGTGTGGTGCGTGCTTTTTGTGTGTTGTAGGTGTTGTGTGTGTGTGTGTTTTATGTTTGTCTAGCGTGTGATGTGTTGGGCGTGATTTGTGTCTCTGTGTGCATGTAGTTCTGAAGCCCCAGGAGGCCCCAGGAGGCCCTAGGCGGCCTCAGGAGGCCCCAGGAGACCCCAGGATGCTTCAGGAGGCCCCAAGAGGCTCCAGGAGGCCGCAGGAGGCCCCAGGAGGTTTCAGGACACCCCCAGGAGGCTCCGAGGCGGGGTCTGGGGTGCCAGAAGGCTCAGAAGGCCCAGGAGGCCCCAGGAGGTTCCAGGAGGCCCCCAGGAGGCTCCGAGGCGGGGTCTGGGGCTCGATTTTGGAAGTATTTTTCAAGCGAAACCGCCATTCACTGAGAATCGGGGTCACAATTATTGAAATTACCATGTGTTTTTGAAGGTGTTATGTTAAAATGTTGAATTTACCATGTGTTTTTGGACCCTGACGTCGCGATCTGCGTGGGGGGTGCCACCGATTTTCAGAATTTCGAGGATGTCCCGAGCGAAACGCCCAGAAAAATCGCGGACGCGTGCGCACTAATCGCCTCTGAGCTCTACTCCCTCGGAGAGGTGCGTATGAGAATTGGTTTGTACACTGAACGTGGTTTCGGTCGCGGGTGGGCCGCGGGTTCTCCATCGGGAACGAATGCAAAAGATGCCCGCCGCAGGCGCCGAAACATTTTGTTGGTACCCTGAACGTGGTCGCGGGTGGGCCGCGGGTTCCCCACCGGGAACGAATGCAAAAAATGCCCGCCGCAGGCGCCGAAAAATGCGGTTTGTACCCTGAACGTGGTTTGGGTCGCGGGTTGGTCGCGAGTTGGTCGCTAGGGGGGGCGCGGGCTCTCCACCTGAAAAGAATGCAAAAAAAAACCGCCGCAGGCGCCGAAAATGGTGGTTTGGGTCGAAAGGTGGGTCGCGGGTGGGTCGCGGGGTGGGTCGCGGGTGGGTCGCGGGTGGGTCGCGGGAGGGTCGCGGGTGGGTCGCGGGGTGGGCCGCGGGCGGGTCGCGGGGTGGGTCGCGGGGTGGGTCGCGGGTGGGTCGCGGGTGGGTCGCGGGGTGGGTCGCGGGGTGAGTCGCGGGGTGGGTCGCGGTGTGGGTCGCGGGCGGGTCGCGGGTGGGTCGCGGGGTGGGTCGCGGGGTGCGGGGTGGGTCGCGGGTGGGTCGCGGGCGGGTCGCGGGTGGGTCGCGGGTGGGTCGTGGGGTGGATCGCGGGGCGGGTCGCGGGTGGGTCGCGGGGCGGGTTGCGGGTGGGACGACGACAACAAACAACAACAACAACAACAACAACAACAACAAACAACAAACAAACAACAACAATAATCCGCACCGCGGAATCCCACTTCGGCCACGCACCCAGGGACAGTGAATGACCGTTCGGCCCCCTCACTCTGATAACCTATATATGTATATAAATTTCATCCAGAATCAGATCGCACCTGTCTCGGACAACGCGCTGCAAGGACAACAGCGCCGCCGCCTGGGAGGTGGCCGGCCGCAGCGCAGCTAAACTCGCACCTCGTCCTATTTTCGCCCGCCGCCCCCGCCGTCAGCATCGTCGTTCGCGTTGTCTTTTCCCTTCTTAAACATACAGAATCCCATTGCGCCGCTCTCGGAAAAAAGGGGGCGCCCCTGGAGCTCCAGTAGAGCTGCGCGGCGCTGCAGACGCCGCAGCGCCGCCGCGGAGGTGGCCGGCAGCCGCGCGGCTAAAACCGCCCTCTCCCGCCGCCATTTGTCGTTCGCGTTTTTCTCGTCAGTCATGGCGGTCGTTCGTTTATTTATTTGTTTGTCTGTTGGTACGTCTGTCTATTTGTTCGTCTGTGCCGCGCGCGCCTCGCAACGATAACTTCATCTCCCCGCGCGGCATCGCCGCGAACTTTTCCCGCCCGCCCCCCTCTCCCCCGCCGGCGATCGTTTCGAGCAACGGCGAGGCCAGCGCGCGAGCGCGACCTTCGCCGAACGAAACACGGTGAAACATGGTGAAGCGCGGTGAAACTTAGTGAAAAGCGGTGGAACCAGGGGATCGTTTCGAGCAGCGGCGAAGCCAGCGCGCGAGCGCGGCCTTCGCCGAGCGAAACATTGTTAAACATGGTGAAACGTTGTGAAACTCAGCGAAACGCAATGAAACCATGTGATCGTTTGGAGCAACGGCGAGGCCAGCGCGCGAGCGTGGCCTTCGCCGAGCGGAACTTGGTGAAACATGGTGAAATGTGGTGAAACATTGTGGAGCGCGGTGAAACGTAGTGAAACGTGGTGAAACTGGGAGAAAACGATCCGCTTCGCTCGAAGCCAGAACCGTTCCTGGGGGGCCCTCGCCCACCCCCGGCCCCCAGGGACGCGCGAAAGGGAACTTTGTCGCGCCCAGATGACGCCGACACGATATACTCCTCCTCCCGCTCCTCCTCCTCCTCTTGCTCTTCCTCCTCCTCCTCCTCTTCAACCTCCTCCTTCGTCGCGTTAGATGGCGTCGCAACGTGTCGATCCTCCTTCTCGTCCTCTTGTTGTTCGTTCGTCCTCCTCGTGCTTCCTTTTCTTCGTCAGTTTCTGGGTCCTCTCCGCCTCCTCCTCATCATCATTAGATTTCCCCTCGTACTTCACTTTTCCTCCTCCTCTAAAAAGGGAACAGGGCGGGCGAACTCCGCGCCCTCGGGCGCCTGTCGCTGGCCGCGACCGTCGGCTGCGGGGGTGCCCGCATGCGCCCGCCACGCCCAGCGCAGCGCTTCGTGGCCCCGTGCGGGGCCCCCACCGAAGGCCCCAGGTGGGCCGCCCGCGTCCGCCACACCCAGCACAGCGCTTCGTGACCCCACAGGGAACTCCAGCAAAGGTCCCAGTGGGACCGCCCGCACGCACCCCACCCGCCCAGCACGGCGTTTCGCGGCCCCACAGGGAGCCCGACCAAAGACCCCAGCGGGGCACTGCTGCGCCCCCCCCCCACCCCCCCACCCAACCAGCACAACGCTTCGTGGCCCCATAGGGGGCTCCAGCGAAGGCCCCAGAGGGACCGCCCGCGCGCGCCCCCCCCCCCACCCCCGCCCCCACCCCACCTCACCGCGACAGCGCGTCGTGGTCCCACAGGGAGCTCCACCGAAGGCCCCAGCGGCACCACCCGCATGCTGACTCCGTAAAATGTGGGACCCATTTCTGGTTGTGGCTGTCCTTGGTTATATCACTGTGGTCACCGTCAGTCTGTCCAGCTACATTCGCGCCATGGGTGCATTTGGCGGCGATGCGTCGTGTCTGGCCGCGCTCGTAGCGATCCAGATCGCTCGTGGGAAAATGCCCCTTGCCGCCGGTCTCTCGTTCTGTCGCGCGCGCGCTGCCTTGCCTCTTTGCCGAATCCCCTGCATCCCCCGCAGTTTCCTTTGGCGCGTCCTTTTGGTCCGCTCGGGCACCCGTTGCGTTTGGCGATATTATTGCCCGCGCCTGTGGTCTTGCAGCCCCTGGCCACGTGGCCTGGCCCGCAGCTCATGCAGCGCGTCACATGTTCTGTCTTCTTTCCCTTACTCAAAGCCTCAGCGCCTCCATCTCCTCCTCTGTGGCCCCCGCTCCAGACGCCACTACCTCCACTCTCCATGGGCAACCAATAGTCTTCATCATCGCAGTCTCCCTGGCAACCTCCTGCGGGCGTGCCCGGCTCGTCCCCGTCGTCATCCTTGCCCGCCGCGCCTATGTCCATGGCGTCGCTGCTTTCGGCGTCAGCACCCAATCTCCGCATATCAGGTGCATCTTCTGGTAGGTCTCGGAGGTTAGCGAATCTTGCGTTTTGAAGCAAGCCTGCTGCGAATCATCGAACCAATCTCGAGCATGTGTCATGATGATATTGATGGGTCGGGGAGGCTCGTAGGACTTGCCCGCTGTTTCCAACTTCGCCACGAGTGCGCTCCACTGCTCTAGTGTCACTCACCGTTGTGGATGTTTGGGACTTCGTCGCTGAGCTAATCTTGGATGGCCGCGTTACTCATTTGACCGACGAGTACCCGTTAGATATATGTGTGTATATATATATATGTATATACATGCATCTATACATACATAGATGTGTGTGGAAATATAAGTGTAAGCACAGATGCACCTGCGCAAGCAGCCCTTCACCCTCTCTCGGACCGCGCTGTTTGCCTCGCGCCTCGGAGCTTTCCAATTGTTCAGTGAAGATCTAAGATAAACCACGGGTCTTTTTCGAATTGGGTAATTTCATCCTCGGCCAGTGTGTCGCCTTCTCCCCTTTGGCCTTCCTCTCGCTGTTTCCCAAGGCTGGCGCGATTTGATTTCGCCTATGTCACGCGTCCGTTTGGCATCCTTGCTTTGTCCCCTTCCTCACTGGAATCAGGGAAAGATCCATCCATGGTCTCCAGTTTCGAATGTAGCGTTTTGGGCGCATTGCGGCTCCCAATATTGACCTGGGCCAGCACGTTGCGTTGATGGATCGTGGATTGCCTGCAATGCAGCTTTGACGGACTCATAGTCACCTTCGTGGTTGGTTGTCGAAAAATTGACCCCGAACTTCGTCCGGTTGTACTCGATCCACTCCTGTCTTGTTGTAGGTATACCACCTCCGGGTCTCAATGCCATAATCTCACTTTGCTACCGTGCGAACTTGACAGAAATATGGTAGTGAGGATCGAGCTATGCTGTACAATGAGTGAACGGACGCTAGAGTACACAACTGTGTCATACCGCCAGATGGCGGTTGCATGACTTGAGCCCAACGCCGATAGCTGCACAATAGGATGGGGTCCGACATCGGAACTCCTCCTCCTCCTCCTCCTCGTCCTCCTCCTCCCTCCTCTCCTCAGCAGAATCACCATATCTCCAACACCATAATCATCATCACCACCACCATCATCATCACCATCATTAACACGTTCATGATCATTGCCATGAGCATGATCATGATGATCATCATTAGCATGATCATGATCATGCCCATGATCATCATCAACAACAACAGCATCATGATCATGATCAGCATCATCCTCATCATCAGCATCATCATCAGCATCATCATCCCCATCATCATCATCCTCTTGGTCATCATAATCATGATCAACAGCAGCAGCATGATCATCCTCATCCTCATCCGCATCGCTATCATCACCATCATCAACAACAGCACAACCATCATCAGCATCATCACAACCATCATCATCATCATCATCATCATCATCAACATCATCATCATCATCATCAGCAACATCATCACCACCACCATCATCATCGTCATCGGCATCGTCGGCATCGCCATCGGCATCGGCATCGGCATCAGCATCAGCATCACCATTACTCCTCCAGCGGCGCTGGACCAACCCGTCGAACGAGGGCGGAACCCCCGCCTCGCCCCCTCCGCTCCTGAGGCAGCTTCTCCCGCAATATCCGCTCCAGGTCGCCCCTAAGCTGTGCCTGCCAGGTAGGAGGGCCATCCGCGGACACGGGTTCGGGAAAGCCTGTTTCGCTCATGTCGTGCGCCCGGCCAGCCGCGTGTAAATGGGCCCCTGCCCCTCCCACATTGGGGGCCAGGAGTAATCAACCTTCCATGCTGAGGGTCGCATGGCGGGACATGGGGAACAAGGGGGTAGGGGAGAGGGAAGGGGGGAGGAGGATCGGGAAGAATGATGGGGGCGCGGAGTGGGGAGGGGCTGGGAAGAGTAAGCGGAGGAGAATTGGAGGGGCTGAGGAGGGGGAAGGGAGAGGGATTTTACCTGAGGAACAAGAGCAGACTGACATTTCTCGCATAGCGTGCAGAGTCAGTCGATCGTACATAATACTTCTCAGACGGGAAGAGCTAAACCGACTGCACACGAAATTGAATTTAGATCGCTCGTTCAGGATTATGTTCGGTGCTGCGGCCTCCTCTGTACATCTCATTACACGACATCTGTGCGAATGTCGTCAGATTGTCACCAGAGCCGTCTGGTGATGTATTGTCAACGGCCGCATGTTGTACATGCTGAAGCATGCCAAGAAGAGTTAACAGCATGCCAAGAAGAGTAGGAAGCACACGCGACTGGCTTCACATGTGAATAGAACACGCGGAGACCACGCACTTGATGATGCACAGGCGGGGGGTCGGCGCACCCATCCATACAAGGTCCGAGCGCTGGAAAGACATGCGGACACATGTTAATCCAGCTTGTCAGTGGGTGTCCAACTTCCTATGCTTGGATACGGGCGAGTCAGAAGCGGGGCCGCGGGGCAGGGCAGGCGAGCATCAAGGACACGCACACACACACACACACACACACACACACACACACACACTCTCTCTCACACACACGTACACACACGCACACACACACACATACGTTGCAGACTATCTACCCCCTGAGCCTGCTCGCATTCGCCGCACTCGCATTCATACCAGGTACATCGTATGGGTGTGCATGCGGCGTTTTGTACATATGTATGAGAGTGAACACGTATGTAGGCACTTGCGTCAACAAACTACGGCTGACACAGCCTCGTCTGTCAGATCTTTCGGTAGTCCGCTGATCAGTATCGCGTAGTCCTTCATCGCAGTGTTCTTGGCATTGAAGCGGTACCCGTGGCGCTGCGGGCGGGAAGCAACGCTCCGCCAGCCTCCTCCTCCTCCTCCACCTCCTGCTTTTCCTGCTCCTCTCGTTGTCCTTATCATGCTTCTCTTACTCCTCATGCTCCTCCAACCCTTCGTCTACTTCCTCATCGTTCCTCCTCCAGCTCAACGTCTTACCCAGGAGGCTTGGCCCACTTCTGCGCCGCACACTGACCATGCAAAGACTCCGCTTGCTTCAGCATGACACACGCCTCGACGAATGCTACCCCAAAATGCTAGTCTCTTTCACAGCTACCGCCTCCTTAATTAAAGGCGCACGCACGCTCAGCTCTGACACTGGACACGGGACGGTGGTGGCAACAGATGCAGTGGAGCAGCTGTTGGCACCTAGAAGCAGCTACCTGCGTAAACCCCTGAACTTGGAGCGTCCAAGAGCCCAACATGCATTCTCTCATTCCGCCCGCTTCGCCGCTGCGGGAACCCATGCACCTCTTAGTGGGGGCACGTGGGAGACCCCCCTTCTCGCCCGACGCCCTGGTCCTCGTCAGCTCCCCCATCGCCCCACATGGGACATGAAAGGGAAGCGTAAGTGGAGAGGGGAGGGCCACATGTGCTTGCAACGCGCTGGTCCCCCCGTGCCGATCTGGCCCGGGCCTTCTGGTAGCTACCAACCCGCATCGAAATGTAAAATTCGCCGTCCCAAAGGGCCAAAGGCGTGCTAAAATCTCTGGTAACAGCTTTATAATCAAAGTGAGGGGGCTGAACCGAACAGTCATTCACTGTCCATAATCATATATGATGATGGATTAATTTTTGATAGTTGGCACGATAGGTAAATAACCCAGTATGCTAGCTCCCATGGCGGGTTTGCTACTATTTGATCATAAGCGGAAGTCCGCGATGCGGATTATTGTTATTGTTGTTGTTGGTGTTGTTTGTTGTTGTTGTTGTTGTTGTTGTTGTTGGTGTTGGTGTTGTTGCTGTTGTTGTTGGTGTTGTTGTTGTTGGTGTTGTTGTTGTTGGTGTTGCTGTTGTTGGTGTTGTTGTCGTTGTTGTTGTTATTGAATTCTCATTTCTGAAGAATAATTATTGTTGATCCCCCAACCGGTGCATACTGTTTTTTCTCAATCAAAGTGTGCCCCTCGACGCCCCCACCCTGTTTTTCGACAGGGAAAGTCTTCCTGCTCAAACTGGCCCCGTGGCCCCCGGGTTACAACAACAACGGCTCCCGCCTAAGACTTCCTCACAATTTAGCCAGGACCCCCGCTCCGGCCCGAGACTTCCTCTCATTTTATTCAGGAATCGCGCTCTCGCTTGGGACTTCCTTACAATTTATTCAGGAATCGCTCCCCCGGCGCTCTGGAGTCGCGCTCTTGCTGGAGGTTTGCTTGCAACTTACTGATTTCGAAGAATGGCCTTGCGTTGGAATTTCCTGCAATTTGCCCAAGCGCCGCGCTCCCGACACCCAAACACCCAGGAGTCGCGCGCGTTGTGGCCCCATGTGCGTGCCTTTCGTGGCCCCGCTGTCGACATTTGTGTCCCCCTCACTGTCCTACGTGGCCCAATTGCTACCCTCAGTGGCCCCATAATTGCCTTCTGTGGCCCCGCATTATATGCACTTCGTGGCCCCCGCTCGTTCGCGCTCTTCGTGGCCCCATACGCATTCCCTTCGTGTCCCCGTTGTCGCCCTTCGTGGTCCTGCTGTCGTTCTCTCTCGCTCTCGCTTTCGCTCGTCGTCGCCGTCGCCGTCGTCGTCGCCGTCGTCTTCGACGTCGTCGTCGTCGTCGTCGTCGTCGTCGTCGTGGGCTGTCCCCTGTCCGTCTCTCTTCGGGTCGGGTCGACGGTCCGCGGCCGCCCCGCCGATCAGCGCTGCCGCTGGCCAGGCCGACGGTCCGCGGCCGCCCCGCCGCTTGCGGGGCCCCGGCCTACAGGGAAGAAAGGTATACCCCCAAAAGGGGTTCGATCGAAGACGAAGAGGGCGGGTATCGAGGTATTGGGAAATACGCATTATTGGACACTCGAGCATAAAAAGACGAACAGTCTCAAAATTACTATTGTTGTTGTTGCCGTCGTCCCACCCGCGATCCACCCCGCGACCCACCCGCGACCCACCCCGCGACCATCCCGCGACCCACCCCGCGACCCACCCCGCGACCCACTCGCGACCCACCCGCGACCCACCCGCGACCCACCCCGCGACCCACCCCGCGACCCACCCGCGACCCACCCCGCGACCCACCCGCGACCCACCCCGCGACCCACCCGCGACCCACCCGCGACCCAACCGCGACCCGCCCCGCGTCCCGCCCGCGACCCTCCCGAGACCCCCCCAGCGACCCACCCGCGACCCACCGGAGACCTACCCCGCGACCCACCCGCGACCCACCCGCGACCCACCCGCGACCCACCCGCGACCCACCCGCGACCCACCGCGACCCACCCGCGACCCACCCGCGACCCACCCCGCGACCCACCCAAAATTTTCGGCGCCTGCGGCGGGTTTTTTTTGCATTCGTTCCAGGTGGAGAACCTGCGACCCACCCGCGACCCAAACCGGGCCCAAACCGCGCCCGCGACCCACCCGCGATCCACCCCGCGACCCACCCAAAATTTTCGGCGACTGCGGCGGGCTGTTTTTGAATCCCTTCCAAGTGGAGGTGGAGAGCCCGCGACCCACCCGCGACCCAAACTACGTTCACTGAACAAGCCAAAACTTCGGCGCCCGCGGCGGGTTTCTTTTGCATCCGTTCCAAGTAGAGAACCTGCGACCCACCCGCGTTCAGTGTACAAATCAAAATGTTTCGGCGCCTGCGGCGGGCTGTTTTTGAATTCTGGAGGAGGAGGAGCGGGAGGAGGAGGAGGAGGAGGAGGAGGAGGATCAAGAGCAGGAGGAGGAGGAGGAGGAGGAGGAGGAGGAGGAGGAGGAGTAGGGCGCCATCGACAGGGAAGGTGAGGGCCACGAGGTCCGCCAGCTCGACGCCCGCGTCGCCCGCGCCCGCCACCTCACTCTTATCCGCAATTGCGGGGTATTTCTACAGCGCGCGCGTGGCTGCCCCTGGGGGTCCCCAAACGAACAGTACCCGTCACGGATGCAGGGCGGTCCCGGGCAGTCCCCGTCACGGATGCCGGAACCCATGTGGGCTGCCTGCTGCCTTCAGGGCCTTTCAGAGGCGCTCAAGGCGGTCTAAGAGGGCCCAGAGTCACCGGAAGTCGTTCCAAGATGCCCAAGATACCCTCCAGACGGCTTCAACCGCCTCCACGACGCCCGAAGATGCCTCCAAGACCACTGCCAAGAAGCCCCCTAGAGGCACAATCCAACGACTTTCCGTTAGTTTTTGAAGGCTTTGAGCGTTCTCAGCTTTTCGGCCGCCGACGCTCTAAGACGGCACAGGAAGCCCCTAAGATCTCTCCAAGGCGGCCCTTTTTGCCTCCAAGAGAGGCTTACAACGGCCCGCGGGGACTCCAAGACGGCACAAATTTCTCCCAAGACGGCGCTGGAGAGCCCCACACCTTCAGGAAGACCCCTTGAGGGGGAGCCCCAGCGGACATTTAGAGCGTTCGGCCCTAAGAGGCGTCCAGGCTGCCCCAAGCGGCCCCCAAGAGCCCCCCAAGAGGGTCCAAGAGGCCCCCAAGAGACGCCAAGAGAGACCCAAGAGGCATCCAAGGCGCCCCCAGGAGGCCTCCAAGAGCCCCTAAAACTACTACACAGAAGCACCCCGGAAACCCTCCGAGGAGACACCGAGACGCATCTATGAGGACTCTCACCCACAACCGCAGCAGCGCAGACCAGCAACGCCGCATGGCCCACGAACGCGCACGCCAACCCCAACGATGGCGCAATACGGGCCGACGGAATGAGCGAAGCGATTAAATAGCACCAGGTACAAGAATGTGCAGATCCAGAACATGTGGTCTGCCATGATATTGAGGTCCTTGGGTGGAGGGGGGAGATCGCAGAGGCGAGGGGAATGGAGCAGAGGGAAGGGGCAAATGGAGCGGTTGGGAAAAATGGAAGGGGAGAAAGGGGTTTGGAGGGAAGGCGGATCTTCAGGTCATGTTCAGGGAAAATATGCTAGCAACAATTATCATCCATGCGGCTCAGAAGCAAGACGGGAGGCCCCTCCTCCTGATGAGACTGAGACGCTGGGGCATGTGCAACATGGTGGATGCTCTGTGCCCCCCGACAACGAGATTGCGCCCACAAGAAATTATGTCATGATGTCATGAGGATGGTGAGGAGCAGCGGTTGTGGCACGTGCGACATGTCTAGTCACATGCGGTCCTTCCTAGTCATGTCACACGGATGGCGTGGATCAGGTGCTCAGGCGCTAAGGCATGCCCAACATACGAAGGAACATGTGGTCCGCGCCTGTGTGATCCTGCTATTCAGCGTATGGCATGATTGCTACTATTGTCGCGCATCCGTCACCTAACTCCCACCTCCTCCCTACTCACGTTCGAACTCGCATGCTGACTTACCCGTAATCATGCCCCGAGCGCAATTATACTCACTCACAATCATACTCACCCGCGCTCTGACTTGTTCATAATCATATTGTTTGTTCACACACAGACCCACGCACACGCATACTACCACACACTCAGATACACTCTTATTCATACTCAGATCACTCACGCCAATACCCACTCAAACCCAGTTTAGTCATGCTGAAATTCATCCACGCAGGCCCCTCACCCGCATATTCACTCGCACGAAGACCCACGCAAACCAAGCTTTGCTCATCCATGATCACTGCGGCGGTGCAGGCGTGACACTTGGGCACCCCAAGTGGGGTTGCCGCCAAGGGGTAGGAAACTTGCCCGTTCGCGCTCAGAATGGGAGCATGTCTCAAACTAAGCGCTTTGGATGGCCGCACAGTTACCACGATGGAGCAGGCGTGGCACTTGAGCACGCCAGGGGGAGCCGCCAGCGGGTACCCAGTCGCGTTCAGATTGTGGGGACGCCTTGAGCGAGGTGCTTGTTCTGAGATGCAGACATGTCTCTTGTCAGGGCCGCGTGATCTACGCGATGCACCAGGCGTGGCACTTTGGCACCCCAAGGGGGAACCGCCAACGTGTAGGACCCTTACTGTCCTGGGGCGAGACGCCTCGCTTGGCCTCCAACTCGCAGCGTTACACCGCGATTGGAAAATGGTGGATAGCCGCGTCGGACAGAGTCACGGTGGTGGTGAAGGCTGGGTTTGGACGGGCGTCAGGCAAAAGTAATACGGGCGTTGGAATGTGTAGCAACGTTCGGGGATAGGCTTGTTAACCAGTATTCATGTGTTTGGCATTGTCAGATCATGTGAGCACGACACAAGAGCAGAGACAGGCCTGGGGCGGGGAACTTGACAGCACCGCACATCCCTCAGTGCCTCGGGGCACCGCCACCGCGCCCCTCGCATTCAACATTGACTGTGGAGCCCACCCTGCACAGCGTAAAAACACTCTTCTGGAACCGTTTTTTCCATCCGGCTTCCCTCCCAACGCCTTTGACCGTCCGCGCCTGCAGCATTATTTGGAGATGTCCAGGGTGCCTTTCCCCGCGTCCAGTTCCAAAACCTCGAGCAGTAGAAACTCATTCCTCGATTACAACGCGACGAACATCAGATACCTGAGGTGATCCAAGCACGCGGGCAACCCGTGGGCATAGGCATCTGGATGCATGCTCCGAGTTATTCCAAAGAGATCACATGCATCAGAAGGTGTAACGCCAAAGTGGCATGGATCCATCAAAACGGGCGGGCGCCTGCACAGAAATCAGGGGGGGGAAGGGACAAAAGAATGGTGAGTGAAATTGCATACCACAAACAGAGGCTGGGGAAACCAAAAGGTACTGATACAACTACTCCCCCGACCTCACCTGGGGTGCGCTCGAACCAGAATTTCGAGGCGAATCCAGCGGTGGCGACAAGGGACTCCCAAGGGGGGCCCAAAAAGAGGAAACGAGAGAAGGGTAGCGGCATCGATACCTCCTTCTCCTCCTCTGAGGGGCTGGCCTCTCAGATCTATCGGACTTCAGGCCCTGCGCGCGTAAGGGTGGATTCTCCCGCAGCACGTGCAGAGGCAGTAGGCAGGCTCCGGCATCGGAGTCACGGCCCGAATGCAGCCGCAGGCGTGGAAAGACTGCGCAAGAAAGCCGTGAAGCGATATCCTGATGAAAGGACCCACCCATATGAAGCTGCGAATGCCGCAGGACAGGTGATACGAAGGCGTGGGGCACTGCATGTGAGTGAGAATGAACACTGAATGACGGCCAGGGGCGTGCATGTGAGCAGCTCGTCCAAAACGGACATGGGCAACAAGTGATCGCGCTCGCCCGCGCGGGCGCAAGCAAATGCCAACAGCAATGGCCGACGGCGCAGGACAAACTGCGCCCGACATCCCACGAGGGACGTCGCAATGGCGCGCGTCGAGTAGCCGAAATGCACTTGGACGAACGTCAGCATGTAAGGAAACGCCGTTCGAACGAGCGGGGCGCAGACTACGACGATCCTGCCATCTCCACAAATCCCACCTTCCACCTCAGCACCGACGACGACCTCATGGGTCGCGGCACGGGAGCGCTGACCTGGGCGCCGAATCAGCCGCTCCCCAGGGTAGCCACGGTCACGCGCGGCAGAAACCACCTTGCCCCTACGCGACGGATCAGCGGGGCGAGGGGCTGTGACTTCCCAGGGCAGCTTCTGACAACCGCGCGATCGTCGATTTTCAAAATTCTAGACGCTTCGCGTAAACCCACCAGCCCACCCAGAAACGATGCCAAAAGGAATTGCCTCGATCAGGGGAGTGGGCAGCACGCAAAGGAAGGGTCCCCCAGTGGAGGCATCTTGGAGCGTCTCCCTTGGCGGTCCCGGTCGCCTCTTAAAGCGTCTTGGGTGCCTCGGAGAGATTCTTGGGGCCTCTTCGGGGTCTCTTGGGAGTCTCTTGGAGGCCTCTTGGGCGCCTGTTGGGACCTCCTGGGGCCTCCTGGGCGCCTCTTGGTGTTCTCTTGAAGCGCTCTTGGGAGCCTTGGGAGCGCTCTTGGGGCCATCTTGGATGACATCGATCAAACAAGAGGGCAGCATGAATTAGCGTTGCCCCTCGGGAGCCCAAAAAATCGCCTCTTGGGGCGCTCTTGGGGCGCTCTTGGAGCGCTCTCGGGCGCTCTTGGGGCCGTCTTGGGGCTCTCTTGAGCCGCTCTTGGAACCCTCTTGGGCCGTCCTGGAGCCATCTTGAGAACTCGGATGGCCATCGGAAGCGAAGTCGAGAAAGCCAAGAACAAAGACTTCCCAAAGGTGTTGGAAGGAGTTTGGCCGCTTCGGGGCCTCCTGGGGGAGCTCCTTGGCCACTTGGAGCCGTCTTGGAGCGGTCGTGGGGCCTCTTGGAGCATCGTGGGAGCAATCTTGAGGCATCTGGGCAGATCTCGAGCCATCTTGGAGGTCATCTTGGGCTCTCCCAGGCGCTCTTGGAGTCACATTGCTCTGTGGTCCCCGCCCCTAGGAGGCCAAAATGTAGCCAAAACCTTAATAGCATCAATGAGTTTGGCATTCTCGCCGAGGCCTCTTGGAGCGTCTGGGGTGCCTCTGGGGGGGCCTCTTGGAGGCCTCTTGGGGCCTCCTGGCCACCTCTCGGGGCCCTCTTGGGGCACCCCTGGGAGCCCTGGGAGCACTCTTGGGGCCATCTCGGAGGAGATCGATCAAAGAAGGGAGGCTCTTTAATTGGGACCCCCCTCCAGGAGGCCAAAATGAAGCCAAAACCTTAGTGAAACAAATGATTAGGGCTTCCTCGCCGAGGCCGTTTTGGGCGCTCCAACTGCCCGTGGAAACCCCCGTCCAGGTCCAGGGGAGGGGGTGGGGGGGAGGGGTGAACCCCTCCCCGAAGGGGAAGAAGGGGGTTGGAAGAGGAAGCTCCCTAGACCACCCACTCCGTAAAGGGCTGGTGGGATTTCGGGGAAGGGGCCTCGCGGGAACGGGGAGCGGCGCGCCGCTCGCTCACGGGGGCGAAGAGCCCCAAAGCTGCGCAACACGCCCTCGTGGGCGGAGTCGGCGACTTCCACCGCCGCACCGTCGCCCATCGCGAGCGCATTCAAGCGCGGGGACACGCCGGGCCCTCCCAGATCGGGTCGCCGTGCTCCGGGCGCCTGCAGTCGGCTCAAAACAAAAACTGAACTCGCGGCGCGTTCCGCGCGGCGCGGGCTGGCGGCGCCTTGAAGGCGCAGCCGAACCCGCGAATCTTCGCGCGACAAGACCAGCCACTCGCCTGGAGCAAGGCTCATGCGGCACAACAACAAGCCTTGCCCGAAGCGTTGGTTGCCAGAAGACATGCTCTGACAGCGGCTGCTCGCCACAGTGGGATTGAGGATCAGACGATTGAGGTCTATGTCCGCGGGGGCCCCGACATCTCCGCGCGCCTCGCCCCAGCCAAGGTCCAGAGAGGGAGTCGGGTACAGGGCGCCGAAGGAGTCCCACTTCCGAAGAAGCCCCCACAGCTGCGCGCCGCCCGCGTGAACGCGCGCGCACCGAAGGCCCGCGGGCCACTCCGCCGACGGGAGGCGCATGACCTGAGGGTCGTGAATGGCGTCGTGAACCCGCGGGATCAAACGTGGGCGAAATCCGCCGGCCCCCTTGTCGGGCCACCAGGCTGTAGGCCGAAGGTTCGCAGTTTCCTGTACCAGTTGCAGCTTCCAGTTTCGACTGCTACAGTTCTGCTTCTTGCTGCTTACTGTTTCATGTTGATGGACCGCGCGAGGGGGGAGAGGTCCAAACGGGCAGGTTTTGAGTAGGCTCTGAATTGCTGGGGTGGGTAAAAATGTTCACCCCTCACGTAGATCGGCGGGGTCAGGGTCCAAAAACACAAGGGATTTGCCACATTTCTGAAATTCGGTGGCACCCCTCACGCAGATCGGCGGGGTCAGGGTGCAGAAACACATGGGACTTGCCACATGTCTGAAATTCGGTGCCACCCCTCACGCAGATCGGCGGGGTCAGGGTCCACAAACAAAAAGGATTTGCCGCATTTCTGACATTCGGTGGCACCCCTCACGCAGATCGGCGGGGTCAGAGTGCAAAAACAGATGGGACTTGCCACATGTCTGAAATTCGCTGCCACCCCTCACGCAGATCGGCGGGGTCAGGGTCCAACATGATCGACCCACGAACCCGGAGAGGAATATACAAATGTAAGGCATGGCAACGTTTCAAAGACACTTGATTGGGCGACGGGCAAATGCAGTGCTGAATGTACAGGTCTTGATGTACTGTGCCGAGGGCTGTGCTGTGCTGGCCGTGCTGAACTGCGATGTGCCATGCCGCGACTGTGTATATAGCGTTGTGGATCGAGTCCTCCCTGGCATCCGAGTCCTGACCGAACCGATCTGGATCTTAAGCTCGAGCTGCCTGAGCAGATGGTAGCTGTCCCAGAACTAATCGACAGAGGGGACATGCCAGGAGGACGCGCCGCGGAACGTCCCAAGGGACGCGCCAGGCGGCGTGCCAGGGGACGTGCCATGTGCACGCACCGCGGGACGTGCCAAGGGGACGCGCTACGGAACGTGCCAATGGACGTGCCGCGGGACGTGCCAGGGGACGCGCCGCGCGACGTGCCAGGTGGACTCGCCAAGGAACGCGCCAAAGAACGTTCCAAGATGCAATGTTGAATGTATCGATCTTGATGTACCGTGCCGACGGCTGCGCTGTGCTGGCCGTGCTGAACTGCGATGTGACATGCCGCGATTGTGCTCTATAAAGCGTTGTGGATCGAGTCCTCTTTGCATCCGAGTCCTGACCGAACTGATCTGGATCTTAAGCTCGAGCTGCCTGAGCAGATGGTAGCTGCCCCAGAACTAATCGACAGGGGGACATACCAGGAGGACGCGCCGCGGAACAACCCAAGGGACGCGCCAAGGGACGTGCCATGTGCACGCACCGCGGGACGTGCCAAGCAACATGCCAAGCTGCAATGCTCAAGGTATCGGTATGTATGTACCGTGCCGAGGGCTGTGCTGTGCCTGGGCGACCTGGACACGTGAAAACACGCGTTTCGCTCAAGACGTTCTCAGCACATCCTCACGCTAGACATCCGCCTGGGCAACCTGGACACGTGCAAACAAGCGTCTCGATCGAGACTTCCTCGACACATCCTCATGCTAGACATCCGCCTGGGCGACCTGGACACGTGAAAACAAGCCTCTGGTTCAAGAAATACTCAACAAATCCTCATGCTAGACATCTGTCTGGGCAACCTGGAGGCGTGAAACCAAGCGTCTCGCTCGAGACATCCTCAAGACCTGGGCACGTGAAAACAAGCATTTCACTTGAGAGATCCTCTGAATTCAGGTCCCCAGGAGATGACAATGTTTAACACAAAACAAGCGTTTCGCTCGAGACATCCTCAACAAATTCTGAAAAACACACGGTCTCGTCCCCCTGGAGAGGGCCGATCTTGAGGCCCCTCGAGAAAGCAAATCTATAGGAATATACGTAAAAACGCACGGATTCGTGCCCCTGGAGAGGGCCAGTCGATGGGAACACACGTGATCCTGGGGAGGGCAAATCTATAGGAGCATACGTAAAAACGCACGGGTTCGTGCCCCTGGAGAGGGCCAATCTATAAGCAATGAGAGGGCCCATCTATAGGAACATACGTAAAAACACACAGATGCGTGCCTCTGGATGGGGCCAATCTATAGGAACATACGTAATCCGTGCCCCTGACCAAAACGTGTCCCGCACCTTGTGATTTAACGATCGAGATTTCAAAAGCAAGCGTTTCGCTAGGGACATCCTGAAATTTGAATTCGCCGGCCCCCTTCCCACTCGTTATGTATCGCGAAAGAAATCCGCCAGCCCTCTTCCCGTCAAAACCGGGGATGAAACCTCTAAAAGAGAACCCTGGGCCTGAAGCCCTTTCCGGGAAAAACACAATAGATTTGCCACATTTCTGACATTCGGTGGCACCTTTCACGCAGATCGGCGGGGTCAGGGTCCAAAACATATGGGATTTGCTACATTTCTGAAATTCGATGGCACCCCTCACACAGATCGGCGGGGTCAGGGTCCGAAAACCTATGGGGATTCTCAACATTTCCGAAATTCGGTGGCACCCCTCACGCGGATCGACAGGGTCAGGGTCCAAAAACACATGAGATTTGCCACATTTCTGAAATTCGGCGGCACCCCTCACGCCTCACGCAGATCAGTTGGGTCAGGGTCCAAGATCACATGGGATTTGCTACATTTCTGAAATTCGGTGGCACCCCTCACGCAGATCCGAAGGGTCAGGGTCGAAAAACAAACAGGTCCCGACACTGCTTCACGGCGGCGCCCAGACCTCATGATTCAGCTTTTGCATCTCCCATTATCCGAGACAGGGGGCCGGCGGCATGGGGCGAAGCCCTTACGGATCACACTTGATGCGAGACGCCCTGGCTTTTAAATCGAAGGGCTCAGTCTGGGCGGAGACCCAGGCTGCCGCTGAAGCCAACGATCCAGACAGAAGAGCGCTGGACAGGCATTACCGCGTGGAGGCAGGCACAGAGGAGGGTGCAACAGAGACCTCGATAGCTGCAACATGGGCGGCAAGCCATGGAACAGAACCTCTGCGGATTCGAACTTAGCGGAAGCTCGACCTACATCGCTCCTGCAGCGGCGGGCGCGGCGCTACGATCTGGCACTATCGTTCGATGCGACTGCGAATGCCCTCCTGGTGGGGCGCGACCGCTGCCCGCGCCCGAGCCTGGATGGACGCGAGACTGGGCCGACCCAGAACGAGCCAGTCAGGCGTGACAGTTGAATGCTGCGCAAGGGCGCAGGCAGCGCGCCTCGCCCGCCAGCGCTCGCGCGCGCGCGCGCCTTGACACTATCGCCCACAGGGCGGAGCGAGCTCTGGGGCTGGAGGGCGCGGGCATGGATCGCGGGGAGGCGGCTCCAGCAGGCGCGCGCCGCCCCAGTCCGACGCGCTGCGGGTGAAAGACACCAAAAGACACCGAGCACCCCTCCCAAACTGCGCCAAAACGGCAGCCCAGTGCGTGATATCGATGTTCGCGCCAAGGAAAGGGCGCAACAAGGCAGAAAGTTCAGCGACAAACGGCGCGATTTCTGCAGCGGCAAAACCGGCAACAACAGGCAGCAAATGCTCCGAAGCAGGATTCTCCGGAGCGGTGCCAGCGACGCCGGGGCAAGGGGAGCTCGCAAGACCCATCGGCACAGAGGGGGGGTGGGGGGAGGGGCAGAAACCGAACGAGACTCGCGACGGCGGAACGAAAACTTCTCCCTGCGGGACCGTGACAGCATAGCTGGAGCAGCGCACTCGTGGCCTCGCGGCCTCCCTCGGCCCAGGCATTCCTGGCAGACTGAGCGTCTTCGGCGTGGCCGACTCGCTGCTGCCATGACCCTCGGCCGTCGCGCGCAAATGCGCGTCGTCTACCGTCAGGCGCTCTTGGCCCCCTTGGCGACCGCCGTTGGCGGAGGCGCGCCGCCCTTCGGTGTCTGCGGCGGGGTCGGCAGCCTCGAAGGTTCTGGGGGGTCCTTTGGCCTTCGGCAGGGCCGCCGCCCGATCGGCATCCCGCAGAACGCAGCAGAGGCGCAGCTCCTTCGGATACATGCCCAGACGTTCGGCCACGTCGACCTCCGCGACGAGGGCGTTGCCTGCGAGTGCCTGGTGCGAAAGCGAACTGTGCGAGGCGGGTGACCGGCCATGAACGCAGCTTCTGCGGCCGCGACGGCCAGATCCCCAGTTACCGCGGAAAAGGGCTCAACTGGAGGCGGCACCTCCGCCGCACACGCGTCGCGAGCCGCGCTGTTGCAGACAAAACGGGCGCGGGGTGGGCCAGCGGCGAGGGCCGCTGCAGATGGCAAAGAGCTAGCCGAAGGCACGGCCGTCACCTGCGCGCCCGCGCCATGGCAGAAGACCCTCCGCATCGGGCACGTCGACACCGCCCACTGGGCAGGTCGGTCGCAACAGCCCGTCCAAGTCGCGGAACCCAGCGAACTCGCAGGCGGAGTCAGCCGGCACCGAAGCGGCATCGGGTCAGGCCGCGGGGGTACTTCCGAATGCGAGCCGGGCCACGCCGCTCGCAGATGTCCTTGCGCTTGCTGCTACGGCTCCCCAGAGCTGGAGCTGACTTGGAAACCCGCTGGGCCACTGCCCGCCCTTGCCCTCGAACCACGCACTCTGTACTACTGCGGCGAGGGCAGCCGCAGAGCTTGCACCAAGTGATCCGCAGGCGTTGCATGACCAGCGCTGCGCGCAAGAAGGGACAGGAACAGGATGCCGAGGGCCAGGGAGGAGAGAGGAGGCCAAGCGTCACAAACACACTCATCATTTTTCGAGTCGACCGACACCCACGGCGCATGGAAGCCCTGGCTGCCACTCGAGACCTTGGGCTGCGAGCTGCCAAGACCTTTCGCCATGCGCTCTGACCTGCCGTATTTCCTAGCAGCGGACGCGCCTGCTGGAAAGATGAGAAGAATCCCCGACAGAGGTGTAAACGTCAAGGGTAGAGGGTTAAAATCCCTCGAAGTTGTCCAGAATGGCCCGCAACCGACGGGGGCCGTTCTGGAGATCTGCAGTTGTAAGCGCAGGCAGAAAGCCCGAGCCAGAACGACTGGCTTGAGCCACAATGGCTTGAGCCAAAATTGCTACGAAGAGACTGCTGGGGTGCGGAACGCGAGGATCAGAGTGTGCGGATTCGCTTTCAGCCGGCGGACGCGCAGGCAAGATCGGGGCTGCTAAATCGGAGCTAGGGTACGGTGGAGGCATTGGATAAGGAACCCTTAGAGAAGGAACCCAGGGTCTGGAAGCTGGTTGAACTCTAACCGTGGATTGGTGAATCCTCCAGAGTCTGAAGCCTCCTGGGCACATTCCTTAACGAACGCCCCAACGCCCCCACCGTATCCCCCCCACTCGCTGTTGTAAGAATCTACCCGATCGGGAGAGGGGCTGCCTGCCTGCGGGGCACGGGCCCCGAGCAGAGCGGAAGAGCAGAGGCTGCTTCCTGCCCAACGTTGGCTGAAACGGATGCGTTGGGGGGGCCTCTGATGGGTTGCACGTGAGCTGGAAACGAACCAGGAACGCGCAGCGGGGGAGGGCATGAGAGCACATAATTACCTCGGAGGGCCTCTGAGAACCTCGGTCACATCGGGGTCGAGTCTTGCACATCTTCCCGCGCCCGTCCTGATTGTCAGCCTCCGGGGTTCTCTGCGGGCAATCCTTCAGCTTGCTGACAACGACCGCGGGTCTGTCACGCGAGGCGAAGGAAAGAACAACGGCTGCCAACAATAAACGATGATAAGAACTAGCAGCAATGCCCATGAAGTTGACTTGTGCACTTGACGTGGTTTTGAGAAGTGTCTCCAATTATCCTGGCGAAGGACCCAACCATATGAAGTTGTGGGTACCGCAATTGTGAATATCTTCTTCGTTGAAGCTCCCTCTGGGGCCACGAAGCGCTGCGCTGGGCGGGGGGGGAACGCATGCGGGCGGTAGCACTGGGGCCGTCGGTGAAGCGCCCTATGAGGCCACGAAACGCTGCTCTGGGTGGGTGAAAATACCAGATTAGGCGTGTGGGACGCATGCGGAAGGTCCCAGTGGGGTATGGGGCCGCGAAGCGTTGTAAACGGTGGGTGAAAATGCCAAATTGGGTGTGGGAGACGCATGCGGGCGGCCCCACTGGGGGCCTCGGTGGGGCTCCCTATGGGGCCACGAAGCGCTGTACTTGGTCGGTGAAAATGCCAAATTATGTGTAGGGGATGCATGCGGGCGGTCCCACTGGAGGCTTCGGTGGAGCTCTCTATGGGGCCACGGAGCGCTGTACTGGGTGGGTAAAAATGCCAAATTGGGTGCGGGGGACGCATGCGGACGGTCCCACTGGGGGCTTCGGTGGGGCTCCCTATAAGGCCACGAAGCGTTGTACTGGGTGGGTGACAATGCCAAGTTGGGTGTGGGGGGCGCATGCGGGCGGTCCCACTGGGGGCTTCGGTGGGGCTCCCTATGGGGCCACGAAACGCTGTACTGGGTGGGCGAAAATGCCAAATGAAGTGTGGGGGACGCATGTGGGCGGTACCACTGGGGGGTTCGGTGGAGCTCCCTATGGGGTCACGAAGCGCTGTACTGGGTGGGTGAAAATGCCAAATTGGGTGTGGGGGGCGCATGCGGACGGTCCAACTGAGGCCTTCGGTGGAGCTCCCTAATGGGGCCACGAAGCGCTGTACTGGGTCGGTGAAAATGCCAAGTTTGGATGTCGGTCCCGCTGGTGGCTTCGGTGGAGCTCCCTAATGGGGCCACGAAACGCTTAATTGAGTGGGTGGCAGTGCCAAATCGAGTGTGGGGGACGCACTCGGGCGGTCCCACTGGGGGCTTCGGTGGGGCTCCCTATTGGGCCACCAAACGCTGTACTGGGTGGGTGAACATACCAATTTGGATGTGGGGGACGCATGTGGGCCGTCCCACTGGGGGCTTCGGTGGAGCTCCCTATGGGGCCACGGAACGCTGTACTGGGTGGGCGAAAATGCCAAATGGAGTGTGGGGGACGCATGCGGGCCGTCCCACTGGGGGCTTCGGTGGAGCTCCCTATGGGGTCACGAAACGCTGTACTGGGTGGGTGAAAATGCCAAGTTGGGTGTGGGGGACGCATGCGGGCGGTCCCACTAGGGGCTTCGGTGGAGCTCCCTATGGGGCCACGAAACGCTGTGCTGGGTGGGCGAAAGGAATGGAAGAAGGAGGAGGGAGGGGAGGAGGGGGAGGAGGAGAAGAGGAGAAGAGGAAAGGATCGCGGGGACCGTCTCTGAGGACCCAACACCACAGCATGGCTGGGAAAAGCTAAGGCGCACGACTTAGAACAAGTGCAACATGCACACGAAAACATCCGCCACCGTGCCGCTGGGCACGGAACCTCAGGTGCTGGGCCCAATCCTCTGAGCCAGCAGGTGTACATCCGCCAGGTTCGGCGCACCCATCACATCTGCCACCGTGCCTCTGGGCAACGTCTTCACATCGGCGTGTCCTCAGGTCCTGGGCCCAATCCTCTGAGCCTCAATCATCACCCCGGCGGAGTTTTGAGGGGCCTGGACCCCTCGCTCTCACATCTCCCGGGGCTTCCCGCGTGCCCCCTGGGGCTTCCCGCGTGCCCCCTGGGGCTTTGCCAAGTGGGACGGAACGGAACGGAACGGAAGTCTGCGTGCCAGCTCCGGTAACCGGAGCGGTCCCCCAGAGGGCAGACCGTGCGCTGAGCATGTCGGAAAATGAATGTCGGCAACGAGCACACGCAGGAAAATGCGATTCATAATTCCTCTGGTGTGCAGGTTTTCAGTCAGAGAGCCTTCGCTGGCTAAGAAGAGCGAGAGGAGGAGGAGGAGGAGGAGGAGGAGGAGGAGGAGGAGGAGGAGGAGGAGGAGGAGGAGAGGAGAGGAGAGGAGAGGAGAGGAGAGGAGAGGAGAGGAGAGGAGAGGAGAGGAGAGGAGAGGGGGGCAGCTAGCAGCGCGCCGCGGGCACGTCTACATTCAGTGCATCAGAGAAATCACAGTCCTATCATGTACGGAACGCGTCACCCCATCTCAAGCTGGGTCTGCCGACAGAGCGTTTGGCTACAGTTCTGAACCAAGGCGTCCAATCTAACAGTCTTTTGTTCCATTTCTCTTCGGTGCCAAGTGGTGGCGCGTGAACTGTTCGGGCACAAGAGGGTCCCAAGACGGGCCACGAGGGCCCCAAGCGGCCTACAAGACGGCTCAAGAGGGCCCCGAGACGCCCGAAGATCGGCCCAAGACGCCCAAGATGGCCTCAAGATGGCCTCAAGACGGTCCAAGAGGCCTCAAGGACGCCCCAAGATGCCTCCAAGAGGCATCCCAAGACGGCCTCAAAATGCAACAACCATTGATTTTCCGTCGGTCTGGCGTTCTCGCTTTTTTCGGCATTCCGGCGCTCCAAGACGGCCCAAGAGGCCCCCACGACCACCCTAAAACGGATCAACAGGCCTCCAAAAGGGCCCCGAGAGGGCCTGAGAGCGCCCTAAGACGGCCCAAGAGGCGCCCAAGACGGCCCAACAGGGCCCCTGGACGGCCTTTGAGGGGCCCAACAGAGGGAACACGAACCAAGAATGCGAGCCTTGCGCCCCAAGAGGCCCCCAGGAGACCCCAAGAGGCCCCCGAACGGCCCCCAGGAGGCCTCCGAACTGCCTCCTAGAGGCCCCCAAGAGGCCCCCCGCTAGATTCTAACGAACATTCAATAGGCTTCATACCCACAACCCAGGCACGGTGGTGGGATGGGCCGACGGCCACAAATCCGCCGCCCCCTTTTGCTTTAGCAAAGGGGTGCCTGGCGTGTTAGACCCTCTCGGTTTTGGTTTTGGCTCTTTTTTCAAAAGAACTCCCCCTGGGGCTTCGGCCCGTCCCGCCGGCCACCCGGAAACTGCATAAGTGAATGCCTGAAACGGCCGTTTCACTCGGGACATCCTCCAAAAAACACAAAGTGGCCCAAGATGGCCTCCAAGTCCGCCCAAGATGGTCCAAGACGGCCTCCAAGACGGCCCAAGAGAGTCCAAGACGGCCCAAGAGGCCCCCAGAGGCCTCCCAGACGGCCCAAGAGGCCTCCAAGAGGTCCTCCAGGAGGGCCCGAAGATGCCGAAACCATTGATTTGTCTTGGGTGTTTGAAGGAGTTTGGAATTTGCTTCTTCTCGACATTCCGACGGCTCAAGACGGCCCAAGAGGCCCCCAAGATCGCCCAAGAGGCCCCCAAGAGGGCCCCATGACGGCCGTGGCCTCCAAGACGGCCCCAAGAGGGCCCAAGATGGCCCAAGAGGCCTCCAACACGCCCAAGATGGCCTCCAAGACGCCCGAGATGGCCTCCAAGACGGCCCCGAAGCGCCCCAAGAGGGCTCCCAGTCGGCCCAGAAAGGCCCCCAAGACGGCTCCCGACGGCGTCAGATGTGCCAGGAACCCACCAAGATGGCCGAAGTTGGCTCGAAGCTGGCCCAAGACGGCCCAAGAGGCCCCCAAGAGGGCCTCCAGGAAGGCCAGAAGATGCCAACCTATATATATATATATATATATATATATATATATATATATCATATCATATCATATCATATCATATCATATCATGTCATATCATATCATATCATATCATATCATATCATATCATAACATATCATATGTATACGTATCATATATACATATATATACAGATATATACATACATATATATGTATATGCATATATATAACTATACATACATACATACATACATACATACAAACATACATACACGTACATATACATATACATATACATATACATGTACATATATATATATATATATATATATATATATATATCAGTCGTTTCGGCCTTCCGACGGCCCGAGACGGCCCAAGAGCCCCCAAAGATCGCCGAAAGATCGCCCAAGAGGCCTCCAAGATGGCCCCAGAACGGCCCAAGAGGGCCCCAAGACGGCCCCAAGAGGCTCCCAAGACGGCACAGGAGGCCTTTAAGACGCCCAAGATGGTCTCCAAGACGGCCCTGGAGCATTCCAAGAGGGCCCCAAGTCGGCCCATAGAGGCCCCCCAAACGGCTTCCGACGGACCAGGAGCCCACCAAGACGGCCGAACATGGCCCTTAGATGGCCCAAGACGGCCCAAGAGGCCTCCAAGAGGGTCTCCAGGAAGGCCCGAAAAGGCCAAAATCATTGATTTCCCATTGGTTTTTGAAGGATTGTGGCATTTGTTTTTTTTCTGCCTTCCGACGGCCCGAGACGGCCCAAGTGCCCCCAAAAATCGCCCAAGAGGCCCAAGACACGGCCCCAAAAGGCCCCCAAGACGGCCCCAGAGGTCTCCAAGACGCTCAAGATGGCCTCCAAGACGGTCCAAGAGCCCTCCAAGACGTCCTCCAAGAAGGCCAGAATGAGTCAAATGGCCTCCAGACGGCCAAGATGACCTTCAAGATGCCCACGTGTTCCACGAAGGCTTTCCAAACCGATTCGGGGAACACATGGTCCGATAGCTTGGCAGGTCTGGCCTCAACGTTCGGCCACATAGGCGCTTCCACAAAGACAGGGGGCGGCGGTGATTCGCCGTAGGCGACTTCGATCCGCCGCCCCATGTTGATTCATCACAGGGGTGCCTGGCGTGCTGAACCCTTTTCGGTTTTGGTGTTGGTTCTTTTCCAAAAGAACTCCCCCTGGGGATTCGGCCCGTCCCGCCGGCCACCCGAAAAGATTGCCCAGGACCTCAATCCCACCCAAAATCCTCCAAGACCGCTCAAGATGTCCTCCAAGATGGCCACGTTGGCCCAAGATGGCATCCAAGATGGTCCAAGATGGCCTGCAAGTCCGCCCAAGATGGTTCAAGACGGCCCCCAAGACGACCCAAGCGAGTCCAAAATACCTCCAAGGTCGCCCCAGAAGCTTGCAAGACGGCCCAAGAGGCCTCCAAGAGGTCCTCCAGGAGGGCCCGAAGATGCTAAAATCATACATGTTCCTTAGGTTTTGAGCGATGTTTGTATGTGCTGCTCTTTTTCTGCACGACCCAATACGGCCCAAGAGGCCCCCAATATCGCCACAAAATCGCCCAACAGGCCTCCAAGATAGCCTCAGGACTCCTCAAGAGACACCCAAGACGGTCCCAAGAGGGCCCAGAGACGGCCCAAGAGGCCTCTAAGACGCCCAAGGAAGCCTCCAAGACTGCCCTGGAGCACCGCAAGAAGGCCCTAAATCGGCCCAGAGAGGCCCCCAAGACGGCTTCCGACGGCGTCAGACGGGCCAGGAGCCCATCAAGACGGTCCAAGATAGCTCTAAGATTGCCTAAGAGGCCTCTAAGAGAGCCCCCAGAAAGCCCGAAAAGGCCAACAGCATTGATTTTCCTTTGGTGTTTGAAGGATTGTGGCGTTTGCTTCTTTTCGGCCTTCCGACGGCCCGAGACGGCCCAAGAACCCCCAAAGATCGCCCAAGAGGCCTCCAAGATGGCCACAGAACGGCCCAAGAGGCCCCCAAGACGGCCCCAAGAGGGCCCAACGACGGCCCAAGAGGCCTCCAAGACGCCCACGACAGTTTCCAAGACTGCCCTGGAGCATTAGAGGGCCCCAAGTCGGCCCAGAGAGGCCCCCGAGACTGCTTCCGACGGCGCCAGACGGGCCAGGAGCCCACCAAGACGGCCGAAGATGGCCCTAAGATGGCCCAGGACGGCCCAAGAGGCCTCCAAGAGAGCCCCCAGGAAAGCCCGAAGAGACCAAAACTGTCTTTGAAGAATTTGGGCAGTTGCTTCTGCTCGGCCTTCCGACGACCAAATACTGCCCAAGAGCCCCTTAATATCGCCAAAAAAATCGCCCAAAAGGCCTCCAAGATGGCCCAGAGCAGCCCAAGAGGCCCCCAAGACGGGCCCAAGAGGGCCCCAAGACGACCCAAGAGGCCTCCAAGACGCCCACGACAGTTTCCAAGACTGCCCTGGAGCATTAGAGGGCCCCAAGTCGGCCCAGAGAGGCCCCCGAGACTGTTTCCGACGGCGTCAGACGGGCCAGGAGCCCACCAAGATGGCCACGAGAAGCCCCCGAAGGCCCCCAAGATGCCTCCAAGAGTGCCCCCAAGATGCCTCCAAGAGGCTCCCAGGAAGCTCCCAAGAGGCTCCAAGAGTGCCCTCCGAGGCTCCCAACATGCCCCGGCCTCCTCCTCCTTCTCCTTCTCCTCCTCCTTCTTCTCCACCTCCTCCTCCTCCTCCCTCTCCTCCACCTCCTCCTCCGCCTCCTCCTGATCTTCCCCGCCATCCTCCCCCACGTGTTCCCCGAAGGGTTTCCACCACGGCTGGGGGAACACATGGTCCGATAGCTTGGAAGAGCTCTTGCCACAACGCTCGGCTACATGGGCGATTCTAGAAGGCAGGGGGTGGCGGTGATTCGCCGTAGGCGTCTTCGATAATACGATATGAATTCTATCTGGTCGGCCTCCCAGTGGCAACCTAGAGATCTCCCTGGGGACCTCGGAGGAGCCTTCGAAAGGCCCTGGGGCCGTCTTGTGCGGTCGTTCCGAGATCCTTGGCGCCGTCTGAAGGGTATCGTGGGCCTCCGAGAATCGTTGAGGATTACCCTGGAGCATGTTGAGGTCGACCAGGTGGCGATGGGAAGTCCTGATGATAGGGTGAACTTCGAATGAGTCTCTCGGCTTCCCACGTGAGAGAGAAATAATCGAAGCAAGCGGTGCAGGAGAGCGAATATGACAAAGGATTTGAGCACAATACATGTCAACCAAGGGAGACATAAAGGGCGAAGACGCACCTTCTGCCTGGCATTGAAAGCTGGTCGTCAAAAAGGAAGGCGCCGTCTTGGTGCGACTCCACGAAGTCAACCACTGCCTTGATTGATGCACGTGGCGCATGACACAATACATCAGGTCCTCTTCCTCCCACTTGCCCCTACATCCACCGTCACACGGACTTCTCTCTCCATCCCCGTACTTTCCCTCATGCTGCTGTTCATCCTCTTTCTCCCTGTGGCGAGGTGGTGCCTGCCACAGTAGACAAGAAGAGCTCGTGGAAAGATCGAAGCGAAGGGCCCAACAACTGTGAAGCTGCGAACGCGGCAGGGGTGAATGTCGTCTTGGGCTGAGCTCCATGCGGGCATGGGTCGTGTGAAAAGTGTGCCGAAGCGGGCGCGGGCAAGCACACGCACTTTGCTACTGGGGCCGCGGGCGGAGCTGCCCATGGGGCCACGCAGCGTGCGCGCGGTTGCTGGGATGGGCGTGGGCACGCGTCAGAACTTTGCCGGTGGGGCCGTGGGTGGAGCTCCCCGTGGTGCCACGAGAAGTGTGAGCGGTGTGCCGAAATCAGCGCACGCTCGCATGCAAGCTTCGCCGCTGGAGCGTTCAGTGGGGCTCCGATGCCACTGGGGCCTTCGGTGGGGCCCCATTTGTGCGAAACGTGTGAGGGGTGTGCCGACATGAACGCGGGAGCGCATGCGAACTTTGCCACTGGGGCCGCCGGTGCCCTTCCTACGGGGGAGCGATACGTGCCAAGGATGTACCAACATGGGCGCTGGTACTCATGCGAACTCAACTACTGGGGCCTTCGGTGGACCTCCCTATGGGGGCACGAAACGCGTGAGGGGTGTGTCGAATTGTGGCCGGTAGTGATGGTGGTGACGATGAGGATGGCAACGATGACAAAGATGATGATCGCGATGCGGATGGTGGTGATACTGATGGTGATGGACCAAACAGGAAAAGATAGGCCGGGCAAACCCTTGAATGGGTAAAATCAAAAAAGCCAGTACGATGGCGGAACTACTAATGGCCACGCGGTCCGTGGCTGATAACTTCTCGTGAACGGGCACGCGCGCACAACCAACGAATGGAACTGACGAGACGTCCAGGCTGCTAGTGAATCGAATAGACTCCGAACAAGAGCCCACCTTCGGGCCGAATGCGTCAAAAGGGGGTGATGGCACGCCAGAAACCGGAAGTATGATGAAAGAAGACGAAGAGGACAGCATGACCAAATAAAGCAAAAGGAGCAAAAACGAACTACAGACAGTCAGGTAAAGTTGGTACGATGTGCCTGGACTGGAACGTAGCTGAATTTGCCTGGGCTGGAAGCGTGACTAAATCAACGCATGACCGGGGTCTGAACTTCAAATAAGTGCTGGCGACGGCGACAACGCCGGCGACGTCAGTGATCACAACGCGTGACGACCAAAACGTCGGAATCCAGACGAGCAGCTCCATAAAGTTCTAGAAGAAGCCGCCCGAGGAGAAATCAAGAAAGAACTACCTGAGAAAAGTTCTAGAAGAAGCGCATGGAGAAAATTCTAGACGGCGCCGTCCCCCTCTGTTGCGCCTGCTACGCGCCCCTGCGCAAGTCGTCCTCGGATTCCTTCGCTGCTTTTGATTAGATATTATAAAAGAGAAGAGTGATCTGACAAGATCCGCCCCAAACGCGCCATTTTCCCACCGTGCGGGCCCGTTCGAAACCCATCGGGCTCGTAGAGAATTCGTCCAACAAACATCGGATCCGCATAGGATCCGTAGCAGATCCGCTCCCAGATCCGACGCCCGAAACGAAGTTTGCACTCCAGAACGGGGGCCTTCGTCTACGTCTGCGGGGAGCCATGCGTTGGTATTCGGGCGCTCGACGCTGCGCCCATCGCCCACGGCCCAACCCCGTTTCCCCAGGCTGGCTGGGCCGACGGCACCTGCCTGGCTGGACCGATAGTCTAGTCTCCGTGCGACTTGACACTCCGGGCCGAATTCTCTAATCGTAGGAACTCCCCTGACTGTTTTTGCACGCGCTCAATAAATCAGACGGTAGACAATGCTGAGAACAAGTTCGCCAGCCTGGGCCCCAAACAGTCATTTATTGCACTGTGGAGGTGAAGTTGAAGCCATGCGCTGAAAAGCTCATGTGGTGTAAGCTATGTCATGTACGTGACGCGGCATAAGCTACGCTGTGTAAGATATGCGGCGTCGGGCACGTGGCGTGAGCTATACCGGTGTCAGCCGTGCGGCGCGAGCTAGGCGGTGAAAACAATACGCCGTAAGTTGAGTGGCTTAGCATCAGGGTGAGCTATGTGGCGTGAGCTATGTAGAACAAGCTGTTGTTTCCGCATTTCCAGAACACCGCGACCACTGCTCGCAGGCAACCGGCATTGGGCTCCCGCAGAAGCCTGAGAAATTATTTCAGGCCTCGGCCGAATCACGGCATTAGCATCACGATAATAACACAGAACAAAAAGAAAGGCGATCACCTCCTCCCCAACCTGGCCCTGAGCCTCGCACGGAGGGCAGGCCTCTCACGCTCGCGGGCCTGGGCCTGCACCGTCGCCGGCTTGACCTGCAGCACCCTCAGGCAGGTCCCCCTGTACCTGAGCTGCTTGGAGGTCCCCTGCAACCACCACCACCACATGGCAATACGCGCGGCTGCAGCAACCTCGCCCGCGGTCGGCTCACCCCAGACTCCAACGCCACAGCGAACGCAATGCCAGCCAGAGCTGCGCGCCTCGTAGCCGCTGCACCTCCCCATCTCACCTGGGCAGTCCCCGCACTCCAGCGCCCAGGGGCCCCGCGGGCGGCACACGGCTGCAGATGTCGGCCTCGGCCTGGCACGCACGGCGCCGCCAGCGGGGGAAGTACAGCTCGTCCTCAGACTTTCCGTCGGACTCCTCGGAGACCTCCGCCTCCTCGTCCTCCTGGGCCTCGGCGTTCTGCGCACCGATGCTGTCGCCAACAGCCTGCGCGCCCTGGGAGCAGCACTGCCCACCCAACTCGTCGCCGCAGACCTCCGACTTCTCGACGCCCTCGTCGACGGCCACGTAACCGGCCTGTGCGCCCCGAGAGTTGCACTGCCCGCCGCACTCCCCTGCTGGGAAGAGCATGTGGCCGCTCTCGCTCAGCGGGACGACTCAGGCTCTCGTCAGTCTCCACCTGGGCCTCGGCGTCCTTGCCAACCTCGACGACGCGGACCGTTGGCTGCAGCGACGACTCGCCGCCGCCGCCCGCGTCGGCGTCCGCGGCATGGGACTCCAGAGCCCGCCGCACGCCTTCTGCTTTGGCCCAGGCCACTGCCGTGCGGGCCGCCAGCGCCTGGGCGGCCTTCCAGCGCGCGGCACGGCCGCGTGGCTTCGCCTCGGCGGGGCCCGAGGCCGCCCGCCAAGCTCCCTCCTGGGAGTTCCACCGCTTCGGTCCGGGTGCCTACCTGGGCGCCGCCGCCGCTCCCGGGCCTGCAGCCACCGCGCCCTCGGGCCTGCTTCCGCCGTCGCCGACGTCCTCGTCGTCGAGCGCCGCGAAAGGCCCTCCCCGACAGCGGCGGCCGCTGCGGCCTCCGGACAGCCCCGCCTTGGCTGGGCGCTTGGCCGTCAGCCACACACCAAGGGCGTCCTCGACCACGCTCGCCCGCTCAGCGAGTCGCCACCCCGCCTCCACGCTCTCGGCGAACGCCGACGACCCCGTCGATACCCTGGCCGCAGGCGCGGAGGCGCCCGGGCTCCACCTCCGCCGCCGGCACGCGGCTGAACGGCGCGCCGCGCAGCAGGGCCATGATCTCCTGCCGAGCCGCGCACCCCCGAGGGGCCACATGGGGGGACCGCAGGCGCCGGCGCCCACGTGTGCCGCGCCGCACACGCTGCACCAGTGGCCTCCGCCAGGCAGCGCGTCGCCGCCGCCCGCGAGGAGGGACGTCGGAGGCGACGGGGGAAGGAGGCCCCCCGCGCCCGCCCGCCCACGCCGCGCGCCCCCTGGAGGAGACCCGACGCGCGTGGGACGGCGCCACTGAGCCAGACAGGCTGCAGGGTTCTCACCCCCTTTGGACTCCCGTCAGGGTCCAAGTGGGGCTTGAGCCAAGATGGCTACAGGCTATATGGAATCAATTATGATGTGTAAGCTATGCCGTGTATGCTATGGTGTGCAAGCTATATACTATGAGTTGATGTGGTGTGGGCTGTGGGGCGTCAGAGATGTGGTGTACACTATGTTGTGTAAGCTACGCTGTGTAAGCTATGACAAACTGCGCGGTGTAAGCTGTACGGTGTAAGCTATGCGATGCATCCCATGCGGCGCCCACGCGGCGCCCACGAGCGGGCACAAGCGCCAACGTGGTGAAACCTCGGAAAACCAACCCAGCGCACGGAGCGCCCATGCGGCGCCCATGAGCGGACACCGCGACCCGTCCGCGACCCGCCCGCGACCCGCCCGCGAACCACCCGCGATCCGACCATAATGCTTTGATGAAAATTCAGCGCCTGTGGCGGGCTCGTTGTGTAATGCGTCTAAAGTCGGCGCCTGCGGCGGGCTTATTAAGAGCCTCGCAATCTGCCGACGACCCCGCAACTGTGGGGATTAGGGAATGAAGCACATTGTATGCAAGGATACTTTCAACAACCTCCCCAGATCCCCCCCCTGCCAACACACAACAACACAAACACATGTAATCAAGCATAGCCAGCCAATCGCTTGCGTTTGAAACGTCAATGGCACGCCGCCTTGGAGAACGCACCATGGCATGCCATCGGACAAGAACGAAGGGCTACCACGCGAACGGGCTCCAAACGGCGGCATGTCGTCGATGCTCTTCTTCCCTCCCGAGTGTTCGAGATTGAACAGCACCCCTCCGCGGCGACACATCCCGAGCCACGGGGTGGCCACGGACGGCCGACCGCGAAGCCCTGGGGGTGCGGTGGGGAGTGGCGGCCCCTGCGCTCGCTCGCCTCCGGGAGCCTCCCGAATGGGGCTCGCGCTCACCCGCCGTGCCCTACCAGCCACCTCCCCTGCGAGGCGGGGATACTGGTCCACAAGCACCGCCTGGGAGGATCGATCTTCGGCTCCTCGGCAGGCGGTGGACATGGATAGGCTTGGCCTCCCTGGGGCCAGAGCATATCCACATCGTACGCCTGCCGAGGTCCCCGAAGGTCGATCCCCCAGCCTCGACCCAGACCTCTCTCTCTGCCTCCCTCTCTCTGCCTCTCTCTGTCTCTCTTTCCCCCTCTCTGCGCCAGTCCTCGCTGACTGATCGGCCTGACCCTGCCACACCACCACCAGGAGCCTGCTGCAGCGCTGGCGTCAGCCTGATAAAATAACTCCACCAACCCGTCGCGACGAAGGGGCCTGTCAGGTGACCTTTGCAGCATCCACGCAACGATATCAAGGATGCCGCACTGGGAACAAGAGAGTCAGACCAGCTCTGCCCTGCTCCAGCGCCACTTTCAGCACAAGCTTCATCCCTCTCTGGCTCGCTGATTTCCGCCCACCCGCCTTGCGCTCCTCATTGGTACCACCGGAGAGGAGGGCAGCACACCCCTCAGGCGTCCACGCCGAAGAGCACAAGTAGGACCAGTGATGGAGCAAGTACACTGCGAGGAAGGACACGAGCGCCACCTGGGCTGCCCCAGCGCAGGACTGGGTGGCGCGGCGAGGGTGCACAGACGCCGAAGGGACGAGTAGCTCCTGCATGCGAGATTCGCCCCTCCCCTCCCCCTTCACAATGAGACTGCGCCCTTCCTAAATCTCCGAAGATATGATTTGTTCAACTAACGCTTTTCCTCGCTGTCGGCCCTCGGGGGCCGCTTTCGAGCCCTGGAGACACAAACAAACAAACACAAATCCCAGGATCCCCCATACGTGTCCCCTCCACGTCCCTTGGTTTCCATATTTTCATGGAATTTACCCTTATTTGTGACCAGGCGTCTTTTCCTCCTGACACTATTGGCCCGGGACGAAGACTACTCCCACGGGAAGCCGTCTGGACATCCGGGGCCACGGATTGAACAACAAAAACAGATCGGCGGATGTCCGGGTTGCTGGATGGCCCCGCTGGGAAACGAAACTTGGCGGGACGGTGCTGATGCTCGCCGATGCCAGCCAAATGGCGGGGGCGAGTGCCCCTCAGCGAGCGAGCGAGATCCAACTCTCGGGCGGAGTGCCTCCAAGAGACCGCCGCACCACTCCCCGGATCAGTCCTTCCCGCTTTCGTCGTCGTCGTCGTCGTCGTTATCGTCGTCCATAGTCGTCCGTCGTCGTCGCCGTCGTCGACTACAGCGCGCCTGCGAAAACACCTCCCCTCCATCCTGCCAATGCTCAGCGCGTCGTCGTCCTCCATTCCCCTTACCCCCTGCCATTCAATCCCAACGATGCTGGAAGGGGGTGTGGTGGAAAAACAGGAGTTCGACCTCTGGACCCGTGGGCCTCGAGGGGCCATCGGAGCCTCCCCGCGACAGAGCGCTTGCGGCGAGCCAACGGGGGCTCTGAGACCGCGGCGCCAGCAGGCGTTCGCCCCTCAAGCCTTGGGCATCCCGGGGGGGGGAGAGGGAGGCACGCGCCTGCCCGGGCCGCCTGAATTCGTGCCCTCGCGCCCAGCGATGCGCCATGGGCGATCATCCTCGCGCCCTCGGGGAGGGCAATATAGCTCGGGGCTGGGCCGCGACGCGCGGAGCGCGATCCTCTTCGCGGCACGAGCACTGCCCCGCCGCTCGCCGCCCGCGGAGCAGGAGGAGCCGGGGTCAGGCCTGGGCGGCGCGGCCCTGGCTGCTGGCCTTGCTCCTGAAGCGCGCCAGTGGGCGATCGCCCCTCGGCTGCTGGCGGGGAAGCACATCAAGCACGGCAACGGCCGCAACAACAAGCCACACGCACAAACGAAACTGCATGCGCCCAGTGGGCCAGATGGCAGTGGCCGTAGCCACGCTGTGAGCGCACCTGGGCACGATCGGAAGAGGGTCTCGGGTCTCGGGCCGGGCTGGCCGACGAAGGCACGGCACACCCTCCAGCAGCTCGGGGCGAGCGGCGCGGCGCTCCCGGAGCCGCATGCTCCGCGCGGGCTGCAGGAGGGGGGCCCTGCCGCGCGACAGGCAGGGGCGGGCCGTGCGGGCTGGCCTCCTGCGGCACGGGAGGGGGGGGGGCCTGCCGCGTGAGGCCGCGGGGCGGCTCTCGGCAGGCAGGCGGCCCCGCGAGACGCGCGCCTGCCAGCCCCCTTGCCGGCTGGGCCAGGCCCCTGGGCCGGGGATCGGGGGGGGGGGGGGCGCTCCTCGTCTCTCTGCCTTCGCCCCGGCCCGCCCCTCCTCTCACCCTTCCAAAAACTCCACCCTCCCATCTCGTGGGGAGACACAGGGGCACGCGCCGAGGTGCGCCGAGCCGCGGTGTGTGGTGTGTGGGGGGGGCGGGGGGGGAGGCGAGGAGGCGGAGCGAGGAGTCCTCCCCTCCTCCCTCCCTCATACTCCCTGCTCCCTCCTCCCTCCTCACTGCTCGCTCCTCGCTCCTCGCTCCTCCTCCTCCTCCTCCTCCTCCTCCTCCTCCACCTCCTCCTCCTCCTCCTCCTCCTCCTCATCCTCCTCCTCCTCATCATCATCATCATCGCCCTCCTCCTCCTCAACGTCCTCCTCCTCTTCCTCCTCCTACCTCCCATCGCCCCATTTCCACTGTTCTTCACCATCAACGCCACAAGACCCCAAGAGGAACCGCGCGAGTCATCGGTGAGAGCCAAGACGGCCGAAGAGAGCCACAAGGCTGCGCAAGTCGACATCCTAGACGCCTAGACGGCACACGGGTAGCATAGAAGGGAGAGGGTGACATGATGGGAGGGCCGCAGGGGCAGAGGTGGAGAGTAGCACGCAGAGTCTGAACAAAGAAACCAGACGATCAGGGAGAGGGGGAGAGAACAGGCCGGGGAGGCAAGGGCAAGAGTGGAAGCACGAGGATCGCGGCAGCAAGGGAGGACAGTAGAAGGCAAACGACACGATGATCAAGAGAGGGACATCCGTGGGCAGGCTCGGAGACGGAGGCCAGAAGATGACCTGGGAGCATCTGCTCAAACACATCCACCCTGCCCTACCTTGTCTCTGCTATTCCTCCTCATCCTCAACTTTCTGTTCACTTCCGATACTGCCTGTTCTGTTCTGCCTTACCACGTTAAATCTGACCTCAACTCGTCCAACCCGCCCCGCCCGATTCTACGCTACCCGGCCACGACCACTTATGGCCTAGCAGCATTGGCTCGTCCAATGCTATCCCGCCCCACCCCTCGCACAGCTCCACCCGGCCCGACCACATCCCCTCACTCACTACCCCCACATACACCTCCCTCCAGGTGGCCACCAACATCATGAAGCAGAGGTTATTGTAGAACAACGGCAAGCCAACTCCGATTATGTTCTTCTCGTGAACATTCTCGGCTATGTTGTACCACTGGCGGACTTCGCGCCTGTGCTGGAAGGCACGACAAGCGTCGCGATCAGTCAAGATCTGCCGGCCCCCCTGAGGAGGCCAGGCTGTGATTGACGCTACTGGACTGCAATCGTATGTTCTCTATGTTGCATTTTGTTGTTTGGCCCTGTCTCTCCAGTCCTGTCTCAATGTTACTTACTGTCTACTAGGGGCCCGTCCGACCGAAAAAGAACACCCGGGAGAGTACCCTCAACTTCCTGGCCGCTCTAAGTTGCCCCGAGGTTCCCATTGGATACCGCGCGGCTGGGAAGGCCCAACAGGTAAAGATGTCCCCGAGACGCCCCCAGAGTAAAAACATAGGACATAGTAGCTTGCTCAATGGTTGTTGCGTGTCCCCACTATGGCCTCCTGGGGCCGCCTCGAGCCTGCTGGACCCTCCTGTGGCATCCTGAGGACGATCCGTGCCCACGAGTCTGGCCGGCAAAATAAGCAAACAGCTCGAGGCATCCTCGCAGTCTGGGCCACCAGGGATGCGAGACCCAGCACCTCGCTCGAGACGTCCTCCAAATCTGGTCCGAAAGCGGAGGATGTTGCGCTGGCAAACAGGAGAACCGCTCGAGACATCCCCGCCATTTCGGCGCGAACTGGCATCTCCCCCTTGGGGGTGCTGAAACCCGCTACTCGCTCGAGACATCCTCAGAATTTGCTCCGCCGCCACCACCACCATCATCATCATCACCACCACCATCATCGTCACCATCATCATCATCATCATCATCATCATCATCATCATCATCATCATCATCATCATCATCATCATCATCATCATCATCATCATCAGCATCATCATCGTCATCATCATCGTCATCATCATCATCATCAGCAGCAGCATCATCATCAGCAGCAACAGCAGCAGCAGCAGAAGCAGCAGCAGCATCAGCATCATCACCACCATCACCATCACCATCACCATCACCATCACCATCACCATCACCATCACCATCATCATCATCATCATCATCATCATCATCATCATCATCATTATCATCATCAGCATCATCAGCAGCAGCACCATCATCATCATCATCGTCATCATCGTCATCATCGTCACCATCATCATCATGATCATCACCAACATCAGCATAATCATCATCCCCATGATCATAAGTATCACCGACATCACCATCATAATCATCAGCATAATCAGCATCATCACCATCAGCATCCGCATCATCATCAGCAGCATCAGCATCACCATCATCATCAGCATCATCATCGTCATCATCATCATCATCATCGTCGTCATCATCATCATCAGCACCAGCACCAACATCAGCACCAGCAGCAGCAGCATCATCATCATCATCATCATCATCATCATCATCATCATCATCATCATCATCATCATCATCATCATCATCATCATCATCATCATCATCATCATCATCATCATCAATATTATGCACTGCGTGGAGCTCCCAATATGTGCATCTATAAGCATGGACCTGTCTGCCGTGAGTGTCTAGGCGCAAGAGTCCCGCCAGCCCTCTGGGCGGCAAGCGATCTCACGACGCCTTTCCTTCCTGTTCCACAATCTCTTCTCCCCCTTCGGGGTAGGAGTTCATCCATGTTCCCTATGAATATACACCCCCTCCCCCACCGGCCAACCCGGAACCATGCCAAACCCATGAGGGCCACCCCCCCCACCATCCATGTCAAAAAACAAGACAACAATACAAAACGCACTCTGCCTCCACATTTGAAGCATGCGCGGCCAACCCGATGCGTCCCCCCATCCTTGAAAAAAAGATGCAAAGTACGCTGTGGGGCAAAGTCTTGCGTCATGTTCGTAAGGCCCGCGAGCACTTGTATTGATTTTGTCCGGGACGGCGGGGGTGTCAGCATATTGCCTGCTGTGCGCAGGGCTACCATCCCTGACCAAAAACAAAACAACATGCACGTCGCGGCTAAATCTGGATCATGCGCGGCCATCCCGCGATCACTGTCATCTGGTTTTTGACAGGGACGGCGTGGGTGGTGGCTTGTGGCCTGCTGTGTTTAGGCCCACCAGACATAATGATGGGCATTGGTTTTCGACAAGGATGGTGGAGGCATGCTTCCCGATGTGTGCTGTCACGTGCGCAGGCGCAACTGACGCACTCTGCACGTGCCCCGAACGTGACGCACCTGGCGCGGCTGGAATGTGCGGCACACCTGGCGCACTCGGAACACGTGGCGCATCTGACGCACCAGGCATGCCTGGCACGCTCGGGCCCCAGGGGTGCCTGGCGCGCGTGGCGCCCCTGGTACGCGTGGCACACCTCGCCCAAGCGTCGCGCACCTGGGGTCGGCTTTGGTTCCCAGTAGCTGCCCATTCAAAGGTGACCGCTGAGCATGCTAAGGCTCGGATGTTACTATGTGTTGGGAGGGCGGGTGGGAGTGAGCTAGACGGCTTGCGGGCGGGTGGGTAGCTCGACCCCTCCCCCTACCCCCATACCCTGGATCTGGAAAGGGGGTCGAGCGGTCAGAGGGTCCTTTTTTGCCCAAGGTGGCTCCAAGAGGGCCTCAGAGAGCCCAGGATGGCCTCCAACATCGCTCAAGATAGCCCAACATGGCTCAATCTAGCTAACAACATGCTTCCAAGAGGCCCCGAGAAGGCCAAAGACGGATTCAAGTGTTTCTGGAGACCCCTCAGGACATCCCTGAGAACCCAAAATCCTTCAAAAACCTAGGGACACATAATGATTGTGGCCTTCTCGCCTTTACGCTTCCGACGCGCTTTTGAAGCCTCAAGGCTGCCCCAAGATGGCCCAAGAGGGCCCCCAAAAGGGCCCAAGAGGTCCCCAAGACGGCCCCAAGAGCGCCCAAGATCGCCCCCAGATGGCCCCAAGAGCCCCCCCCAAGAGGCTATTTCGATGGCCCCGGAGGGGCGACGAACGCCTAGGACCTCCCCTCCTTTGATCGATGGTCTCCAAGATGGCCCCAAGAGGCGCTCCACAGCGCCCACGAGGGCCCCGAGAGAGCCCCAAGAGAGCCCCAAAAGGGCCCCAGGGCCCCAAGGCGCCCCAAAAGAGCCGCAAGAGGACCCCAAGACCCCCCAAAGAGCCCCAAGAGGGCACCAAGATGTTCCAAAAGAGCCCCAGGAGGACCCCAAGACGCCCCCCAAAAGCCCCATAGCTCCAAGAAGGCCTCCGATGCTCCAAGATAGCCTCCAACATGGCTCAACACATTCCTCCCCCTCCTTATCTTTGACCGCTCTGTTCCACTATATGCGTCTCTGCTTTCCATTTGCCGCCAGCTCTCGTGGGCAGGGCTTCTGAATGGGCTGGCGGGGACTCGCGAAGCGTAAACAGTTTTCGAATATGAGCGGGTTTGAGTATTGACGGTCTGGGAGTGACTTTAACTGTGAATAAGTTGGAGCGTGATTAAATCCCAGTATTGCGAGCGCGTCTCTGCGCATGAGCCTGGGGCCTCCTGGGGCTTCCTGGGGCCTTCTGGAGCCACTTGGGGCCTCCTGGGGCCTCTTGGGGCTTCCTGTGGCCTCCTGAGGCCTCCTGGGGCCTCGTGTGGCCTGAGCCTCCTGGGGCCTCCTGGGAAGGATTCGTTCCCCAGGAGGGGCCCAATCTATAGGAACAAACGTAAAACACTTCGGCGGATTGGGGCCACAGGATAAGGGCAATACATGGTCCAGGGTCTGGAGCTCCCCTCCCAAACGCTAATGCTATCGCCACCCCCCCCGCGAGATGGTCACCCCCCCTGTGGGCGTGGCGTGGTGGCCGCCGTCGCCGCCGCGGCCGCCGCCGTCGTCGTGTCGTTGTCGTCATCGTCATCGTCGTCGTCGTCGTCGTCGTCGTCGTCTTCATCGTCGTTGTCGTCGCCACCGCCGCCGTCGTCGTGGTCGTCGTCGTCGTCGTCGGCATCGGGAGCGGCATCGGCATACGCATCGCCGTCCCAGGCATGACGTAGAACTGCTACACTTGACGGAGTGGAGGTGCCACTGTAAACGTGAATAACAACCGTCATCAGTCTGGGTTGGCCTCTTCCAATGAAGTCAAGTGCGCGCTCAATCTGGCGTGCGCCCAGAGGTTAAAAGCCGGGGCGGGACAGATTGTGTGTTCCGACGGTGTCGACGGTGTCTTTCCCGTCGTCGTCTCCCTCTGGGTGTGGCGTGGTGTTGCAGCACTTCAGGGAGCCGGAGCGGATGGTGCCTTCGTCGTCGTCGTCGACGTCGTCGTCGACGTCGCCGTCCCCCCCCCATTCCATCTGGCGGGGGGCGAGGGACCCTGGGACCATACCATCTGCGGGTGGGGGGGGCCGTGGGCCCGGAGCCTAGGATCAGATGGTCCTATATAGGAACGCGCGTAAAACACCGAAGAATCGTGCCCCAGGGGAGGCCCTATCTATAGGAACATACGTAAAACACTTAGGATTGGATACGCAGGAGAAGGACAATCTACAGAAACAGATGTAAAACACCAAAGATTCGTCCAGGGGAAGCATAATCTATAGGAACATACGTAAAACATCAGGGATTGGAGCCACTCCTGTGGCCTTATGAGGCCTCCTGCTCCTGGGGCCTCCTGGGGCCTCTTGGGGCCTCCTGGAGCCTTCCAGAGCCTCCTGGTGCCTCCTGGCGTTTCCTGTGGCCTCCTGTGGCCTCGTGTGGCCTCGTGTGGCCCCTTGTGGCCTCCTATAGTATCCTGAAGCCTCCTGAGGCCTCCTGGAGCTTCCTGGGGACTCCTGGAACTTCCTGGGGCCTCCTGGAACCTCTTGGCGCATCCTATGTCCTATGGCCACTTGAACCTTCCTGTGGCCTCCTGATGCCTCCTGGAACCTCCTGTGGCCTCCTCGAGCCTGCTGGAGCATCCTGTGGCATCCTGGGAAAGATCCGTGCCCACGAGTCTGGCCACCAAAACAAGCAAACGGATTGAGATATCCTAGCCCCCCTTGGGGCGAAAACCAGCTCCTCGCTCGAGATATCCTCCAAATGTGCTCCGAAAGCGGAGGACGTCGGGCACTGAAACAAGCACCCCGCTCGAGACATCCCCGCCGTTCTGGCGCGAACGGAGGAGTGAGATACCCCTTGGCGGCCCCCCTTGGGCATGAAGAGACCAAACCGAACCGGGAACCGATAACCGTGACCACCGAACCGAGCCAAGCCAAAACAAAAAAAACAAAAAAAGAACAGGACCGAACCAATTCGTTCAGAACCGAATCGGGGGAAACCGAACCGAACCAAAACCGGAACCGAACCGGAATCGGGTGGCCCTCCGAACCGAACCGACGTGAACTGAACTGGGCGTCCCAACCTAGCCCACGCAGGACCGCAGACCAACGACCCCCCGTACCCCAACCACCCTGCAAGACGACGAGGCTTGAGGCAGCCAGCGCCAAAGCTTGAGCCAATGTGTGCAGGCGGTGACGATGATGGGCAGGTCGGGGCAAGTCGGGGCAGGTGGACGCGGGTCGAGACGGGTCGGGGCGGGTCGGTGCAGGTCAGAGCGGGTCGTCCGCGGGAGGGCGGGCCTCTTTGGCGCCCCCCCCGCGCGAGGGCAGGGGGCCGCCGCCCCGCGGAAACCGGCCCCTGACGCCCCCAAGAGGCTCAAGGAAACCCCCAAGACGTTCCCAAGAGGCCTCAATAGGCCCCCAAGAGGTCCCGAACCGACTCCCTCCTCCTCCTCCTCCTCCTCCTCCTCCTCCTCCTCCTCCCTCCTCCTCCTCCCCCCCACTCCTCCTCCTCCTCCTCCTCCACCTCCCTCCGTGTTCCTCCTCCTTCTCCTCCTCTTCTCCTCCTCCTCTTCTCCTCCTCCTCCTCTTGCTCCTCCTCCTGCTCCTCCTCCACCTCCTGCGTATCCTCCTCCTCTTCCTCCTGCTGCTCCTCCTCCTTCTTACTGTCCCACTGTCCCAGTGTCCCCGCCGCTGTCCCACTGAGCTGTCCCACTGTTCCCACCACTGTCCCCACTGTCCCCACCACTGTCCCCACTGTACCTCTGTCCCATTATCCCACCACCGTCCTCGCCACCGCCCTCACCACTGCCGCCGCCACCACCACTGTACCCTCCACTGTCCCACTGTTTCCACCACGCTCTCACTATCCCCACACCACTGTCCCCACCAGCACCGTCCCCACCACTGTCCCACTGTCCCCACTGTTCCCACCATTGTCCCCACTGTCCCCACCAGTGCCCCCACCAGTGTCTCACTGTCCCCACTCTCCCCCCCACATTCCCCACGGTCCCCACCACTGTCCCACTGTCCCCACTGTTCCCACCACTGTCCCACTGTCCCCGCCGCTGTCCCACTGTACTGTCCCACCGTCCCCACTGTCCCCATCACTGTCCCACTGTCCTCACTGTCCCCACCACTTTCCCCACTGTACTATTGTCCCACCACTGTCCGCACCACCGCCTTCACCACTGTCCCCACCACTACCATCCCCACCACTGTCTCACTGTCCCCACCACTGTCCCGCTGTCCCCTCACAAGTGTCCCCACCACTGTCCGCACCACTGTCCCAGTGTCCCCGCGCCACTGTCCCCACCACCACCGTTCCCACCACTGTCCCAACATTCCCGCCATTCTCCAACTGTCCCGAGGAACGGGCATCGTTTGCCGGCGGTGAGGTGGGGGGGGGGCTCGAACCGGTAGTGACCCCCCCACGGTTTTCGAGGGGGGGTGGGGGGGGGTTCGAACCGGTAGTGACGGTAGTGACCCCCCCCCTTCCCATGATGGACTGGGGGGGGGTTCGAACCGGTAGTACCCCCCCCGGTTTTCGAGGAGGCGGGGGAACGGGTTAGGAACCCCCAGAGACCCCCCCCCGGTTTTCCGCCAGCAGCGGTAGAACACGCTCTTTCTGACATCTTGCTCGCTACGCGCAGGCCAACCATCCCTGTCAAACAAAAACACAACGAAAGAAACTTTGCCCCCGCATCTGGAGCAGGCGCAGGCGTCCCGCAACCATATTGCATGGGTTTTCGACAAGGACGGCGGGGGTGTCGTCATATTGCTCGCTGCGCGCAGGCCAACCATCCCTGCCAAAAAACATACGTAATGCACTTTGCATCTACATCTGGAGCATGCGCGGGAGCCCCGCGACCGCTTTGCACTGGTTTTTGACAGGGACGGCGGGGGTGCCAGAACACGTGCCGCACCTGGCGCTTGGGCCTCCCGGGTGCCTTCTGCACCTGGAGCCCGTAACGCGCATGGCATGCGTGGCGCTCCTAAGCAATCGCTGAGACTCCACTCACATGTTGGGGCGAACGGGGTAATTGAAATACACCCCCTCCCCCAGGCGACCGGCCGCCAACCAGGAACAATGCCGACCCTATGCTCCCCACCCCCAACTATCCCTGACAATAACAATTCAATCACACACTCTGCCTCCAAACTCGGAGCCTGCGCAACCAACCCGATGCGGGTCCCCCCCGCCGTCCCTTGAAACAAACGACACAATACAACATACAATTTGGGGCGCAACGTTTTGGGTCATGTTCGTGAGGCCCGCGGGCACTTTGTATTGTTTTTTGACAGGGGCGGCTGGGGTGTCAGCATGTTGCCTGCTGTGCGCAAGGCCACCATCCCTGTCAACAACAATAAACATGCACGTCACAGCTAAATCTGGATCGTGCGCGGGATCACTGTCAAAAAGAAACTGTTTTTTGACAGGGGCGGCTGGGGTGTCAGCATGTTGCCAGGTGTGCGCGGGATCACTGTCAAGTGGTTTGTGACAAGGACGGCGGGGGTGGCAGCGCACTGCCTGCTGTGCGCAAGCCCACTTGACACCATGATAGGCTTGGTTTTCGAAAGGATGGTGGGGGCCGACATGTTTCCCGATGTGTGCTGTCACGTGTGCAAGCGCACCTGACACACATCTGCACGTGCCCCGAATGCGGTGCACCTGGCGCGGCTAAAGTATGCGGCACACCTGGCGCACGTGGAACACGTCGCGCATCTGGCGCACCAGGCGTGCCTGGCACGCTCGGGCCCCAGGGGTGCCTGGTGCGCGTGGCGCGCCTGGCACGCGTGGCGCACCTCGCCCCAACGGCGCGCACATGGCGTCGGTGTTGGTTCCCAGTAGCTGCCCATCCAAAGACGACTGCTGAACATGCTGAGGTTCGGGTGTTACTTATGTGTTGGGAGGCGGGTGGGGGTGAGCTAGACGGCATGCTATCGATGAGGGTGTCTTGACCCCTCCCCCATATCCCCTCGGCCTGGGAAAATGGGGGGGGGCGGAGCCGTCGGAGCGCCAAAGATGGCCACAGATGGCCGTCGGAGCTCCCAAAAGGCCCAAGACAGCCCAATCGGGCCTCCAAGATGGCCCAAGAGACCCGAACATCGCTCACGAAAGCCTCCGATAAGCCTCCAAGACGCCCCAAGACAGCCCCAAAAAGGTTACAAGTGTCACTCCCGCCCCTCGAGGCACCTCCCAAGAGGCAAACATCTTTGGCTTCGCGCACTTTCGCTTCCGATGAGCTTCGTGGGCCTTCTGATAGCTCCAAAATGGCTTTAGAGAGGCCCCAAAAGGGGCCCAAGACGGATCTAAGACGGCCCCACAAGCGTCCAAGAGGCGCCCAAGAGAAACCCAATATACCCCCAAGGGGCCATATTGGAGCTTCCGATAAAAGGGGGCCTGACTTGATTCTTCCCCTTCTTTGATCGATCTCCTCCTAGATGGCCCCAAGAGAGCCTAAAGGGAGACTAAGACGGTCCAAAGAGGCCCCCCCCTCAAAGAGCCCCAACGTGGCCCCTAGACCCCTCGAAAGAGCCCCGAGAGGGCCCCTAGAGTGCTCCAAGTGGCTCCGCGAGGACCCCAACTGAGACCAAAGATGGTCCGAACGACTTCCAAAACACACTTCCATGGCGGCTGTTACGTTGCATGCTTATGCACTTCCCTGATCAAAACATTTCGCCTGGAGATATGTTTCTGGATGGGCTAGTGGAGATTGCTTGTTCGCGAGCGCAAACGGAAGAGCCGCGCGCCGTCCAAAACTACAACTAACAAGCAGGAGCCTAACTTGCACACGGGAGACAAAAAAAAGGGCGGGCCGCGCGGCGCTCACGGAAGGGGCGCCATCGGCAGCTAGCAATTCTGGCGGGGATATGCTTTTGATCGCGACCGCGGCGAAAGAGGTCGGGCAGCGTCCAGGAGCGATGCACACGGGCAACGGCCTAAATTCGCTGATACTGGGGGGGATACGCGAAGCGTCAAGAATTCTGAGGACGTCTGAAGCGAAACTGGGCCCAACCCAAGCCAAACCAGTGCCAAACCAGGCAGATGTTAAGGAAGTATCAAGCGAAACTGGGCGCAAAACCAAGTCAAACCAGGGGCAACACGAGACAGATGTTGAAGATGTTTCAGGCGGGGCGTGCAGCCAAAGCAGGCCAAACCATGGGCCAAACCAGGCAGAATTTGAGGACGCCCCATGCAGCATCGCCCAAACCAGGCTCCATCGTTCTCTTTGAACATGAAATTCTCAACAAAGGAGTGACCACCCCTTGGGTCCCCCGCAAGTGGCAGCCGATTTAGAATCTCATAAAGGGGCGTTTGGACCGCGCGCCCGCTGATGCGGACGGGGTTGGGCGCAGAAACCTTCATTTGTCTTTCGGGTGGTGTTGGGGCCCTGGTCCGGCGTTAGGAGAAATACTTCCGAGCCTGTAGCGTTCACGTCCGATCCCCTATGGGTGGTTACGGCCTCTCTGCTGGTTGAGCTGACCCGGCCCGCGCGCGTTGCCTCCGCCCGACCTTTCCACGCCGCGCCGCCGCGCGCATGGCCGCGACGCCAGAAAGGTGCTTGTGTGTGGCAAGGACGACGTCAAGGAGTTCGCTTTGCCCTGGTCTTTTGAAAGGTTGCTGACAGGATCTTCATGATGAAATCTGCAAGGGGAAAGCCTCAGACAGCTCGACCCTTCGACCGGTCCAACCATTCCCAAATTGCAAGGGTGACTGCGTAGGCTGAATTGACCTAGAAACTCTGCAAAGCACGACGTGAGGCAGCAGGTGGGCGAGCGGGGGCTCCCGAGTCCTGCCCAGGGCCGCTCCCGCGCGCGAGGATGCGGATATGCACCTTCCCTAAGCAGCTGCCTGAGTGCCACCCCCCGGCAGTGGGAGCAGGCCCTGCCTCCATGGGGAACACAGTGGAAGACCCCTCGGCAGGGATGCACCCCCCACCTCGACCCCGTGAGCAGGGCAAGGGAGGAAGAGGTTGGGCGGAAGGGGCTCCCTACCCCTGCCCGGGGGCGACGTCCTGCTGCCCAGCTGCCAGTTCGCCGTCTTGCAAAGGTGGCGGTGCAGTCGCGCCCTCCGCACGCTGATCATGTGCTGAGATGATCGCTGGTGCATGCCCTTGATGCATGGCCATATGAATGCTGGAGAGCGGCTTCTGATCTGGCACGAGCCCCCTCTGGTTTTCGCTCTCCCACCACCCCACTCCCTCCCTGACTTCCCTCATCGACGGAACCATCTGCACGTGTCGCCCTCAAAGGTGGGGCATCCTCCTCCTCTTTGCCATTTTCCTCCCCTCTTCCTCCCTCTCCCCTGCGCCTGAGCTTCATCCCACTCTTCGTCCTCCTTATCCGTGAACATGCCGCATGCGCTGACTGGAGTGTCCCCAAGTCCCGCAAAGTATTATGTATCGATTCTTCCAATGTTGTAAATACTGTTGGCACACAGCCCAGGCACGGTGACGAGATTGGCCACTAGACACTGTTCCTCATCCTGACGGTCCTGCGCCGCCGACTCCTTCTGGCTCGAGCACGTTCTACGACACGCCGGCATGCGTGCAAGTCGAAAGTCGAAGGCATACATGCTCTCGCACGTTCGCGCTTGCCTGTGCGTTGTGCGACACGACGAACCGTCATAGTCCATAGTCCGCCTGCGCGCCATACCGCGACAAAACACTGCCGAATATCTCCGCGCGCACGATCGCAAGAAGAGAGGAAGTAGCCAAAGCGGTCGCCTAGCAGCAGTAGGCACGCGACCAAAACCCCAATGACCTTAGGTAACATCGTTTTTCGGCGCGCAGCCTGTCCCCTGCGGCGACTGATGTTGAGGTCCCTCCCGAGCAACACTACAAACGCGATGGCGGCCAAAGCCGACGCGACACAAACTAGAAACATTCGAAACGGTCCCGTCCATGACAAAGCTTGTTCCGAACGGTCCGTAAATATAACGATCAACACAAACAAAAAAGAAACGGCGCCCGCGCCCCAAGGACATTGGCGTATGGATTGGGGTGGGGACGGACCGAAGTTAAACGAAAATGGGAAAGGGATAGAGCCAGTGAAGGCCATACCTGCAAGGGATGATCCAAAGGCCGTTGGGGCCTCCCTGGAAATCCTCGGGCCCTGTCGGATTCCGTTTCAGCCCAGAGCTGGCGCGGGCCAACAAGCTCGTGCCTCCTGCGTCGACGAGATAGGAGGGATAAAGTGCAACACTGCATCATAAACTACCGAGACGTTCAAACAATAGAAAGACGGCAAGGACCCCGGAAACGGCACCCCGGAAGAAGGAGGCGGAGAAGGAGGAAAAGGAAGAGGAACATTAAAACAACGAATGTGGTGCTATTGTTTCCAGAACGCTGTATGTTTTGAGACGCGTCTAATACGGGCACGTAATCCGGCTGGACTACGCGCACCCGAGCCAAAATGGGCGGCGGAAAGGGAGAACATTAAAGCGAATAGCGGAAAGGGTTGGTAGGCTATCCTTCGACTCTGGTGTTCAAACGAGCCTGCCTACGCCCCATCGGCTACAACGCGCACGCCTCGACGCAACTCACGAGGCCTCATAAACAGTTGCGAAAAGACGCGTTCGCCGAATCTCGGCATATCTCTGGTATGTCAGAGGTCATCCCATCCCAAGGCACGTTGGCCCACGTGGGGCCAACCGTAAAAACACCTCATTACGGCACCCGTGCAGGGATAGAGCTGCCCCCGACAGAGCCCATGATATCCGCCAAAGTAGGCTAATCCATCCCCCACCTAGCGGAGGCAACTCACGACAGGGGCCTTCCACTGACCGCGCTCCCCATGAGAATTGCAAGGGCAACGGGGGCAGCAGACACCTGGATAACCATAAAATGATGAACGTGCTGCGCGCCCAAAACCTGCTGCCGCACGATCACTGTTCATAGAAACAGCCCCTCATTGCTTGACTCGCTACGTCGCATTTGCGAGCGCAGTTCGCCTTATACGGATTCGCGAACATAGTTCGCGCGGTTCAGGCGCCTTTGCTCCCCCCACGTCGCAGTCGCGAGCGAACTTCGCGCGACATGCGACCGCCGATGTTCCGTTATGCTGCTGGATTGCAGGCGGTGCAACTTCCGACTGCTCATCTGGTCGGCGACACGATCTCCTCATCTGTCCTGCGGTCGCCGAGGCGGGAACTGGGCGCGGTCTTCTCGCGCCTCTCGTCGCTCAGTCGGGCCGCGGCGCGGTCGTGCTTGAGCTTCCCGCACATCGCGTCCAAGATCATCCGCTGGCCGATACTCCCCTTCGTAATGGGGTCAGCCCTCATATCAGTGGATCTCGAGCATCGCACCACTGCATGTCGGTGATCTGCTTGGTGCGGAGCTGGTCGGAGAGCCACCGCAGGTGGCCTGCTATGCTGCGCCGTGAAAGTGGACGCGCAAAATCCATGGCGATGGCCGCGAAGACGGACATCCCGTCCACGACCAAAGTGACCGGCGCCTCCGCTGAGACTAAGCCCCATATCATCGCGTGGGGCGCGAGGGGGTTGGCCCGCGACCCATCAGCTGCGCCGCGTGCCGCGAGCAGCTCGGAGCCGCAAGAAGACCTGCGCGCAAGTTTGCGCGGGCGGTCCACGGCGCCGCGGGTGCTGCAGCACTTGCCAAGGCGCGCGTTGACGGCGCCCCTCATGCCGCGCCCCGTCTTCGCGCCCCCCTCGAAGGCCCCGTCGCTGCGCGCGCAGATCTGGCCAGCGCATTCCACGGCAGGAAAGGCGATGCACGCCTTGATTTTCTGCGTGGCGAGGACCGCTGACTTGAACTGCATAACGCGTCGTAGAACCAGCTTGTTTTGGGCCCGCCGCAGCGTCGCAACGCGCGCTGCGGCGTGGCGCTGGGCGAGCAAGGCGCAAGCGGCTGCCCCCAGCAGGGGGGCGAAATGGTCGGGTTGTTGACCTCCCGCGGGCTCGTCGGCCTTCGCTTTGACCAGCTCGACGCGCCCGATCGGCATCAGGGCGTCGACGCACTCGTCCTGGTCGAGCGTCGCGGCGCCATCGGCGCTGCAGCGTTTGTAGGCGCCGCAGTTAGTGAAGTCGTCGCAGTCCTCCGTCATCTTGCATCTTGCCGAGAACACTCTCGATGCGGCCGATGAGCTCGTCGACGTGCTCCTTTTGTCCAGCGACCTTCAGATCGTCGGCAAGCTTGGACAACATGAGCGCGAGCCTTGTCGCCGCCCACGCAGTGGCTGGGCGCCCCGCGCGACCTCGACCTCCGGGCCCCGCCCGGCGGGCTAGGCGCCGCACTCTGGCGGACGCGACGCCCGGGCGAGCTTCGTGGAGAAGGCCCAGGGGGTGCCCGTGCAGTCCGCACCCGGATTGATGCGGCGAGGGCATTCAGTCCCCTTGTCGAAGGGCTCGTGGCCGGACACCTGTCTGAGGATAGCTGCGCTGCAGGGCGGCAGGGTGAAATCCACCTCGCGCGATGCTTCACCTTGCCCCGGCAACTTGGCATGCATTTATGCTCTGCGCGTCCACAGCGACGCGGGCCCGGTCTGGGCGGCGCGTCGACTCCGAGGAGGGCGCGCGCTGCGAGGCGCGTTCGGCTGCCCCCGCGAACCTCTCCAGGGCGCCGGCGCCCGTGTCGCGGAAGCCTCTGAGCGCCGGGCGGCGCTGGGCGGTCGGCGCGGTCTTGCCGTCGAAGCACATCCGGCGCCCTACAAGGGATGGCGAGGCCCCGTTTGGGTCTGCGCAGTGCCCCACTGCGCGGACCCCCCCAAAAAATCAGCGACAGCTTCACACATCGCAGCCCCACAGGGATGGCGAGGTCCCGTTTGGGTCTGCTCAAAGCCCCACTGCGCGGCCCCTCAACAGGCAGGCGCGGGCAGGCGCAGGCAGGCGAGAGGGGGGCAGAGGGCAGGAGGAGGAGAAGGGAGCTGGCACCTCACTGCTCAAAACGAGAACCCAGCAAATGGGGGAGGATTGGGAACAAACCAAGATCGCTCAAAATGGCCCACGACGGCTGCAAGACGGCCTCCGAAGCACCGAAGACGCCCCGGGAGCGCTCGAAGTCCACCCCCCTGGAACCCCCAATAAGTCAAACCAGTGAGAAAGAACGTGTTTGAAAGGTTTTGGCGCCCCCGCCTCTTCATTCTTTAACACTACAGGTTTTGGCAAGTTTTGCCGCTCCCACCTCTTCAGCCCGCAAGCCTCCAATACTGCACGGCCTCCAGGCCAGCCCGAGAGACGGTCTAAGATTGCCTCCAAGACACCTCATGATGACGACTCCGAACCCGCCAAGATGGCATCAATACGACCAGACATGTTTCAAGGCGTCGGCGGACATGGCGCAAGCCTCTAGGATTTCGGAGATCTTGGAAACCCTTGCTCACAGCATGCCAGCTTGGCCTTGCAGCGCGCGCGGCGCGCGCCAACGCGCTGGGGGCGCGGCGATGCTGCGCCCCCCTCGATCAGGCAGCGCAGCCCCGACTGCATGCAATGCCCAAAGCAAACTGACTTCCAAGCATAGGGGGCCGCTTGGGCCCCCCCCCCCCTAGGGCTCGGGGGCACGCGAAGGCGCCATGACGAAGAACGCGAGGCGGCCCGCGGAGGGGCCCGAGCTGCCCCAGGCCCTGCGCGCGGGAGGCAAGCTTCGGTCCAAGAGGTCGGCCTCGAGCAAGCCACGATCGTTGACTCGCAGGAGGGCAGGCCCAGCGCGGGTGCCAGCGCGCGCGCGGGTGCCAGCGCGCGCGTGGTCCGGGCGCGCGTCTGGCGACGCCTCAATATTGCGATTGTTCCTTGGCGTGCATTGCGCTCGCGTGTGGGTAGCAACGCCACTCTGGCCATACTAGACGCTGTCTATACTATACCGACCACCTCGAGCTAATCCGAATGCAGCTCAGCAAGGCCAGCCAAGAAAGGCTAGACCAGCCGTGGAGTTGCAGGGCTGAAGTCAGGGGTGCCTCGAATACTTTATGTCTTTCTTTCGGTAAGGGCACGCCATGGTGTTCCCCACTTGTGTTGCCTGTAGAAAGGCAGCCGTGCACGGCTTCTCGCGCGGACCCCTGGGGCCGGATGCCGCTGCTGCCACTGGATGCATGCCTGACTCAACTAAAGACTGGACAATGTGTGAGGGCCCACTCTAACGCCGTTGCTTCCGTATGAAACGCAGACGTTGCTCCGTGCATCACCGTCCCTGCCACGAAAAAGGGCTCGTAGGATCCATTCGGCAAACGCAAAAAAGCTGCGCAGCCTAATCCTCCCTGGTGTTCGCCATGATGCTTCTTACGTAAACCTCCATCGACGCACAAACGATAAGTGCCGACCTTTGCTGCCCTAAGAACGCCCTGGTTGATCCAAGAAAAATATGTTCCTGTGTCCATTGCCGCGTTTAGGAGATGATCCGCCGGCGCGTTGAATTCCCGGGAGGGGGGGGGGGGGTCATATAAGAATTGGATATATATATATATATATATATATATATATATATATATATATCGTTTTGGACGCCATCCAGACATAGAAATATCGAACAACCTCTGGGCGATCCGTCTGAAAATTACTTCCAGGTGTGGCGCCTTCAGAACGGCGGCGCCGTTGCATACGTCTGCAACGCCTGCGCAGTCCACTTGTATCCAAAGACGTCGAGAGAGGCCGCCCCACTCTGGATCCGCCAGGTGCGCGGGAAGACGCGGGCAATTGGAGTAGCTGACGTGCAGCTTGACCGATGCTGGCGCGCACATTGACCCTGGCGCGTTGCCTTCCGTAGGAGGCCGCATGTGATAAAATCTGCACGCTGATCGGACAAAACACTTGCATCCTTCCATCCAGACCGAAAACGATTGGCACTGACGGAGCGCATGCCTCCAATGAGCCCCAAAAGTATTGCAGGAAACGCCCTCCCAATCTGGTTTGCGCCCCGTGGCACTGCGAGTCCAACCGTGGTTTCGTCGCGGCCGCTTACTGGCAACGCCCAAGACGGCCATCCACTGCGCCTGAGATCTGCGTTCCCGGGGCCAATTTCAACGGCGACTGCTCATAGCCAAATCGCCCAGTTTGTTCCCGCCACGCCGCTTTATATACTTCTTGCAAGAACCTGCGCGTGCAGAACTGCACCCAGGCCGCGCGGTACCAACGTCGTACTTTTTTCAGCCGTTCGAATATTGAACTGCGCTCTTCCCTCGTCCGGCCGGGGCCGAATTTTGAACGTCAGCCCCAAGTATTTGCACTCCCGCGTTTGCATGCTTTGCAAAGTCGCACGTGTGACATGCCATGTATCGCACGCGCGCAGGGCGGATGCTCCGCAGCCCCCTGCCCAAGCCCGAAACCTCGGCCCCGCGGGGCCCGGGGCCTGCAATAGAGATCTGTTTGCGAAGAACATGTTCGCAGCGTGGCCTTGGCGGCGGTGGAAGCTGACCGCGGAGGAACCGCGGGCGCCAAGCAGATTTCCCAACACAACCGTCTCAGAAATAACGGCGTACGTAATGTTGCCCAAACCGCCTCCCAACGTCACGGTAAATTCTCCTTCCAAGACACCTGCTAGCGCACTGGGCGGTAGAATCTCCAACGAACTCGGATTCCAGACAAGGCCGTGCCCATATAATCGCGCAGTTAACTCCTGGACCATGATCTTTAGCGACGCGGCGTCCGCCGCGTACACAATGATATTGTCACGCCAGACTGCGTGGTTACTGCATTGATCATCCATGCCCGCGGCTTCCAAAATGAACCCAAATTTACGGCGCCTCCATGATGCGACTCGTGATTCGAGCAGATAGTCGATCATTGCGTTCTGCTCGTCTGGCGTCTCCACCCCTCCTTGTTTTCCCCCTTTCGTGTATGGAACCGGGGATGTTTCGCCAGCTCCATGTAAATTGATGGTGGCTAGCATGCCCGCGCGCTCCCGGGGGCGCGCCGCCGCTGTCGTGGGAGTAGCACCGCGCGCTGTCATCGCTTCGCAGATGCATTGATGAACCATGTTGTCAAAAGCTGTTTTGACATCTTGGAAGGCCTTCACAAGTGGTCGCCTCCAAACCCAAACAAGGTGTAGCAATTGGCGGGTCAAGCCGATGACGTCGGATGTGCGGCACGTGCGTCGGAATCTGTACGAATGTATCCGGGGTGGCCGAAGCTCTCGTCGAAGTTGCGGTTGGAGCGATTTCATATACCATGTTTGGAGCACTGGCGATGCGCAGACCCACCGCAAGTCGCTGAACAACCTTGCGGTGCTAGACTAGGGGAGGCCGAGAAACAACAATATGCGCCAATATGGGGACTCCCCGGCAGGATTGCATCGGAGTCGCTGCTTGAATAGGTGGCACGCGTGAAGCGCGCTGATCCACGGGAGTGCATGGCATGCTTCCGCGGGAACGCCGTCCGCCCCAACGCCTTTGTCAAGCTGGGGCGTCGTACAAGCTCAGGGGTGGAGGAGCTGCTCCATCGAGACATTTCCTCTCCACTTGTAGGAGGTCTTCCAGCCGCTGCATTTGGGCACAAGGTGGATCTGCTGGGTCACCAAATTTTTCGGCGCCGAAGTCCCGCACTGCATGTAACCAACCGCGCCTGTCCGTGCACTCCTGCCCGTCGATTTCGAACAGCGTGGGGCATGTGATCTCGCGCGCCGCCGTTTTCCGTAAGGAAACGAGTTTGGCCTGTCGTCGCGCCCGCTGAAGTGCACGTCGCTTCTGGCGGAATTGCCTCTTCATGTCCATGGCTGTTGACGCTGTGGTAGCTGCTCGGGCCGCCGCTTTGGTCGCGCGAAGTTCTGCACGCAACGCTGTTTCTGCTTCGCCGCCGGGTCGGCTCGAGGAGGTGTCGTAGCTGATGCTCTGGGCGAGCTCCCGGATGGTGGCCTCCAGGGTCGAGAGGTCTTCCCGGCATTGGCTGACCTTCCGTTGGTAGGACAAGCGATCGCCACGAGTCTTCGGCCCCCAACCCTTGAGCGTCCGCAGCCGCGGCCCCTGAGGCAGTGTCCATGCGTGTATCGATAAGAAACTTACCACTGGACGATGGTCAATCTTCAGGCTCCGGCAGAGGTCGTGGACAGAAGGATGGTTCAAAGCGTGCGCTGTGCCATCGATGGCTGCGGAAGCGGCGATGTAGTCTATCTGCGACCTCTTGTCGAGCGGCCGCTTAGGTCCACAAACCACAGCGACTGCCGACATCGATTTGGGAAAAATGTGCTGAGCACTTTGAAGCGGAAGTCCAATAACCATGATAATACTCCGTGCTGCTTGGCGTGGGAATGGCTCGGCAAAGGAAGTAAAAGTGCTGGCCCTGTCACGTCGTCAAAATCTCTAGGTAAAGTCACATTCGCATCCTTTCCGGCAACTATTTGCAATTGTGTCTGAGTGTGAGAACGTGCATGTCTATAGAATTCACGTGTTTCTACCCAGATCTGGTCCAGAAGAGTTTCGTACAAACCATCCACACACTTGGTATTGTGCAAAACGTGCTAATTTAGAATACATACCGCGTCTGTGAACAAGCCTGCCCAATACCTCCCAAACTTCGTTCCGCGTATCTGCCCCCCGGCGTGTGCGGGGAAGAGAAAAGCAGTCGCGAACCTCATCCCGGCTGTCTGGACTGGCTTCGCTAGCAAGCACATTGTACCCATTAAAAAGATTGCCCGGTTTCAGTTTGGCAGCTTCTTGAAGACAAATCACAGCATCTCCCAATCCCAATCCCCGTAACAAGCGGCTGATTGGTTCGCAAGATTTGGGCCCTTTCCTCAAGATGCTTGAAGATACGACGGACAAGCTCGTCTCAGACACCCGGCCCTCGGGGCACCTTTAGCGGCGAGGCCGCCGGTAGGCGCGGAAGGCTGTGGTGGCCGCCTCCTCGGAGGGCTTGTTGATGGCCCAGTACCAAGCTGATTGCCAAGAGATGGACGCGTCTTCGTTGACATCCGCAATGTGCTTGGCCTGCTGCCCCTCCCTCTCGGCGTACAGTGCGAAGTCTGGCTTCCAGAACACGCGGAGGTCCCAAGTGGCATCGATCTCTGAGGCAACAAAGTCCTTCAGGCGGCCAAACGTTTCGTAACGTTTCTGAGCATGGGGCGAACGTTCACGAACCAAATATAGCTTGACATTCTCGCCCTCGTGCTCGATGTTGCTCTGCTCGAGGTGAGCGTGCCATTCATTGGGGATCTCGTGCAGGAATGCCGACTCAATGGGGATCCGAATGTAGTGGCTCTTTTACCCCTGGGGACGAAATTCTCCTATATGTGTTTGGAGGTCCCCCGGAATAATACTCTTGAGCTGCTGGACCAATGTACCCGCGGCGGGTCTGGCAACTCCCTTCGTATCACGTTCCTCGTACTTGCAGAAGCCCCTGATGTCGACATAAGAAGGTTCCCAAGAGGTCGAAGCGTCCCCTTTCTTCTCAAGCTCCGTGATGCGTGAATCGAGAAGGGTAGATTTGGCTTCAATGGTGTTGATTCGCTGATCGACGCCCTCGAAACGGGTGGCCATCTCGGTTCAGAGTGTGCTGATCTGGCGGTTTGTGTTTTCATTGATCCCCGTCTGCACCTGGGCAGCCCACGCTGGTATCTGCTCACCCATGTTCGACGAGATATGTGTCAACAAGGTGTGTGGATGCTAAAACTGGGTTTCTGTAGCCGGGTATGCCTTGTGCCTTGTGCCTTACGCTCGAATTCGTCGAGCATGTTGGGCCACCTCCAGGTTGTTGACCTCTTCCTCAAGGTTGCTTGCCTCGCGCTCTTCGGAGATGTTGTCTTCAGGTCGTTCGAGCTGTCCTAGCGCGCCTCGGTGTTGTTGAAGTTATCCTCTCGAATGGTGGGCAAGGGGTACCGCGCACGCAGGGTATAGTCCGTGTGCTAGGTCACCCGTTCAAGCGCTCTTGAACACGTGGAGGTCAACGACCTTGACCCTCAACCAGATGAGTACACCGTGGATGTTGACACCAAAAGGATCAACGTAGAGGTGCTGCTGGATGAGTCCGACGTGCAGCAGACAACACACTCCGGTCAAGGGCGTCCTCACCCTCCTGCGAAGGCTGTGGTCAACCTTAGCGTGGTACCTGCTCAGAGGAAAACAGTCCATTCCGAAGGATAATTCTGGCCACGCTCATGAGACGTGGGCCGCATCAGTTCTGCCGCTGATTGCATCGGCTCCGACGGCCTCGACGCGACCGCAAAAGCGGCCCTGGAAACATATTAACACAAGGACCAAGACTCTGATGCTGATTAGCGTGCGGCGGGCCGAGAGGATCCAATGAGGAGCGCGAGATGGCGCCAGACACGGTTATGGTGCAGCACGCTGATGAGCACGAGGGAAGACGAGGACAACCTCGGCGACATGTCGTCGGCGAAAACGCAGCAAATGCTGTGACGGGATCCTCGACACGATTCGAGACATGTCCAAAGCATCTTTAGGGCACTCACCGGCGCAGCTGGACGGTTGTTTCGGCAAGTCGCCGAAGCGCAGTTGTACGGCGTAGCTGTCCTGACGTCGAGGTCGAACGGGCGAGACCCGAATCACCGCAAGGGAGTCCACCCACTACGCCGTCTGTGCAGTGACAGCTGCGCGAACAAGCAGGAAACCGGCAGAAGCTCCTTCCTACCATCCCCGAGGAGCTGAAGCAGGCCGCCGAGGGGAAAAGGGCCGCGAGCTGCATGGTGGCGTGCCACGGCAAGCTGCTAGTGGTGGTATAGAGGACAGTTTCTGAACAGACGTGTATCTGGGTTTCTCGATGGAGATAGTTTGCCCAGAAACTGTTTAGGCTATTGATCAGTCCACGGTTTGCTCACACGCAAGCTAATTATGGGCCTCGTTCGGGTGCGGACGGTACAGGCGGCAACCTTGCACGGCGCCCCCGACCATCACTTGTGGGAGTTCCCCGAGAGCGTTCCGAGTTGGCAAGCGACCGAACGGCGGGCGACGGTGCTATGGCATGGTCCCATGTCGTGCCCAACAAGGCGAGCGAGGGGGGCTCCTCCGCAACGTCGCACTCGCCAGTCGGCCCGCGGAGACAGCAAGTCCCCCCGTCCCTCACCATGGCCCATGGCAGTTACCATGGTTCATTGCCGTCGGCCCCTCATCGTCACCGTCTGTGCTTGTCCGAGGCATCGGCGCAGCGCCCACCCCGTTCTCACAGCTGCGCTCTCCTGGTCGCCGCTTCTGGATGGTGTTGCGCTTGCGGCCATGGCGCTGCAAGCATTGCGAAAAAACGAAAGGAGAGGGACCGGAAAGCAGGGGTGGGGAGGAAGAGAGGGGTGATAAGGGCGAGGGGAAGCGAGAGGTGAGGACGAGGAGGAAAAGGAGGATTCCGACGGTCACGCCCAGATTTCTCATCGCCCGCCTACTCGACCCCGCGTAGGCTCGGACAGCGGCCCTGGGAGCACCGTGGCCTCTCAATCGGGCTCATCAAACCCTCGATGACCTCTGGGAGCCCTCCCGGCCTGATGGTTGGGGCGGATAGCCTAGGTCCAATGCGTTGTGGCGCGGCGCAGGCAACACCAATGCTCTCCCTCCCCTTGCCTCTTTCCCCTGCCCTTCCCCCTTCTCCTTCCTGGCCCTGCATCGCCTAAACCCCCCGTCGACATGTCCCCTCACCTTGCTCAAAAAATGGCAAAGATGGATTGGCGACGCGTGGATTCACGACGGGCCCCGCTTCGTACAGAATTGGCACGCCTCGTCGCCAAATCAGGCCGCACTGGCCTCGCGTCTTCGGGGTGCCTTCCCCGATCGAAGGACCTGGCGCCATATCTGATCCATGTTAGCGTGTGCCCGACATTCTGCCCTCACGTTCACCCCCCCCTCTCCCTGACAGCCCCTCCCCCCGTCCCCCGCGCGTCCCATCCGCCCTGTTTCTCCCCCCGCTCGACAAACTTTGCGCAGGACCCTGGCCACTCTGCCACCTCTGCGACTGAGCCCGCCGCACTGACGACGGGGTAGAGGTACTCGTCGAGACCCAGCTCCAGAATGCAGGACGTTTTGGACTCGTCCTGCGGGGTCAAAGACTTTCCCGCAAACTTGCCCAGAACCCTCGTGCCACGACCCCGCAGTACCACATCTGGCCAGAAGAGGTGGGGGGGAAGGGAACGGCGTGTGGGACGAGCAAAAAGAGGGGGACGAGCTGGAGGTAAACGAGGAGGAGGAGCAGGAGGAAGGCGAGCAGGGCGAGGAAAAGAAGGCGGACGAGCAGGAGAAGTCAAGAGGGACGGGCGGATAGGACTGGTTATGAACCACACCAGTCTACAACATGACGCCAACTCGTACATGTGAACAAACGATCTAAAAAAACCTGCGGCGTACCCAACCCATCGGCACTAAGGGATGATATGAGGTGCGCCGGCAACGGTGCGACAACAACATTGCAAGAGACGGCGCAAGACGAAAATCTATATCGTGCGAGGTGTGCGCGAACGACTCGCAGGACAGAGGTGCAAAAGGCCAGGGGGCATTGAATGAGGAAAGACAAACCAAATTATGGCATAGGGGTGGAAACACAACCACCCCAGCAGAAGCAGCGAGATGATGAAACATGGGCAAGATAAAGTGGCATAAGCGGAAACGTAACCAAACAACGACATGCTGCGTGTTTCCATTCCGAAATGCTCTACACATGCGCGGCCAACTCTCCGCGTTGCTGCAACACCTCGGATAATTAAAAGATCCCGTTGATAATGTAAGAAGCGGTCACGGTCTAGCTCGCCCACCAGCCTCTCAGCTTCCTCTCTGCACCTCGTAGTGCGAGCACCAAACGCGCGCAGGCGCGCCGCCAACCCTCGAAAATGGCGACGGCTTCAAACTTCGCAGCCCCCTCCCCAAGATGGCGAGGTGCCGTTTGGATCTGCGTGGGGCCCCACTGTGCTGGCTCCTCCAGCAACCCTCGAAGATTGCTGCGATTTCACACTTCGCGGCCCCCAGAGATGGCGAGGTACCATTTCGATCTGCGTGGGGCCCCACTGTGCTGGCCCCCCCAATTAGTTACTCTTCGAAAGTGGCGACAGTTTCACACTTCGCGGCCCCCAGGGTTGGCGGGGTCAAGTTTGGGTCTGCGTGGGGCAACTGCGCTGGCTCCCCAGCAGCCCTCGAAAGTGGCGACGGCTTCACACTACGCAGCCACCCCAGGGATGGCGAGGTACTCTTTGGGTCCGCGTGGGGCTCCTCTGTGCTGGCTCCCCCAGCAGCCCGCGAAACTGGCGGCAGTTTCACACTTAGCATCTCCCCAGTGATGGCGAGGTCCCGTTTGGGTCCGCGTGGGGCCCAACTGTGCTGGCTTCCCCAACAGCCCTCGAAAGTGGCGATATATTCACACTTCACGGCCCCCCAGAAATGGCGGGGCCCCGTTTGGGTCTGCGTGGGGGCCAACTGTGGTGGCTCACCCGGCAGCCCTCGAAAGTGGCTTTCACACTTCGCGGCCCCCCAGAAATGGCGGGGCCCCTTGTGGGTCTGCGTGGCGCCCCACTGCGTTGGCTCCTCAAGCAGCATTCGAAAACGGCAACAATTTCACAGTTCGGTGCCGCCCCAAAGATGGCGAGGCCGGTTTAGGTCTGCGCGTGGCCCCACTGTGCTGGCTCCCACAACTGCCCTTCGAAAACCTTCAGCTCGGCGAACTCCGTGCGGCGTCGTGCCACAAAATTGGCAATCGGCACATTTCTCCCGCGCCAGACGGCACTGTCGAACAAAGCGACATCGAAGATCTCCATCGACCGAACGGGCGCAATGTCTTAAACGTTTTTCCTCAGCTCCGCCAGTAGCAACTGGACTCTGTCGCTTGTGGCGTTGCCTTCTTCATCTGCTGTCAAGAGGTTTGCGTGCTTAAGCTTCCGTACCGCTTCGTATGCTTGGCCGCTGAGACCTCAACGGAGATGTAGCGCAGCTGTTTTTGTATTCGGGACTACCTTCCCGGCCGTAGTAGAGGTCCCAACAGCGCTCTTTATTGTCGGTGAAATGTTCTGGCCTGCCGTCGTACTGTGGGATGCCAGCCGTGTCCAATTCTGTGGACATCTTCCTGACGCTGACGCGCGATCTGCCCAGCCTCGCCCTAATGGTCGCTGTGGTTGGAACCCTCAGCGGGGCGGCGGCGCAAGGGGGCGCCGTGGCGCTCGACGGCGCCTGCGACTCGGCGGCCGCTGGGGAAACCGTCCTGCGGCGCGGCGGCGCGCGGCGGGCCCAACATTGGGGCGCATCGCGATGTGAATCAGAGCCGATCAGGCTCCGTTTACAATCTGAATGCCCCAGGCGGGGCAAGGAGGTGATAATGATGCTTTTACCGTTTGAACCTGACAGGGCGCCTTGTTGATCAATGTTAGGCGACAAGGCACATACAACATGACACAATCAAGCAAATCATGTTATCATTGTCGCCGGGTTTTTCTCCTCTCCACTCCATAGCCTGGGTTTTGTCTTCGGACGGCTCCCTGCTCGCTCGCTCGTTCCTCCTCCTCCTCGAACACTGCAGGCAAGGCGGTCTGTCCGCCGCAGCCCGAGCCGCGCCGCCGCGCGCGGCGCGACGCAAGGCCCCCTTCCTCGGAGAGCCTCGGGAGGGGGCCTCAAATTGCCTCTGGAACCCAAGGCCACCCGCAACCAGGAGAGAGAGAGACGCCTTAAGTGGCCTCGGAGAGAAGGAAAGCGGGAGCCCCGAGAGCCCAAGGGTCCGAAGGCCAACGGGAAGGCGCGGGGACAGAGCGAAGGCGAGGGCCACCAGGGGCACGGGAGAAGGGCCGCCTGGACCAGGAGAGGGGGGGGAGGCCAGGCCAGATTAAGCGATCACTTGTGGATCGCCCAGGGCCCGTCTCCGTTCCAGCATCCGTCACCCAACCGACGGTCGCGTACCACATGTCGGCGCGTTGCGACTCTTTGGGTGACGGAGGCTGGTGGAGGGGCGTCGCTGAGACAACAGTCTCGGTAGTGTAAGCGGCTCCGTTCCCCCTGGTCGGGGGAAGGCGGAGAGCAAGGGGCAGGGCCCGAGGGGGAGCACCCGATCCTCAAGGGAGAAGGACGGGACCCCCAACGGGCACGCTGAACTAGAAGTCTTCTGAGGCCTCCAGAAAGCGGCGGGCCGCCCGGGCCTGTAGTCACTGGTAGGTGTTCATCTCATCCCCCTCGCTCCGCGAGGGGGCCTTCGTGATGATGTAGGGCCCGTACAATTGATGGTTCGGGGCGATCGCGTGGTGGTCGCTGCCGCCGTCGATCATGTGCCCCTGTTACGGGCTGTGAGGATGTCTCCTGGCCATGTGGAGTCGGTGGTCCAGGTCCAGGTCGCGGCTCGAGGAGTCCAGCTTGACGAAGTTGCTCAACGCCTTCGTGATGCTGGCGTGGCTGGTGCTGCGCTGTCTCCAGGAGTGATGCCCCACCGCCGACTTCCGTCCCAGTAGCCTCAATGACCCCCGTCGGTCGGTACCCTCTGCCTCCCAAGCGCCCCATGGGCTGGGGAGGTGGACTATGCCTACCTCCCAAGCGCCCCGTGGGCTGGGGAGGTGAGCAGTGCGTGCCGACGGGTGTTGAAGAACATGCAATACTTCCTGGTGGTGCCGCTGGAGGTAATGCTGAAGTCGAAGATGCCAGCCTGGGAGGTGCGGTCTCTGGTGGAGGCCTCTTGGGAGGGTATCCTGCAAACTGTGTATGTGCCATAGTAGACGACAGCTCCTTCTGGATCTCCTCCGCCGACAGTTGGCCACCGTACTGTCCAGGTCGCGGCTCGAGGAGCACCGCGCCTGGACGTTCTGACATCCAGCAATCGTTGCCATCATATACATTATAGTGCCACGTCTGTGCCTTTGTGTATGCGTCGGCGGTGGGCTGGAGTGTTTGCTCTATGGCCTGCGTCAGTGTCGTTGTCGTAGTGATGTCTGCAGGACAGTTGCAAGCAGTGAATGCTGTGGTCGGGGTTGTGCTGCACGTCGTTGTGATGTATGCATATTCCTGTATCTGCAGGTGTCGGAGGCTGCTGTCCAGGATGATGGTAGGTGTGCGCATCGTCATCATCCGCTGTGCGGTCCGTAGGACGTGCCGCATGCTGTCGTTGTCTTGTCGTACCGCTCTGTGCTGCGTGGGTGTGAGGTCCAGTCGTCCCCAAGGTGCCTCTTGCGTCCTGAGGTTGAGGTCGCGGTTGAAGGTCGTGAGGTCGGCGTCGATGATGCAGAAGGCAGCGTGGTCGTATGGTGTCGTGGCCATGTCGGAAGCCGTTGGGTCGGTTTGGGGTGGGTGCATGGTTGGCAGGTGGTGGAGTTCGATGGAGATGCTGTGTCTGTCTGCGGTGGCTTGGAGGGCGTCGGTCACCGCGCTGGTGTGGTCGTGGTTGGTGGTGAAGAGCAGTACAATGCTGGGCTTTCCTGTGATGTCGGTCATTCCCGTGTCTGCTCGGTTGGGTCCGCTGTCTTGTGTGGTGGGTGCGTCGGTGGGTAGTTGGGCTGGTATTGGTCGGTGGTCGTGATCGGCGTGGGTTGGTGGTCCCAGTGATGGCCCCTGTAGCTGGATGGGTGGCCGCTCGGCGTAGTCTTCTGGAAGCCCAGCGTGTCGGTTGGATCGTCGTACGCGTCGGGTCTCCTCCTTGTGCGCGTCGATGTCTTCTGTTGGCGGCTTCGCTCCGAACTGCATCAATGTGGCTGCACACTGGCGTGACGATTTGACGTGTTTGGTAAGTCTGTTCGCGGTGTAGAAGTACTTCAAGCATACCTGGCAGGTGTCACCGACGATGTAGTTGTCTATGGTGTGCTTGTCCTGGTGGACGGCGTAGACATGCTTGTTGTGTGCTGCTTTGGTCTTGAATGTAGCGCCGCAATGGTAACACATAACTCTGGCTGGTGCTGGTGTCGTGGTTCCTGCTTGTCGGGGTAGTGGCAACACTCCCAGTGCTGTTGCCGTTAGCGATAGGTCTGCGCGCAGCTGGTCCTGCGCTGCTCGGTCGGAGGATGAGTCTTGTGCACGCTTGTAGGTGCTCGTAATAAAAGACTTGACCGTTTGCATGTCGTTGCGTGCAGCCTTGATGAAGTCGATGATGTCCTTGGGTGCGGTGGTGATGCGGGTGCCGTCGCAGTGCTGTCGGCATGTGTGGATGTCGTTGTTGATGGTTTGCGTCCAGGTGCCGTTGACTTCGATGTCGTAGTCAATGAGTGCCTGCGTTTCGTACGGGCATCCTTTTATGAGTCGCAGAAGTTCTCGCAGTCGTAGCCATCGTAGTCGGTCTTCGAGGTTCGGTAGTTGGGCACGTGCCAATATCTGCTCGTTGGTGATGTGCTTGTCCTTCATGGCCTTGTGTGTAATTCCTATTGCCTGTCGTGCCGCAGTGACGTAGGCTGTGTTGATCCTGTGGTAGTCCCGCGCTGTTGTGATGATCCATGTCCCCGCGTTAAATAGCAGTCTTGAATAGCCGAAGGACTCGAGGTAGTGGATCTTAGTCTGGATGGAGATGGCTTGTCGTTGGAACAAGGTGCGTCGGAGTGGGCCTGTTGTCTCGCGTAGCGCGATGGTGCGTGCTGCCGTCTCCTGGCCCATGTCGTTCCTGTCGTTGAACATCGCGCCCAGCAGCTTGGTGCTTCTAGCGATGGTGACGCAGAGCCCCATGTCGGTGATGCTGTGATTGTCCCGTATCATGGTCCGTGTAGCTCTTTTGCCTGCGACGGTGTTGGGGTAGACGATGAAGCTGGACTTCTTGGTGTTGATCGGGAGGCCTCTTCGCAGTGTCGCGCGTATGAGGTGTCCCCACATCTTGGAGATGAGTGCGTGTATCATGGTGCCGTCTGCCGTGGATGCAGCCGCCTTGACGTCGTCTACGAAGGATGTAGAGGACAGTGTGGCGTTGTGGTCGCAAGCTCGGAGACGTGGTGGGGCATGCGGTATGTCGAAAGTCGCTCCATCCTCGACGGCGTGGTCGTGGTAGTCTCGCGTGACGTCCGCCATGAGCATGTTGAATGTGAAGTCGGCTGTTGGTACGCCAGGGCGTGTACCAAGTCGTGGTGCTGCGTAGCTGCACTGGTCGTCGATGTAGAACCAAGTCCCAGTGTGTGCCTCCGTGAGCATGTCGACAATGTGTTGGTTGTCCACGTGTTGGTTGACAATGCCGTTGTCGGTCATGAGGGCCTCAATCGCGGGAAGCATGACATGGGGAATGTCGATGTGGGCGAGAAGGTCGTCCAGCTGCTCCTTGGTCTGGGTGAAGTTGTACACGAGCTGGTTGACTACCTTGTGGAAGGCTGCTTTCAAGTCTATCATGATGATGACCATGTCGTGCTTCGCGTGGTAGGCAGTATTGGATAGGAGCCGCATCGTCATGTGGTTGATGTCCGTGCTATAGTGGTGTCGGCCTCCCGTCTGAGTGGAGAAGAGCATCGTGGGGATTAGGTCCTTCATGCATTGTCTGATGTATCTGTAGTGGTGCTTGATGACGGTGTTGGCCAACGTGATTGACCGCTGGTTGTTCAGGTCCTCCTCGCTGCCCTTGCCCTTCCAGAAGTACGTCATCCTGGACCCCTTTAGAGCTACGCCCTCCCTGCAGAAGAGCGCTGCTTTGGTGATGATCGGATGCATGTGTCGGGCCATCTGCCGTGGGGCGATCTTGGAGAAGTCGTCGGATACACGATCTGGTCCTGGTGCGCGGTGAGGTCTCGCTTTGTGAAGGATGTCTGTGAGCTCGTAGATGCTGGCGAAGTTGTTGACGTGGCGCGTTCTCCTGGGCTGAGCTGATTCGGTCCTGTCCTCCTTGGCGTTGTATCTGTCAACCACGTCCTGAGCGGAGAGGATGTCGGCTGCTTCGTTGTGTCCGAAGTGTCGTGTGGCTGCGTCGGCCTTGCTCGTGGAACTGTCGAGGACAGTGCCGTCTGCTGCATTCATCATGGGGTATGCTTGTCGCTTACGTCTCTTGCGGCCACCGAATAGCAGGAGCTTCTTGGTGTACTTCCACTCGGTGTACGTGTCGCCAGTGCGCTTTGCATCCATTGCCTTTTGTGCTTGCTCTTCCAAGAACGCGTCGTAGTCCCTGTTGGTCATCTTGACGATTACTTTTCTCGTGGCGTCGATCCAGTGCCGTACGTGTTGTAAAAACCCATGATAGTCGGGGTTGTAAGGGAAATTCGCTGCAGCGTAGTTGAGCATGTAAGTCTCGCAGTAAGTAGTGTGGATCGCCTCGGGAGTCATCTGAAGGGTCGGGTCGTTGTGGATGTCGTTGATGAGCCTTTGGATTCTGCGCTTTGTCGTGCTAGCTGTCGCTCCATGTGTTGTTGCCTTACGGAGGAGCTTCATGAACTTCCGTCGGCTGAGGACAAAATCGAGCGTGGTCTCTGAGATGTACTCCTGGTATTTCTTCTTCCCGCTTCTTTTGAACGCTGAGGTCGCTGCGTCCATGATGGTCAGCATGTACTGGTGGATGTGCTCATCGTAGTCGGTTCCCCATGACGGTAAGACAGTAGCGTCAAGGTGCATCTTGAAGGTCTCGACGGCCTTCTCGTCATTGAGCTGGTGCTTGTCTATCTTCGGGAAGAGCTGCTTTGGCGCCGTGTGCCGCACGGTCCAACAGGCTCGAGCTGTAACTGGCAGGTGATCCTCGCGTTGATGCTGCCCTTGTCGGTGTTTCTTCATGGTCTCAATGTCGGCCAGTGTCTTGACGTCGGTGATGTGTCTGATGAGCGTATCGTCCGCGATGATGTAGTCGATGCGGTGCTTGTGCCCATATGCGTCTGTCCACGTGTGGTGCTCGTCGCCGTTGGAGATCACGGTGTTGGCGATGACGTAGTGCCCTGCGGCTGCTAACTCGTGAAGTTCCTTGCCGTTGCTGTCCTCGGTCTGGGAAAGTCCAGCAGGTCCAACCGATGTCGACTGCACGCTTCCAAGTCGGCCGTTGGCGTCGGCGAGCATGAGGTTGGGTCTGTGCTGTTGTACGAGCTTCTGTAGTCGCTGCCAAAAGTCTTGTCGTTCTTGAGGACCTTTCTTGCTGTGAGGAGCATGAAATACACAAATGGTGGTATTGATGCAGTCCGTAGTGACTTTGACGATGAGGATCCTTGGCTCACTGATGAGAACGTGGCAGTGTCTGGGCTCGAAGTGCTGTGGGCCGTCCTTGTTGTAGGCGTAGGGCTTCTCCACGTTGATCCATAGCTCACATCCAGCGTTGTAGTGGTCGTGCGGGCTGCTGATGATGAAGTATCCATTCCCGTTTGTTGTACGTCGTTCGTTGCGCGCCTCCTGAATGCCGATGATGTGGAGTCGCTTTTCTTGAAATTGTCGTCGAAGCAAGGGTCCCCGCCACTGGTGTGCAAGCCGTGCTGCCTTTGTGAACTTCTTCTGCTGCCGAGCGTCGGACTCTCTGACACTCTCGGCGTTGTAGGTTGCGATGGAGAGCTCGATCTTGGTTTCTTTGGCAGAGACCGTCTTAGGCGCCATGAGGTGCCGAACACTAGCATTCCGAGTTGGTAATCCAAAGCGTAAGGTGGCACCTTCGCGTAGTGGGTAAGCTGCTCGATCGGGATGATCAGTCTGGAGGATCGACTCCCATTGATAGTACTTTGTGTCCGCAATGATGTCTCTGAAGTTGTGCGGGATGGTGTCGTAGTCGTGGCCTCTCTCGTAGCGCTTTCGTGTCCTCTTTGAGATTCCGTCGGCGAGCTCGTTCCACGGCATGCCTTCGTGACTCGGGACGTGGTGCAAGGTTATGTCGTTTTCGTTCTTGAGCGTATCGAAGATGACCTTCATGAATCTCGCAAGATGTTCGTCTGCTGTTGCTGTGGCGCGTCCCATGCATATGTTGATGGCCGTCTCGCAATCGGTGTGAATGCAGATAGGTTGCGGCTCGGCGACGGCGATGGACCACATGAGAGCCTGCACGATGGCCATGATTTCGCCTGTGGTGTTGGTGGTGCTGCGGTCATTCAACTTCATGTTGTGGCTCTTGCTGACGATGCTGCTGAAGGCTCCTCTGAACGTGTGTTGGTCGTGTTCGCCACCTTCTTGTAGTACCAAGAATGCCCATGAGCAGCAGTCTGGTCTCCGTGCGTTGTGGGAAGCGTCAGTGAAGATGTGCTTTGCGCTGTGGGCATTGTTGCCTTTCGTCGTATTGTTGAGCGCATATGTTGCTGCTGGGTGCAGGTCGTCACCTTCGATGTTGGCGTTGAGAAAGGGGGCGGTCGTGGCCCGTATTCGTCTGATCAGTCCTCTGGTGTCCCCTAGGTCGCATGTGCAGTCGCCTGGTGGTTGCATGCCGTGGTATCTTGTGATGTCGAGATTGGCCTCGTGGTACGATGGTTGCAGTTGTTGGGGCTGGTTGTCGGCGCTGGGATTGGGTGGTCGCTGTACTCGAAACGGTAACAGTGCTGTCGCCTTCTGCTGTCGTCTGTGTGCAGCTTGTCCGTTGTGCGTTGTTGCAGAAGCTCCTGTTGGGCATCGAAAGGGGTGCATAGCTGTCTTTTGTCGTTGTCGCCTTTCACCTGTGGCCGCGTGTCGGTCTCTGTCGGGTGCTGCTGTGCCATGTCCAGCGCCCTGGGATGCTGTCAGGGCTACTGGTGGATGGCCGGTGGGCTGCTGTGTCGGAAGCGTGGTGGTATGTCTTGCTGGGGGTGGCAGTGGGCTGGGTTGCAGGGCTTGGAATCGATTGTGGGTCGTGGTGTACGTAGATGTCTGCTGTGCTGTTAGTCGCCGTTGCTGCTGCCGTCGGACTCGTGCCAGAAGCCGCGTGCGAATGGCGTCGTCATCGAGGTGGAAGTTGCCGCTATCCATCTCGCTGCTATTATCGAGGAAGGTATCCTCGATCCCAGGGAAGTAGTCTATCGTGATCGCACTGTGGTACTCGGGCGTCTCGTTGTGGACGTCGGAGCCGTTGAATTTCCGTGCATGCGTAGAGCCAAAATGGCTAGTTGTGGCGACCGTGGCGTCGGGCTTGGGTCGCTCGAGTCGGGGTGGTGTGTGTAGCCGATTCGTCTCGTCGCCTGTCCTTACTCTTGGTGTGGTCGGCGTGACACGCTGGGTGCTCTCAGAAATGGTGGAGCGAAGTAGGTCGTGCCTTGGCGATGTGTCGGAGGTGGCGGCGTAGGAGCCAGGTGGCGCTCGTGGAGGTGTCAACCTGCGCGAGGTGCCATCTGGGGGGACCCTCCCCAGTATGGCAGTCGATCTTGGGTGGGGGCGCGAACCGCTTGAGTGGATTTCCCACTCTTCGGTCGGGTGGCGCCTATGGTGGATAGTTGTTGGTTGTCCATCGGTTGCGTCGTGCTGGTCGTGTGAGGCAAGTGAAACTACTGCCGTTGTCCGTCGGGTCTGATCTGCTATCCCCAAAGCAGGAGTCAGTGCACGTGGACTGGTGGTGTGTGTCGGAGGGTGGCTGTCAGAAGTGCAAGTCACCTGCACCCCCTGGGTCGTCAGGTTGGTTGCGGTCTGCAAGCTAGTGGAGTCTGCTATCGAGGAGGGAAGATGGCAGAGTCGGCTGTCTATGTTGCCTGGCGCTCGGTGCTGATCCGCGGTCCCCAAAGCGGGTGTCAGCCTGTCGAGGTCAGTCGATGTAGGCTTCCCTAGTGGAAGTCGGGGTGGGTGTGCGTGTCTGAAGCTGCAAGTTACCTGCACCGCAGGGGTCGCAAGGTTCGTTGCTGCGTCTGTGACATTGTGATGCTGTGTGGCGCTGGGCCGAGAGTTACGTATGGACGCTTGAGGCCGCCCAGGGGCCTGTTGCTCTGGTCTTTTTCGACGGGTCCGATGAGCCAGAGCGCCCTCATCGGGGTCGTTCGTATCTAGTTTTTTGGCCGCAGCGCGGTGTCCGATCCTTCATCGTCGGGATCGGCACGGAGAGGGACGCGGTCGGATATGTCCACGAAGCCGTCACCGCTGTCGTGGATACGGACCTTCCGCGGTGGTCGTGATGTGGGGTCCTGTCTCTTAAGGGCCGATCGGATTCGTGAGGGTGGCGCTGACTGGGCCCTGTCGGGCGTTCCCATATGGAATCTGGGTGGAGGGATGATGGGGCTGTAGGCTTGGGTTGGGGTGATGCTGGTGATCGGTCGAGTCTTGGGCGTGGTGGGTACTTCGTGCTCGTCGTCGCTGAGATCGATGAGAATTGTGGTGTGGGGCGTGGAACGCTGTTGGTCGTCGGGTGTCGATCTCGTGTCGGGGGGGGCGGACATGGCACGTACTTCAGGGAAGATGATGTGTGGGGTGGGGGGAGTGGCCTGCTCAGCTGGGATGGGGGTGTCGGTGCCTTCGAGGTCGGAGTCGTGATGAATGTCAGGAATGGGCGTAGACTGTCCGTCGTCGTGCTGAGAGAGGTAGCCGTCGTCGGCGATGGGCGTGGGAGAGCACGAAGATCTTGGAGAGCTCGATTGGTGTGCTTGTGTATCGCCGTGGTGTGCTTCAGAGGGCTTGTCGTGGTCGGCATCGCTGAGTGGGGCGATACTGGCTGGAGGGTGTATGGGCGTTCTGTCGCGTGTGTGGTCGGGGTTCGGGGCGGGTGGTGAGGTGGGTGGTGCGGCTGCAGAGCCGAGGTCTCGTGAGCTCCATGCGTCTGAGTTGGACGTGGAATGATCTGCGTTCGGTGGAGAGCTCATCTGTCGTAGCTGCTCGAGGTAGATGTCGGCGTGTGGGTGAGGCATCTCGTAGGGGCCTGGGATGATCGCGGTGAGGGCGCCTTCGATCTCGCGGTGGATGCGCTTCTCCTCTGAGTCGGCTAACGCCTGCTGTCTGTTTTCCTCCTCGTCTCTCTCGCTGAATCTCGTGTTCAATTCTTGCAACAGTTCAAGATCAAGAGGGTCATGATGAAGCTCGGCTTGTCGAAACTCACGTTGTATTTCCTCCCTTTCCTTTATTCGCATCTCCTCGGTCGTCGCCAGGCGGTTGATGTACCTGTCGTGGAGCTGCTGCTCGGTGAGGTGTAGGTTGGCACGTTCGCCTTGGAGTCGGGCTCGTTCGTGCTGGTGCTCGGTTCGAATCGTGGCTGCTTCGTGTTGTTGCGCACGCAGTTCGCCGTACTCCTCGAGGATCTTCTCTTTGGCTTGCATGAGTGCCGATGATTCCGCATGAGCCCTGCAGTTGATTTCATGAAGCTGTCGTTGCTGAGCCAGTCGAAGTGCGTCTTCTTGTTGCTGCCCTCTCATCTCGTGCTGAAGTAGGAGGTTGTGAGCACACTGAGCTTCCTCCTGTTGAAGGCGGTGTTCGGATATTAGATGCTGGAGCCAGAATGGCTTAGCCTCCCGTAGTTCGTGTTGCTGTACTGCTTCCCGCCGTGCAAGGTGACCGCATGCAGCGTCGTGAAGTAGTTGATGCTGTTCGAGCTCGGTCTTCATGCGATGTGCCTGTTCAGCTTCATCTTCCTGACGTCGTTGTTCGGACTGTCGTAGGACCCGTTGTACTTGCTGATGTTCTTGGTGGCGGCTGCGCACGTTGATCTCGTCTATCTCCTCCTGGAAGCGGCGCTGGAGTCGTTGCTCGTGGTGCTGTAGTTCGAGATGAAGCTCGTTGAAGGCCTTCCGAGACGTGTGTGCTTCCATGCGCGCGAACTCCTCCTGCAACTGTTCGCGGTGCTCGGATTGTCGGAGATCAGCTTGTTGGTGGAGGTGAGCTAGGTGGTGCTGATGGGGTCCCGTGTGTTGTCGCTGCTGGTCCACCTTTTTGGAGAGGTCTGTGATCATCTCGAGCAGCTCTTTGTGACCTTTTTGGTGTGGGTCGTCCTGCTGTCGAAGTGGTGCTGCTGCTGGTGCTGCGTACTTCTGGGGTCGATGGTCTTCGCGCTGTCGTGGGTGAGGTGTCTGTGTCCGAGTCCTGCGCCTGTTGTGGTGGTCCTTCTCTCTCTCGTCGTTGTCGCTGTAGACGTCGTCGTACTCGAGGTCGGATGTGGCGTCGTCCCTCTTCGACTTTGACTCCTGGAGTAGAGCCCGTAGTGTCCTCAAGCTGCCCTCCGTGTTGTCGAACTCGGTCTGCATCTTCCTGATGTCGTCCTTGAGCGCATTCTTTCGCCTGACCGTGTTGTCGATGCATCGGCTCCTCCTCATCCCTTTTCCTCCTCACCCTGAAAGTCTGATGGGTTCTCCCTGGAGGAAGCAGTACTCCAGCCAAACAGCTTGAGCCAAAATGGCTACGGACTCCTCCTCCTCCTCCTCCTCCTCCTCCTCCTGTTCACCTTCCCCTCACAAACATGTTCCTCACCCTCTTCTTCCACCTCGACATCCACACATCCTACTGCTGCGTCTCTTCCTCCATCCCCCCCTGATCCGTCAAACCCATTTTCCCCACCGTCGTCCGCGAAAACGAAGCCATCGTGGCACTCTTCGCAGGTCGTGTTCGACGAACACCTCAGGACCACAGGCCCGTGAGTCCAGACTCACGGGGGGAGTCAAGGACCAGTCTGCAGGTGAGAGGATGCAGACACGAGGGTAAAGACGCATCTCCAGTGCCGCGAAGGCGCGGCACGTGACGTGGCCAGAGGGACTCGCTACGAAGCACCTGCGAGACTGCGCCGGCAACTGGCAGAGGGGGCGGCTGCGACGCAGTCGCAGGCGGCAACCAGGCGACAAGAAGGCGCAACACCGCAGCCACGGGGCAGCTGAGAAGCTTCTGCTGGGCCTTGGGGGCTGACAGAGGACACGGAGGGGGGTCGAGAGTCGAAGGGCGTACTCACTGTTCACTTGAACCCCCCCCGCCGCCCCATCGCCCATCCCCCTTCTTCGCCCATTTTTCTTCCCTCCCCCCTCTCCCAGGCACATGCCCCTCGTTCCCTCCCCCATTCAGGCGCACGCTAACACGGATTACGGATCCGTGGATCTCGCGCGTGGGCGTCAGGTCCGCGGAGCGGGGAAAGCATCCCCCGAAGCGTAGCGCCAGAGACCGCCTGATTCGGCCACGGAGGGCGTACGTACGAATGGGAACGGGACCCGCCGACCCGAACGCACCTCCACCTCTTCATCCTGGGCTGCAGAGGGAGAGGCTGAAGAAGGCACTCGAGCATACTTGAACGGGCTGATGAGAGGCTTGGGCAAATACCATGGGCTGGGGGAAGGAAAGGAGCATCAGGATGGGCCATCCTAGGATGGGGAGGTTGCTGGATGAGAACCCGCATGCAAAAGGAACAACTGCCACGCACAGGACTCCCGCCGCTGCCACAGGAGGCCAGACGCGTACAGGGCGGGCTAAGAGCCAGGCGTCTTGCACATGTTGACGGTGCACCTGGAGCACATGGCGTGGTTTTCGAAGGTTCTGTCGGGGAACGGGAGCTCGGGGTCCTTGCTTAAGGCAGAGTCAGTGGGATGCGGATGAGGACGGAGGGGGGACAGAAAGAGAGAGAGGAGATAAACTAAGAAGAGACAGGGCGAGAGAAGCACAGGCATCCAGCAGACCTGGAAACCCCTAGGGGAATGTCGAAAACGTCGCGCGCACTGTTCGGGTAATACTCCCGAGGTCGTTTCGGGGAGTGCGGAAGCGTCCCTGCAAGGCCGTGATGCCATATTGTGCACATGCTGAGGCTGTCTTTGTTCTCGAACCCCTGCCCCTATCCCGCCAGGTCGGGCCATGAGAGGTCGAAGTCGAGGTTTTGGGTGGCCGGAACCCTTACCCCACACATGTGAACGTCTACGGGAGGCTCAAATGGGGAATGAGTAAAATCCCACCAGCCTGTTAGGGCGTGAGTGGTTTAGAACGTTTCTTCGTTCAACCCCCTTCTTCCTCTTCGGGGAGGGGTTTACCCTCCCCCTCGCCCTAACCCCTCTGGACCTGGACGGGGCGCCCCGCGACACATTAGAGCGTCCAAGAACGCCTCGGCGAGAAAGCGCAAATCAGTGACTTTACGAAGGTTTTGGGTCCATGTTGGCTTCCTGGGTGCGGGAGGCTAACATCGACCCCCCCTTTTTTGATCGATCTCCTCCAAGTCCAAGATGGCCCCAAAACGGTCCCCGAGAATCGCCTGAGTGCTCAAAGAGGGCCCCAGGAGGCGCCCAGGAGACCCAGAGAGGCTTCCAAAGGGTGCCCAAAGAGGCTCCCAAGAGACCCCCCAGAGGCCGCAAGGGGTTACCCCGAGGAAGCCAAGACGGTCGAAGGCCTCGAGGACAGCCAAGAGCCCCAAGACGCTCCAAGAGGACTCACCGAAACTTGCAAGAGATACCCGGAAGGAACAACAAAAAACGGAAGGCATCCTCCTTCTCCGCCTGTCGATTCTGCTTGCCAACCTCCTCATCCGCCTGTTCCTCCTTTTCCCCCCTCCCCCCCCTCCCCCCCCTACCCCATCCCTCTCCCCCTTCGGCTCCTTCTCCATCCTCCCCCTCTCGGGGGCACGACGGCTTCTCAAGTCCGCTGTGCCACCGCATGCTCCTCAACATCCCTAATCAGGGCAACTGGGCATCGTGTCTGAATGGGCTCGTAGGATTTGTTTTGGCGCGCGAAGCAAAGTTGAACGCCGAGCACATTAGGGCGGGCCGCGCCATAGCGAAGGAAACAACAGCGAAGTAAGCGACGCCCGCCGCAAAGCGGAACAAAGCGAAGCGCAGCCAAAATGGCGCGGGAGGCACCACGCAAGCACCGAGAGCACGTACACGAGGATGCCGATGAGGACGCCAGTGTAGAATGGGCGAGAGACCGCCCACGTGACCAAAGCGAGCGAAAGTCGAGAGCCACACTTACCCAGGACGGCGGTGACCAGGAGAGAAAGCGGGACACGGGCCAACGATTCCCCAGGTACCTTGCCGAACACGACGTACAGGACCTGGTAGCTCTTCACGTGGAACAGCGAACGGACCAGCAGGGGTTGGCAGGGGTTACGCGAAGCGTTTCGAATTTGTGGTTCACCAATGCCTCGCGTCGGCCTGCCTGCATATTGATCCACCAGGCGATCTAACAGCCCTTTCATTTACCCAGTAGGTCTTGCACTATAAAAACGCTACTTTTACTTCTAGACGGCTGGGTTCGCTGGGGATTCGGCCGGTGCCCGCCCGTCGCTGCCTCGTGCGACAGCTTGGTCTGCCTGGCTTTCGCCCGGTGCCCGCGTGCACCGCCTCGGCGCCACCTTGTGCGCTGGCTCGGCTTGCCGCGGTGTCACCTGGTTCTGGCCGGCCCGTCGCCGCCGCGCGCGCTAGCGGGGTCTGGCAGGTCTTCGGCCAGTAAGGGCCCCAAGAGAGTGCCCCACATAGACTACTCCCTTTGCCAGAAACTGTTGGGTTCCACCTCCGCGCATTGGCTCCCATGGAGCGCGACCGCATACCTTGACACGACTCGACCGCTGTGCGAATCAAAAGGTCACCAAGCAGACAAGAACCCCACACAAACCGACCTGCGATAAGCAAACTCATGCAGTGAACCGTGGCCTGAATTAAGAAGCGGGGGTAACTCTGTCGGGGATCTCTCGGGACCATCTTAATCCGTGTGGAGGGCCTCTTGGGCTCCTCTGGGTCGTCCTGGAAGGAGAGAACGCGTTTCACAGACGCTTGCGTGGGAAACATCCTGCAACATGTCGGAACTGGAGCGTCTGCCCCACCCCCCCAGACATTCGGCGCGCCCAGATCAACCAGGACCCCCCTTACCCCTCCCCTAACCCTCCGCCCCTCCAAGGGAGGGGGGAGGTTCGAACCTGGCCCTCCCCCCCACTTTGGTTGCCCCCTGCTACTCGCCGCCGCTGGAAAAGAACGCCTACGACGGCGACGACGCCTCCGACGACGCCGACGACGGCGACATCGTCAGCGGTGGCGGCGGCGTACCTGGCGCCGGCGCCCGCACCCTACGCTGGCGAATGGGGGGAGGGATCGACCTTCCACCCCCCCCGACGCCGGAGAACCATCACCATCATCATCATCATCATCATCATCATCATCATCATCATCAGCAGCAGCAGCAGCAGCAGCATCATCAGCAGCAGCATCATCAGCAGCATCATCAGCAGCATCATCAGCATCAGCATCAGCATCAGCATCAGCATCAGCATCAGCATCAGCATCAGCATCAGCATCAGCATCATCATCATCATCATCATCATCATCATCATCATCATCATCATCATCATCATCATCATCATCATCATCATCATCATCATCATCATCATCATCGCAACAACAATCAACAACAGTATTAGTATGAGGACTGTTCGATGTTATCTGCTCGCGTATCAATCAGCATGTATATCCTGAACCCTCAATGTCCGCCGCCTTCATCGTCGATCGTACCCCCCTTGGGGATATGTCTTCCTTGTCTGCCACATGTAGCTGGCGCAGCCCTAAAACAGGGAAAGTGAAGGAGAAGGTAAGAAATATAGGGGAGGGAGAAAGATGGCGCACGCGAGAGAAAGATTAGCAGGAGGGGGATCAGGAACAGGAAAGCAAGCGGCAGAACCAGACGGGCGGGTCGGGCGGGCGGGCCCTAACGGTTGGATCGGGCGGGTGGGCCCAGACGGCCGGCTCGACCGGGCAGGTCGCTGAAGCGTGAGTCCTGCATGAATCGCGAAGACATTTCGATAGCGCGATTCCAAGAAACATGTCGTGAGAATGTCAAGAGCGAGAGCGTGATTCCTGTGTCGAGGGCGTGGCATCTCAATACATTGACAGCAAGTCCCACGCGAGAGCGTGATTCGTGGATACACTGTAAGAAAGTCCCTCGTAAAGAGGCGATGTTGAATAAATTGTGAAGAAGTCCGACGATCCGGCGTGAGAATTCTAAAGAGCTACAGCCTGAGTGTCAGCTCTGCTGGAGGGGGGGGAAGCGGGGTGGCTCTGCTGGGGAACGGGGGTGGGATTTGCAGTTTCTGAGCAGCGCTCGCGCCGCAGGAGGAAGGGTGCCGGGGCGGCTTGGCCGGGGGACGGGGGAATGGGGGGGGCGGCCACGCCGCCGAGGCCGCCAAGGCTCCAGTCCTACACGCCCAAGATGGCCCCAAGACGAACCAGAAGGACTCCAAGATGCCCCAAGAATGCTCCAAGCGGATCCCCAAGAGGGCCCCCAAAGGTACCAATCATTGATTCCCCTTGGGCATCCCGATATCATCATCATCATCATCATCATCATCATCATCATCATCATCATCATCATCATCATCATCATCATCATCATCATCATCATCAGCATCATCATCATCATCATCACCACCATCACCACCATCATCATCATCATCATCATCATCATCATCAGCATCAGCATCAGCATCAGCATCAGCAACATCATCATCGCCACCGTCGTCGGTGGACTACATGTCGTGTGTCCCCCCCGGGGTCACAGCGCGGCGGGCCTTGGGACTGTCTAGCGACAGGCCCTTGCGCTGGCTAACGTGTCGTTGATCGTGGCCCCGAAATCATCATCATTACCGTCGTCATCATCATCACCACCACCATCACCACCATCACAACCACCACCACCACAACGACCCTCCTCCACCTCCTCATCACCATCCCCGCACTGTCCCTTCTCCTCCCCTCCTTCCCCCCGTTGCCCCGGCGGGGAGGAGGACGGCGGCTCCTCCTCGGAGCACCTGCCACCCGCGACGCACTTGAAAAAGCACGCCACGGCCGGGTCCTGCACGCGGAGGCCGGAGCGCGGCGCGCGCGGGAGGGCGGGCGGACAGGGAAGCGGGCAACGCTCCACGCCTTCCGGTGGCTTTGCTGCGTTCCTGCTCTGACCGTACACCGCTTGAGGCGGCGGAGAGCTCGAGAGATCCATCCAACAAAAACGCAGTGGAGCGATAAATTCGGGCGCTCGAAGTGGGTGCTGAAAAACATCGCACGATGCGCAGCAGCGAACGTTTCAAAACCGACGGAGGCCGATGTTGGGCAGGCGGCATTTTGTCTCAAACGGACTACGTCCGCGGCGACACCGACACCGACAGGGAGGCGGAGGAGGATGGAGGTTTCCCAGATGCGGTCCCAGCAAGTGGGGCTGGAGGATCGCACCACATCGCCGATGTACTGCCCATATACCAGCGATGAACGGGCGACCTCGACAATGCATCGGCGCAGCTGGCGTGGAGGAAGATTGGGCTCCGCATCGAGCCGCATCGGCGATGCCGCGCGACCCTCCGACCCCACCTACTCGAACCTTTTTGGGCAGGCCTGGAGAGGATGAAACAAAGGAGCAATGGAGCATCGTTTGACCGATCACAGCCCCAACTAGCCTGGCATTGGCTGCACTCCCAAGTATGGATAAAGGTTCTTACCTACTGTTTTCGCGGGTCCTACCTGCACCTGGGATGGAGGGCTGGTGGGGATGGAGGTCTCTCACGTGGGGTTTCAGTAGATTGGGTCGGGGGATCTCGCCGCATCGCCGATGCATCGTCGCAGCCGGCGTGGAGAAAGATCATTCTCCGCATCGAGCCGCATCGGCGATGAATAGGCGATATTGCGCGATGCTCCGACCCCAGCCACTCGGACTCCATGCAGAAGGCCTGGCATAGGAGAAGGCAGTGGAGCCATGGAGCAGCGCGCGAGGAATTCAAACAACAGCTGCTCATCTCACGCCGGGCTGTGTTTGTTTTGTCGCAGCGCTGGCGGTCGCTCAGCGAGGTCGAAGCGGCAGTCGGGGCTACGGAAACACGAACGGCGCACAGGGGGAAGAAGCAGGGGGAGGGGCGGCATCGCACGCCGCAGCAGGCCTCGAGCTCCTTACGCTGCCGACGCATATCGGAGGAACGCGGGTCGCCCCTCAGAGAACGAAGCTCCCTCCGCCGGCAAAACAAGCACTGCCCACCAAGTTAGGCCGATGGTGTCATGCATAGTTCCACGAAACACTAGATTGGCCAGCCGCTCGCTACACCTGGTGATACGCCTGCTCAGAAGTCGGCCAACCCTTACCTTCACCCTTTCGTACTTCTTGTCAGTCCGAGCCACAAGCCTCGCCGCCTCATTTTCTGATGGCCCCTGCGCGAATTGGCCGATCAACTGCGCCGCTTGAGCCTCTGCCGCGGACGAGCAGGGCGGCTTCAACCCTGAAGGGGAGCCACAACTGGAAAGAGAGAGAGAGCTATTCCCAGAAGCAGAACCGCATCCGCACGGAGAGCTGCAACCACAACGAGGACAACAGCCACATCGCGCGCGACAACCGGAAGAGGGCTACAGCCACAAGGAGAACCGCAGCCGTAAGAAAGGCGACAGCCAGAAGGGAAGCCGCAAACAGTAAGAGAGCTACAGCTGAACGACAGCAGCTGCAGCCCCACGGAGAATAACAGCCACAATGAGGAGCACAGGGAGGGAACCAGTAGGAGAACGAGGACTCGAAGGATGACGAGGACTACCTTGATGACGAGGGCGGCCTCGTGGACGAGGATTACCAGGAGGGCGAGAATTACTCAGAACAGAAGGTGGAGGACGACCAGGGGGACGACGTCGAGGTAGCAGTAAAGATCTGACCGTAGCATGTCCCTCGGCTACAGAATATCCACAACCTGGTGCCTTGATCCCTCGCTCGCGAAGGCTCATGCACTTTTCTCAAAGGTACGCATCAAAGGGCCAATGCTGCCACGACCATCGTGCATGAGAAAGCGCGCCCGCTCTTGGCTCCCCCCCCCTGGACGTCCCCTGCTGAAGCTCCCCCATCCTTTTTCCCGTCCCTCGAGAGCTGCTCCACCGTTTCGCGCTCCGGAAGCTACGCCCCCGCCCTCCCTTTCCAGGGGAGGGGGGGGGGGCTTGACTACCCCCCCGCCCTCCCCCTTTGGACCTCCCCTGCCGGAAGTTCCCCGCCTCCTTTTTTCCGCCCAATTGGAAGCTACGCCCCCTCCCCCCCTCTCGCCTTCCGGAAGGTACCCACCCCTCTCCCCTTTTCCAAAAGGGGGGGGCTAAGCTGCCCGCTCTTTGAACCTCCCCCCTTTTTGGCTAAAAAGGAAGGGGGGGGCTTGGAAGCTACCCCTTCCCCCCTTGGGATACAAGAAGGAACGCCGGAGACTAAAATATGACCCCAAACCAACAGAGCGCCGAAAACCAAAGGGCCACCGAAAACCGAAAGAGCACGAAAACCAGAAGCGCGCCGAAAACGAAAGGAACGCCGAAAAACGAAAGGGCGCCGAAACCGAAGGCGCGCCGAAAACCAAAAGGGCACCGAAAACCCAAGGAGGGCAGAAATCCAAAGGAGCGCCGAAAGCCAAAGGGGCGCAGAAAACCGAAAGAGCCCCGAAAACCAAAGCAGCGCCAAAAAGCTTAAAGGGCGCCGACAACCAAAGAGCGCCGAAACCCAAGAAGGCGCCGAAAACCAGAGGGTCTCCGGAACTGAAAATGACGCCGAAAACTAAAGGGGCGCCGAATGAGCCCACGAAAGTGGCGACAATTGCTCAGATCGCAGCCCCCTGGGGCGCCGCGAGGTCTCGAGGTGGTCCGCGTGGGACGCACCTCCGCTGGGCCTCCCGGGAGCCCACTAAAGTGGCGACAATTGCGCAGATCGCAGCCCCCCCAGGGCGCCGCGAGGTCTCGAGGTGGTCCGCGTGGGACGTACTTCCGCTGGGCATCCCAGGAGCCCACGAAAGCGGCGACAGTTGCGAATATCGCAGCCCCCCAAGGCGCCGCGAGGTCTCGAGGTGGTCCGCGTGGACCTCTGCTGGGCCTCCCAGGAGCCCACGAAAGTGGCGACAGTTGCTCAGATCGCAGCCCCCAAGGCGCCGCGAAACCTCGAGGTGGTCCGCGTGGGACGTACTTCTGCCGGGCCTCCCGAGAGCCCGCGAAAGTGGCGACAGTTGCGCAGATCGCAGCCCCCCAGGGCACTGCGAGGTCTCGAGGTGGTCCGCGTTGGACGTACCTCTGCTGGGCCTCCCAGGAACCCACGAAAGTGGCGACAACTTCTCAGATCGCAGCCCCCAGGGCACCGCGAGATCTTGAGGTGATCCGCGTTGGACGCACCTCAGCTGGGCCTACCAAGAGCCCGCGAAAGTGGCGACAATTGCGCAGATCGCAGCCCCCAGGGCACCACGAGGTCTCGAGGTGATCCGCGTTGGACGCACTTCCGCTGGGCCTCCCAGGAGCCCACGAAAGTGGCGACAATTGCGCAGATCGCAACCAGACAAGCATTTGGACCAACAAAAAAAAACAAACATGCTCATCCAAACGCTGCCCGTCGTCATGGGGTCGGCCCTCATGTCTCGAATACCTCGCCACAAAATCATGTCGACAAGCTGCTTTGTGCGAAATCGGTCGGATAGCCACCATAGGTGGCCGGCCATGCCGTTCCCCAGAAGCGGTCGAGCAGGATCCATGGCCAACGCCGTAGGCTTGCAGACGTCAAAAAGTAAGCTTGCAAACCATCAGCTGCGCCGCAGCCCGCGGGCAGCTCGGGAACGAACGGCGATCGGCACGCGAGCTCGTGCAATCGGCTGACTGCGTCGAGCAAATGGCGCGCCTCCATGCCGGCGCGGCGGCGCTTGCCCAGGCGCACGCGCGGCCCCTCTCATGCCGCGTCGCGCCCCCCCCTCCCTCGCGAAGGACCCGTCGCTGCGCGCGCAGCGTTGGCCGGCGCGTTCCACGGCGGGGAAGGCAACGCGCGCCGCGATAGTCTGCGTGGCCAGGAAAGCGGATTTGAGCTGCCTCGCGCGACTGGCCCCCTGCTGCCCCACGGGGTAAGCGGCGGCGCGGCATTTGGCGAGCAGGGCGCCAGTTGCTCCCAGCAAGGAGACAACGGTCCGGAAGCTGACCTCAAGCCAGCTCGTTGGCCTCCGCCTCGGCCAGATCGACGTGGCTGATCGGTATCATGGCGTCGATACTCTTTCTGGTCGAGCGTCGCTGCGCCGTCGGCGCTGCCGCGTTGATGGATCCCGCTGCCGGCGAAGTGGTCGCACTCACCTTACATGTTGCCGAAGACGCTCTCGATGTGGCCGATCAGCCGATCGACGTGCTCCTTGTCCAGCGATCTTGAGATCGTCAAGGTGTTTCTGACAACGTGAGCACTGGCTTCGTTGCGCAAGCATCGCGATCACAGGACACCTCGCACTTGACCTCGAGCCCCGGGCCCCACCAGGCAGGTTCGGCGCTGCCCCCGGGAAAGCGCACAACCCGGGCAAGCTTCATAGAGATGGCTCGGGGTGTGCCCTTGCAGCCCGCGCCCAGCTTGATGCAGCGCAGGCACTCGGCCCGCTCGCCGACGGACTTGCCCGGGATGGCCGCACTGCCCGGTTGCAGGGTGAACTTCGCCTCGCGTGGTGCTCGCGTTGCTCCTGCTTCTCGCCATAGGTCACGCCCTGCAGGAAGGCCTTCTCGACGTCCGCGGCGACGTAGACCCAATCTGGGCGACGCGCCGTCTCCGAGGGCGGCATGCGCTGTGAGGCGCGCTCCGCTGTCCTGACGAATGTCTCCAAAACGCTAGCGCCAATGTCACGGAAGCCTGGGGGGGCCGCGCGGCGCCAGGAGGCCCCCGCGGTCGCGCCGTCGGGCCCCTTCCGGCGCTTCCACTTGAAGACGCGCCTGGAGCCCGCGGCGTTTTGGGCGCCCTTGAGCGGTCGCCACTCGAAGCGCTCGCACTTGACCCAGATGGTGAGCTGTTCGGGGATGGCTGCTGTCACTTCCTTCGACAGCCTGGACACTGCCTCCTTGATCCGGAATTCGGCGTCGCGCTTGATGGCTGGTCTTGGCGGCGGTGTACGCGTTGAGCACGGCGGTCCGGGAATCTCTCAAGCAGAATAGTCGCCAGACGTTTCGTCGTTGATCCTCATCGGGATTGCTTCGCGCAACCCTGGGTCGAGGTGCAACTCCACGTCTTGCTCCTCCATCCCCCTCTGGCGTAGCATAGTCGCCGAAGGAGGCCCCGCGCAGGTAGTAGTGGCACTGCGTCTCGAGGCGCTGGGGCCACTCGCGCGGCCGGCGGAGAAGTCTGGCCGCGGAAGGCTCGACAGCAGAGTAGATCACCTGCTGGCTGTCGTCGGTCTCCAGTTCCTCCAGCCCCTTCGACTTCGCGCCAGGCGGCCAACCTCGCCTGCTGGACGTGGCCGGAGAAGCCGCTGCCGGTCTCCACTGGAACCGACCGTGCTGATGGGGGTCCTCGCTCGGTTGTGCTGGCGGCGTCCTCTAGGGCGTCGGTGACATAGTCATCGACCGCCCCATCTGGATATTGTCCTGCGTCTGCTGCCGTAAGCGTCCCGTCGCCCAGGATAAACTGGATGGCGCGAGCTTCCTTCCACTGCTCGCCAATGGCCGCGGCGGGGTCGAATCTGACGCCGTCGAGGCAACTGCGTTGAATGTCACACTGGTGAGGAACGTGGCCTTGGGATCCACGAGCGGCTCAACCATATTTCGAGAACGCCCTTTGGTAAGAGGCATAAGAATGCGGCAGGCGGCCGCGGTCTTCGAGGAGCTCGGTGATGCTGTCCTTGCACAGTCTGTGGCCAAGCGGGTTGAGCTTGCTGTTGCCGCCCTTGTACTGGTTTCAGTCAGGCGGGTACTGCCGCCCCGTCACGAGGCGCGGGGGGGTCAGCATGCAGACGGTCCAACATGTGATGGATGACAGAGATGAGCTTGTAGTGCTCGAGGATGACGAAATGAGGAAGCCGTTGCAGTCGACGCCTGGCGGGAGAAGTGTGCCACGCGGGCCATGGCAGCATTGGAAGGCAACCGAAGCTCCGCTACCAAATACAAGATGATGTTAAAAGTAATGTATGCCCCGCTTCTGCTTGCGAGCAGGTGAATAATCCAGGTCTCAAGCGAGTACAATGCGGGCACGGTAGGTTGCATCCTGCCGTACTTCGGAGCAAAACGGCGGCGGCGGCGGCGGCGGGGGAAGACGATTAGGCAAATGGCCAAAGGTACAGGAAAAAACATGTACGACCTACCGTTCGAATGAGGAGGGGGAAAGGGAGGATGGAGAAGGGAAAGGAGAGGCAGGGGGAGGGAGAGGGGGAGGGCCGCTGAGGCAGTCCTCCACCAGGAACGGGCAGGCGTTGGGGCAGTTGATCGGCCAGTAACTAACCTGGGGTTCGCGTCTGGCCGCGGAGTGCCCGTTGTCCTTCTCCGTAATAGGCCGCGGCTACTGTCGCCACTTCTCCCCTCCACCTCGTCCTCGTCTTCCTTCTCCTCCTCCTCCTCCTCCTCCTGCTCCTCCGCATCATCATCATCATCATCATCATCATCATCATCAGCATCAGCATCAGCATCAGCATCAGCATCAGCATCAGCATCAGCGTCATCATCATCATCATCATCATCATCATCATCCTAATTGTTCTGCCCCTTCTTCCTGCTCCCCCGACTCCTTCTGCCCCTCTTCCTCGTCTTCATCATAGTCATCATCATCCTGATGGTCACACTCATCGTCCTTGACATCGTCATCGTCATCGTCGTCGTCACCATCACGACCACCACCACCATCACTATCTTCATCCTCATCCTCATCCTCATCCTCATCCTTATTATCAACAACAGATTCTCCCCCGTCGCGCTTCTCCTCCATATTTTCCTTCACATTCTCTCCAACTTCTCCCATGCTTCCTCCCCCATTCATTCATCATTCCTCCTCGTCCAACCCGATTATGATGTTCCTCCTCTCCCCTACATTCCTCATCACTGCTTCCTCATTCGCCACCGTTCCTCCTTATTGATTCCTCCTTTGTCATCCCTCCCTCCTCCTCCGTTTCCTCATCCCTCGCCCTTGGAGGCGGCAGGCATCCTCTGAACGATTGCGGCACGCTCTTTAGAGGCCCAGCAACGCTGCAATTGGTGAGCAAGGACTTGTCGCAGTCATCAGCCGTCAACGCTGTGACACGCGTCCTCACGTTGCCGGTCCTGTCCAGGTCACCTGGACACACACAAGGTAGATGCGAATGGTCGAACGCTCAGAGTCTGGCGCGAGGATACTCGAAGCTAACGCTAGACACCCGCGGGAGAAAGCAGCACAGAGAAAGCGCAGCCCGATGAGGCGGGATGTCAGAGTGCGAGGATCGGGGCCACAAGGAGGGAGGCACACCAACTATCCTAGATATCGCTTGGAAGGCACCGGTGCCACCTTTTAACTCCTCGTCCCAAATATGCTGAACTGGGTCAACCATTAAGCACATCGACACTGCGGCGTACCACGTACATTGGGGATGGCACAAATGCGGAGCAACATGCGCCGACCCCTTTGGGGTTTCCAAACGTATAAAGGAAATCCCCCTTGACCCAGGGAGCCAAAACCAGCAATTCGACCCCCCCATGGCCCAATAAGAGCGCTAGGTTTACTTGTAAAGGGGTTCCGCCCCCCTCCCCAAAGAACGGCAAATTCCCTTCGACACGGTATAGGAGTCCCCGAAGACGCTGCAAATCCCAGCACCCTCCCAGGAACAAAATGCATTGTTTCCCTGTTTTGGGAGCGTGGCACAAATTTGTTTCTCGCAAGGTAGACTGACTGAACTGAACTGAGCTGAACTGAGCTGCACTGAACAGACTGGTCGCACCCGCTACTCGACAGTGTTATTCTCGGCCGCCGAGAGCGCAACCTATGGCGCGACCGATAGGAAACGGTTTCATTCTCGCCCGCCGAGGGCGCAACCTATGATGCAACCGATAGGAGACGGTGTTATTCTCGGCCGCCGAGGGCGCAACCTATGGCGAAACAGATAGGGGACGGTTTTATTCTCGGCCGCCGAGGGCGCAACCTATGGCGCAACCGATAGGGGACGGTTTTATTCTCGGCCTCCGAGGGCGCAACCTATGGCGCAACCGATAGGGGACGGTGTCATTCTCGGCCGCCGAGGCGCAACCTATGGCGCAACCGATAGGAGACGGTTTCGTTCTCGACCGCCGAGGGCGCCACCTACGGCGCAACCGATTGAAGACGGTTGTATTCTTAGCCGCCGAGGGCGCAACTTAAGGCGAAACCTATGGCGCAACCTAGGGCGCAACCTATGGCCTCTGCCGCCGACCCCGGAGAAAAACTATGGGGGTCATGCAACGCACCGCGCAGGCAAAGCATCCACGAGGACGAGGTCCTAGACAAGGACGGCGAGGAGGAGCTGGAGCAGGAGGAAGACGAGGACGACGAAAAGGATGAGGAGGAGGAGGACGAGGAGGACGACGACGATCAGGATGGGGAGGACGGGGAGGAATACGAGTAGTACGAGGACGGAGTGTGGGCATTCGAATGCGTGCGGGGCTACGCCCGATTTATGCTCGCCGTTTGGGCTGGCGGTTGGAGGATTTTGGCGTCCTCGCCTGTTCGTCGCCCCATCACTCCCTAATGACCCAAGAGGCCCCAGAGATTGACCCAAGAGGGGTCAAGAGGCCCGCATGAGCCCAGGAAAATCCAAGGGGGCCCTAAAACTATCAGGTATCCATGAGAGCGCCACGACGCCCGTGGCGAGCCCCCGGCAAGTTCCCAAAGGGGGGCTTCAGAGGGAATGCGAATTCACCATCCCAGCCTCCCCCCCCCGGGCTGAGACCCAAGGCCCCCAGAATGCCCCCCAACGGGCCCCCAGAAGCTTCCAATAGAGTGTAAAGACGTCCCACGAGGCCTCCACTAGGCTTCAGGAAGGCCCCCCAAAGGCCCCAACAGACTCCAAAAGCCTTCAAACATGTATGCGCGAGTGCCCCAACATGAATTTCGCGACCCGCGGATGGATCCTATGCGCCGACCTTGTTGTTATGCGGCTTCCGATGCGCGGGACGCTCGACCTCCGCGATTGCCTTTCCCCCGCCCCAGCGCCGACACCGTACAACCACCTCCCTCTCTCTTCTCCTCGCGCCCAGGTAACCCTCCAGCGGGCGGACCTCCTCCTCCACCTCCGCCTCCGCCTGCTCCTCCTCCTCCTCGTCCTTATCCTTCACCTCCGTCTGCTAACAAACAGCGCAGCTGTGGATAACATGATCGCCAAACGACCACGGCGGCGGTTGGCAAATGGTCTCGCCCGTCTTCGGGCCTGCCCTGTGACACAATCAACATAGATCCGAAGCCGGCCGGCTAGCCCAGGAGATCCTCGATCTTGGCAAAAGTGAGGAACAAGTGCAAGTAGGCGTATGACGCGATAGCACGAGTGTAAATAAATACAGATCAACAGAACGAGCCAAGCGAAATCCGCGAAACGCAAATGGACGGATGTGCAACACGGAAATGCGTGTACGAAACGAATACTACAAAAATACGAACGCACATGCAAAATACAAATGTTCCTGACGAAAGACCCAACCATCAACAATTGGGGATACCGCGTTCGTCGGGACCCCGAGTTTCTGGGATTCTGGCTCAAGCGTGAAGTGGCTCAAGTGGCTCAAATGGCTCAAGTGGCCACATTCCCCTACCCCTTAAATTCCAGTACCCCCTTAATTGCCCGACATTCCCAGCTTTCCGTTCGCATACCCTATCATCTTCCGATGGACTCGCGAGCGCCAGGGACACCAGTTCGCGCAGTGCTCGAGCACGACGTTCGCCGCCGCTTGTTTAGCCCGCTCAACCAGATGGACGATGACCCGCTCGAACACACCATCAGCACGCCGCCGCAAATGCCCAACACGCCCCTGGATGCATTCAGTGAAAGCGCACTGGCAAGCAATACAGCACCCGAGGCACGCCCAACAACACTGCATGAAATCGCGCACGTTCCGGCAAAAGGTCCAACCACTACGGACTGCTATCGTCAGCCTGGAGAACCGGCTCGTCACGAAGATGGCGGCGGTGGAGGAACGCATGGAGAACGTTGAGATCCGCATCATCAAGTTGGAGAGCTTGGGACCCCCCCACGGCCCCACCTGGCGCTCACGAGGACATCGTGAACCACATGAAGGCGCTGGAGGTCGAGATCGCGGAGCTGAGAAGCGCCGCTGGCTCCATAGCAGGAGACCGCTGTATTCGGCAACCTTTTAGGTTTCAGTCGCCAGGAGGAGGCAGAGACGTGGTTGAAGGACCAGCTTTGGTGGTGGTGCAATGCCCCGAAAGCCGACGAGTTGTACTCCAAAGGGGACTTCTCGGGCATCCTCTTCGGTAAGTTCGCGTCCACGGCCGATCGAGACTCTGCAGTACCGAAGCCCAGAGCTGCACGCATCTACCTTGAGGACAAGCTGGTATGGGCGAAGATGGACGCCCCTCCCGAGATCCGCGTGCCCCAGTCTTTCTTATCCGGCGCAAAGAAATTATTCGTCGCGTGGGGGTTCGGGAAGAGGGAGTTTTGGGTGGATCTGGAGGCAGGCAAGATGACGATGGGAGGCGATATCGTGTTAGAGGCGAGTGCGACGGCAGGAGCTTTGAAGATCAAGTACGGCGACGGCTGGGAGCAGCACCTGAGCGCAGACCCGGAGTGGCAAGAACTTCTGCAGACGCACTCCGAGAAGCTTCTGCGAAGCGGCATGGGCAAGGGCAAGGGCAAGGGCAAAGGCAAGGTGGGAAGAGGTGGCGGCAAGGCAGGACAACAGCGAGCTGGAGAACCGGATCGTCCTCTACCTGCCCGTGCTGCTGCCGACGGCCGCAGCTAGGGACAACGCTGGTCGAGGGGTACAAGAGACGTTTCACCAAAATTCGATGTCGCATTTAACTTGAACGTTTACGGCAAAAATGCCCGTGTACATACTCTTGGTAGGATAGGGCTTTTGCTGGGGGACCTTTCGGAGCTGACGTGGGATGTTATTTGTTTTAGCGAGACCCGTGCAGCGTCTGATGACATTGACCTTGACGGGGGTCACCGTTTCATAGCCGCATCTGGCCCATCTAGATACGCAGGGGTGGCTATTTGTTTGCATGCTCGACACGCGGAAGGTGTCGCAGCTACGCGTGCAAAATATGGCCGAGTGCTAGCAGTTGACATTGATATCCACGGCAATACTTGCACGTTCCTCTTTGTATACATGCCACACGCTGGGTACCCGCGCGATGATCTAATACAATGTTACACATTTTTACAGCAGGAGGTAGATGTTGCTAGGAGGCGACGCCAGTAAATATGCATAGCAGGTGATTTGAACACGCAATTTGAACTCGGAGTAAGAAGGCGCTTATTACAAACGTTTGTTCCGAGAAAGGCTTAGAAGCCGGCAATGTTCCACATGCGCCTGATGCATAGACGTTTCGAAATTCACTTGGCGCCAAACGGGTCATAGACTATATGCTATTTGATGATTCGTTTCACTGCAAGTCTTGCTGCCCGAATGACTTTTTAGATTTGGGCTCTGACCATCGCGCAACTCACGGGGTGTTTAATGTGAGCCCAGCCTCTCGACGCCGGCAGCACAATGCGGTTCGATGGAAACCTTCTTTAAATGCCGAGGGCCGAGATTTGATTTATGAGAGGATTGTGCAAAAATCTCTGTCTGAATCTCAGCCGTCTTCAATTTTGGATATGGAGGGCGACGTCGCTGCGTCAGCCCGGCAAGCAGCGACAAATAGCAGTGCGGTTCGTTCGCATGCGAAGCCATGGGACGCACCTGAACTACGAGAACTGCGCCGGAAGAGGCGCGAGACACGTGACCCACAAGAAAGGTCCAGAATGTCTAAATGAATTTCGCGGGGTCACCGGAAACGTATGCGTGAGTATTGCGATGAGCGTGCTGTTTCGCAGCTGTGGGCATTTGAAGGTATCAAGCACTTGCCTCGCGTGCACATCTTTCCGACGCAGCAGAGCAAGCGTCGTCCATTAGATCATAATGTGTTTATGGCTTCGCTCGAACACGTTTTTTCCACGGACTGCGGCGCTGCCAGAGACGAGTGGGCAGCGGCGCATTGCAACAGAAGGCCATATGATATCGCGCCGTTTCGCATGGAAGAGTTGCGACAAACGAATAAGCATATTAAGCACTGAAAGTACGCAGATAAATGCGGCATCACCCTTAATACGTTTGCATTTGTTAGCGATGCTCTGCACAGGCACCTTTTGTCGTATTTGAACGCGCTGCTCAGCACAGGGTGCATCGATCCCACGTGGCAGGAGACGTGTTTTACCATGTTGCCGAAGACGGGCAACAGGCATGATGTAAAGAATTGGCGTCCCATCGTGATTTTGCGCATAACAAATAGGATATTCGCTCGCCTAATTTTCTCGCGTTTGCAACCCGTTTCAGAGAGGGAGCTGACGCATGACCAAATTGGATTTCGACTGGGCCGTTCCGTGGCCGACGCAACTGTCGTTCTGGAAGATCTTTGTACGAAGGCCTGGGGGTGGCAGCTCCCACTGTGGATAGTCAGCGTTGATCTCACTAAAGCTTTCGACAGGCTGGAGCATCACGTGCTTTTCCAAGCGTTGGCGGGACAGGGACTTGATGTAGAGTACGTGCGTCTCTTGTCAAACATCTACAGTGCCCAATGGGGCAGCGTTATTGGCAGCGCAGCGTTTGACATAACGCGCGGAGTCAAACAAGGCGATGTTCTGTCATCGCACACAATCTGGAGGTTCAAAATCCGAGCTCAGCAATGCGGCTTCGGAAGAAGTGTCCAACATGCGCATATTCACTAACGACGTTTCTGTGTCCAACGTTGAAGAACCTCTCATGCTGCAGCTTACCGGATGCCAGTTGCCTGTCATGACGTCCCAGGTGTTTCACAAGTATCTCGGTAAGAAATGCGGAGGGGACTTGTGCAGCAGATCAGATTGCAATGTAAATTATCGCATGGAGTGTGCATGGGGTAAATTTCACTTGCACCAGACAATGTTGAATAAAATTATACCGTTGCGCCTTCGTTTGAAACTTTTTGACCCGGTTGTTACGCCTGCCGCGGTCTACGGTCTCTCGACGACAGCCACGACAGAAGTCCATCGGTCGCGGATTGCGTCGACGCAAGCGAAAATGCTGCGCAAGATGGGCGTTTTGAACAAGCATCCCAGCGAAAGTTGGGAGGCAGCGGCGCGACGTTGCAAGCAAGAAGTGCGCGTCGCTTTCGGCATTTGTTCTGTGTCAGACTGGCTCGTTGTGATGGATCGCTCCCTGTGACGCCTTGTGGCGCGTCTTGCCACTGGTGACCTGCAAACGTGGCTAGCGCAGATGTTACGATGGCACCCGCCCGGAGTTCGCTGCCGAGGCCAGCCGCGATGTAGATGGACAGATGTCGTCGATTTTTTCTTAGGACAAGAGCAAGGTACGAGTTTATCACATGTTGTAGGTCGCCAAGAGCCTTTCCCCTGGCAGCGGTTGGAGGCTGCATGTTTTAATTACATGTGGTGGAACGCATGATGCAAGATAGAGTGTTACATCGATGTTTATAGTTTAGATCCACAATTTTTCTTGCATGCGCGTTTTCTTGCCGCATTGTTTCACGCACACCGTCTCCGCTTGCGGAGCGAGCGGTCTCCAGGCCCCTCGACCGAACTTGGCTTGACTTGACTCGAGGGCGGGGTGGACGCATGTGAACGCGGACACTGGGGCCTTGGAAGGAGCTCCCTATGGGGCACGAACCGTCTGAGGGGTGTGCCGAAATAGGCATGCGGTAGGCGGGGAGGGCGAATGTGAACGCGGCCACCACGGCCTTGGATGGAGCTCCCTATGGGGCCACGAACGGTGCGAGGGGTGTGCCGACATGGACGTGCGGTGGGCGGGGTGGACGCACGTGAACGCGGCCACTGTGGCCTTGGATGGAGCTCCCTATGGGGCCACGAACGGTGTGAGGGGTGTGCCGAAATGGGCATGCGGTGGGCGGGGTGGACGCATGTGAACGCGGCCACTGGGGCTTTGGGTGGAGCTCCATATGGGGCCACGAACCGTGTGAAGGGTGTGCCGAAATGGACGTGCGGTGGGCGGGGTGGACGCATGTGAACGCGGCCACTGGGGCCTTGGGTGGAGCTCCCTATGGGGCCACAAACCGTGTGAGGGGTGTGCCGAGATGGGCATGCGGTGCGCTGGGAGGGCGCATGTGCAGGCGGCCACTGGGGCCTATGAGGCCACGAACGGTGTGAGAGGTGTGCCGATATGGGCATGCGGTGGGCGGGGTGGACGCATGTGAGCGCGGCCACTGGAGCCTTCGATGGAGCTCCTTATGGGGCCACGAACGGTGTGAGGGGTGTGCCGAAATGTGCATGCGGTGGGCGGGGAGGACGCATGTGCACGCGGCCACTGGGGCCTTCGATGGAGCTCCCTATGGGGCCACGAACCGTGTGAGGGGTGTGCCGAAATGGACGTGCGGTGGGCGGGGTGGACGCATGTGAACGCGGCCGCTTGGGCCTTGGGTGGAGCTCCCCATGGGGTGACGAACCGTGTGAGGAGTGTGCCGAAATAGACGTGCGGTGGGCGGGGTGGACGCATGTGAACGCGGCCACTGGGGCCTTGGGAGGAGCTCCCTATGGGGCCACGGACCGTGTGAGGGGTGTGCCGAAATGGGCATGCGGAGGGCAGAGTGCCGAAATGGACATGCGGAGGGCGGGGGTACGCATGGGAGGAGGGAGAAGGGGGAGGAGAGGAGGAGATCGCGGGGCGCTTTCTATTCAAAACAAGGACCCAACACAGGATGGTTGGGAACAAAATATGGAAAACAGAAAAGTTCGAAACACATAAACAAAATACGAAGTGCGAAAAAGTATAACTAAAGTATCTCTCACACACGTTCCTCACACTTCGGAATTCTGAACTTCTGTTCTTCGTACTTCTGCACGACACGTGTCTCGCACTCGTACTTGTGCAATTGGGGTGATTTGCGTTCCACTGGGGGAGGGTCCGGTGTAGCTGGCCGGAACCTCCCAACACAGTTAGGGGTCGTGATCTCGGGCTTGTTCGTGCTGTTTGCAGTGCCTGTGTACATGCAGCGAGGATGTCGCCACACACACGTACACACGATGACGGGGTCTAGGCGTGCGCCAGAAGAAGAACTGCCCGAATTCTCGCCCCTGGGAACTTCCTACGGGGAACAAAAAGTCAGAATTCTGGGCGCGCCGGCCGTCATCGCATGGGCGCGCTGTCAACCAAGGCTCCCACGCAATATTCCGTGACACAGGAGTTCAGTCGATTGCCGAGCGGGTTCCCAGCCCGACCCCCGACCATGACCCATAGGTTAGAAAATCACAAGACAGCTCGCCGCTAGGGCCCCACCGCCAGCCCAAACGGCGAGCATAAAGCGGGCGTAGCCCCGCAAGCATTCGAATGACCACACTTGGTCCTCGTACTACTCGTATTCCTTCCCGTCCTCCTCCCCATCCTGATCGTCGTCGTCCTCCTCATCCTCCTCCTCCTCGCCTTCCTCGTCTTCCTCCTGCTCCAGCTCCTCCTCGTCGTCCTCGTCTAGGCCTCGTGGATGCTTTGCCTGCGCGGTGCGATGCATGACCCCCATAGTTTGTCGCTGTGGTCGCCGACCAAGGCCATAGGTTGCACCCTGGGTTGCGCCACAGGTTTCGCCACAAAGTGCGCCCTCGGCAGCTGAGTCTAAAACCGTCTATCGGTGGCGCCGTAGGTTGCGCCCTCGGCGACCGAGAATGAAACCGTCTCCTATCAATGGCACCGTAAGATGCGACCTCGGCGGCAGAGAATGAAACCGTCTCCTGTCGGTTGCGCCATAAGTTGCGCCCTCGGCGGCACAAAATAAAACCGTCCCCTATCGGTTGCGCCATAAGTTGCGCCCTCGGAGGCCGAGAGTGAAACCGTCTCCTATCGGTTGCGCCATAAGTTGCGCCCTCGGCGGCCGAGAGTGAAACTGTCTCCTATCGATTGCGCCATAGGTTGCGACATCGGCGGCCGAGAGTGAAACCGTCTCCTATCGGTTGTGCCATACGTTGCGCCCTCGGCGACCGAGAATGAAACCGTCTCCTATCGGTTACGCCATAGGTTGCGCCCTCGGCGGGCGAGAATAAAACCGTCTCCTATCGGTTGCGCCATAGGTCGCGCCCTCGGAGGCCGAGAATAAAACCGTCTCCGGTCGGTTGCGCCATAGGTTGCGCCCTCGACGACCGAGAATGAAACCGTCTCCTATCGGTTGCGCCATAGGTTGCGCCCTCGGCGACCGAGAATAAAACCATCTCTTATCGGTTGCGCCATAGGGTGCGCCCTCGGCGGCCAAGAATAAAACATTATCCTACTGGTTGCGCCATAAATTGCGCCCTCGGTGGACGATAATAAAACCGTCATTTAACAGGTGCGGCCAGTCTGTTCAGTTCAGCTGCGTTCAGTTCAGTTCAGTTGAGCGTAGTCAGTGTACATCGCGAGAAACAAATTTGGGCTACGCCCGAAAACACCTAGAGTACAATAGCTTACAGCCCAACATGTTTGACTCTAAAATTATGTTCCCAACGATGAGAATATATGCTGCCGATCTGCATTGTGGGCCATGTTGCGACCGACTTGACGCCTCTTGGGGCCCTCTGGAGGCCTTCCTACTGCTCTGGCAGGTTCCAACATGAAGATCTCTGTTGATTTCACTTGGGGGCCATCCCTTGACCGCCCTGGAGGCCCTCCTAGGACCCTCTTGCGGCCTTCCTGCGAAACTGGCACACTACTAGCCCAGAACAACCTGGTTTCGTGCGGTTTGGACAACAGCCCCAGGCCATTCGCACCATGGGGCCACCGTGCCCTTCAGGGCTGCGCCTCCTGGAAACTGGGCCCACCAACGGGGTCAAGGCGCCCCAAAGCCATACCGCATAGACCACCCTTCGGGTGATAAGGAGGCGAGGGGGGGGGACCACCGTCGCACTCGATCGATCTCACTATCGATCTCGCTATCGATCTCATTATCGATCTCATTCAATCAATCTCACAGTCGATCTGGCTATCGATCTCACACTCGATCTCACTAACGATCTCACTATCGATATCACTATCGATCTCACAATAGATCTCACAATCGATCTGGCTATCGATCTCACACTCGATCTCACTAACGATCTCACTATCGATATCACTATCGATCTCACAATAGATCTCACAATCGATCTGGCTATCGATCTCACGATCGATCTCACATTCGGTCTCACGATCGATCTCACTACCGATATCACTATCGATCTCATTCGATCGATCTCACAATCGATCTCACAATCGATCTCACATTCGGTCTCACTATCGATCTCACTATCGATATCACAATCGATCTCACAATCGATCTCACAATCGATCTGACTATCGATCTCACTATCGAACTCACTATCGAAGTCATGATCGACCTCTCGTTCGATCTCACTATCGATCTCACTATCGATATCACAATCAATATCACAATCGATCTCACATTCGGTCTCACTATCGATCTCACTATCGAACTCACTATCGATCTCACTATCGATCTCACTAACGATCTCACTATCGATATCACAATCGATCTCACAATCGATCTCACATTCGGTCTCGCTATCGATCTCACTACCGAACTCACCATCATCACCACCATCATCATCACCATATTATCATCGTTGACATCATCATCATCATCATCATCATCATCATCATCATCATCATCATCATCATCATCATCATCATCATCGTCGTCATCGTCATCGTCATCGTCATCATCATCACCGACGGGACACCGACGAGACACCGGCGGGACACCACGGGGCCCCGGCCGCCCGGAAGGGAATCATTTGGTCCGGCCGCGCCTCAGCCACACAGGACACCAGCGGGACACCGGCGGGACACCGCGGGGCCCCGGCCGCCCGGAAGGGAATCATTTGGTCC